>CAJQZJ010037498.1:627074-660785 GCA_907164525.1 Lophiomys imhausi | reverse complement strand
GCTTTGCTATGTCAAAAACTATTTCCAGACATTAGGAAAAACTGACTATACTTTGTGTTTACTCCATTTGTTGTTTAGCACATCGGATCTGCCATTAAGTACTGCATACTGAACTGTAGGCTCTTTGAGAGCAGAAGGGACCTTTTTAAAATGTGTGTCTTCTATGATGAGAATCTGCCTTGAACTTAGAAAATGACCACACGGCACAGACACAAATTAAATAACTACCCATTCAGTGGTTCTTTTATTCATTTCTTCATTAATTTATTTATTTTATCACTTTACAGACTGATTGCAGAACCCTCCCTTTTCTCCTCTCAGTCCCACCCTCACATTCCCTATCCCTATTCCTCTTCACCTCCCCCCATTTCTCTCAGAGAAGAGGAGATCCCCTTTGTGTACCAACCCACCCTGGTGCATCAAGTTGCAGCAGAACTAAGTACTTCCTCTCCCACTGAGGCCAGACAAGACAGCCCAGCTATGGGAAAATCACCCAAAGGCAGGCAATAGAGTCAGAGGCAGACCCCACTCCAGTTGTTAGGGGATCTGCATGAAGAACAAGCTGCACATTTGTTACATATATGTGTGGAGGGCCTAGGACCAGCCCATGCATGCTTTTTGTTTGGTGGTTCAGTTTCTGTGAGCCCCCATGGGCCTAGGTAAGTTTCCTTTATAGGTCTTCTTGTGGTGTCCTTGACCCCTCTAGCTTCCTCAATCCTTCCTCCCACACTTCCACAAGACTTCCTAAGCTCTGCCTAACGTTTGGCTGTGGGTCTCTGCATCTGCATCCATCAGCTGCTGGATGAGGCCTCTCAGGGGACAGTTAGGCTAGGCTCTTGTCTGGAAGCATAGCAGAGTATCATTAATAGTGTCAAGAGTTGGCTCTCTCCCATGGGGTGGGTCTTAAGATAGGACAGTCATCGGTTGGCCATTCCCTCAATCTCTGCTCCATCTTTATTGCTACACTTTTTGTAGACAAGACAAATTTTGGGTTGAAGGTTTTATGGGTGGATTGGTGCCCCCTCCTTCCACTGGCTACAGGAGGTGGTGACTTCAGGCTACATATCCCCTGCTTCTATGAGTCTCATCTAGGGTCACCCCCAGAGACTCTTGGGAGCTTCCTCCCCCACCACATCCCAGAGATGACACCACAAAACAATTACTGTTCTCTCTCCCAGTCCTCCCCCCTCCCCACACCTGCTCTCCTCCCCACTCCCTCTCCCACTCAGTTACTTCCCCTCATCTCTTCAGATGTCTATTTTATTTCTCCTTATGAATGAGATTCAAGCATCTTCCCTTAAGCCCTCTTTGTTACTTAGCTTCTTTGGGTTTGTCGATTGTGGCATGGGTATCCTGTACTTTATGGCTAATATCCACTTATAAGAGAGTACATACCATGTGTTTCTTTCTGGGTCTGGGTTACCTCACTGGGGCACAAAGCTAAACAGAGTATTCTCAGGAGAGGAATCTCTAATGGCCAAGAAGCACTTAAAGAAATGTTCAACATCCTTAGTCATCAGGAAAATGCAAATCAAAATGATTCTGAGATTCCATCTCACACCTGTCAAAATGGCTAAGATCAAAAACTCAAGTGACAGCACATGCTGGTGAGGATGTGGAGCAAGGGGAACACTCCTCCATTGCTGGTGGGAGTGCAAACTTGTACAACCACTTTTCAAATCAATTTGGCACTTTCTCAAAATATTGGGAATAGTTCTACCTCAAGATCTAGCTATAGCACTCCTGGGCATATACCTAAAAGATGTTCCATCACATCACAAGGACACTAGCTCAACTATGTTCATAGCAGCTTTATTCATAACAGCCAGAAACTGGAAAAAACCCAGATGTCCTTCAACTGAAGAATCAATAATATGATACATTTACACAATGGCATACTATTAAAAACAAGGACATCATGAAATTTGCAGGCAAATGGCTGGCTCTTTTATTAAGGATGCAAATTGGAGCAGTGATTTACTTCCTAGTTGTGGGTATGTGAAATGAGGCTATCTGGCACTTCCTATAGTGAAAAGCAATCATATGGCAAAATTTGATTTGTAAATTTAGGCAGACAGCTAACATATCTAGAGGCTGTAACTGAATATCTCTTGAGATCTTTATCTCTTGAGATCTTTAAAAATCCCTGTGTTGCTGGGCATGGTAGTACACACCTTTAATCCCAGCACTTGGGAGGCTGAGTTCCAGGATAGCCAGGGCTACATTAAAAAAAACAACCTGTCTCAAAAACAAAAACAAAAAATACCTGTGTTTAGAGAACAGTGGGTGTAACTTGTGGTCTATAGGAAAGCATTTACTTAGCTCAGTGTTCTATAATGGTTTCCTCCCAAATCAAAACACTCCATCCTGTCTGAAAGTTCCCTAACACAGAAAGTAAACAACTCGAAATATCTTCAGGAAGTCCCTGAAACTAATCAGATTCACTAGGCACCTCCCTTCCCAAGAGTAAACAAAGACTGCTGAGAGTCAGCCAGATGAGCCGCGCTGCAAAGAAGACTCTGAAGCCAGACCTGCTTCCTGAAAGAAGCAGAAACCAGTCATCAGCCTGTAAACAAGGGCAGAGACCAGTTGAGCTGCCTGGAAGAGGTTTAGACCAACTGAGGCACTTGACAAGGACACTCTGCAACCTTTGAGCTGCCTGCAGGCTGTGCAGTGTGCTTCAGGTTCCAAGATGTGTGAGCTGTCAATCATGTTGGGATGGACTTTGATGTTGCAGCTGTCTTAGAGCCTTTTCTGCTCCTGTAAATAACCCCTCACCCACAATTCTGTAAGTAACCCCAACAAAATTCATTGGTTCACCAAGTTGGGCTTTTGCAGCATCTGTAACTTGGTCTGTTGTAGATTTCCTATCTGTGATGAGTAGATGTGTGTGTGTGTGTGTGTGTGTGTGTGTGTGTGTGTGTGTGTTGTATTTCCCCAGGAAAAGTCTGTCACACAAAAAAATGCCTTTAGAAATCTGTGCCCTATTTTGTCTTCTCTTTTTGCTAGAAGAGTAGGTATAGTTTCCACATGACAAAATTAAAAACAAAAAGTTTTATAAATTAAAAGAGCACTGGTGAAAATTTCAGACAACTCCAGATGTTAATAATCATTTGTGAACTTCACCCAAATAAATAGTGATCACATTATTTGAAAAAAATAATTTCACTTAATCCCCACTACAATTTGTTTTATAGTTAATGATACTGATGTTTAGCTAAATTAAGGAGCCTGCCTAGGACGCAGGGACTTTAAACCCATAATATTGATTAGTATCAAAGCCAGTGAACTTGACAAAGATATGTGGGTCATTTTATGTTTATTTATTACTTCAGGTTACATCTCCATCACAGTACCCTTTTCCACCCCTTCCAGTCCTGCCCTCCCACCCTCTACCCCCTATCCCTTCCATCCCACTCCTCTGGAATGGAGTGTCCCTACATAACAGTCCCCTGCCCCAGTTCAGCAGTCATATGAGGGCCAAGAGCCTCCCCATACACTGGGGGCCTAAAAGGCAGCACCACTAGGGCAATGTGTCTCACTGACAGGGAAAAAAGTCTATGTTCATGTTCCCTTTGGTGCATTGGTTGTAGTATAATTATCCTGTACAATATGGCTAAAATCTGACTATAAGTGAATAGATGTCATGTGCATCCTTCTGGGTCTGGGTTAGCTCACTCAGGATGAGCTTCTCTAGTTCCATTAATTTGGATGCAAATTGCATGATTTTGTGGCTCTTAAAGCTTTGCTCGGGACATTTCTATATTTAAGACAAAGGCATGGGGAAATTAGCCCTGAAAGAAAACATGGGATAAAGGATGATCATTTCCAAATGTGCCCTGAATGTTTGTAAAAAGAGAATACCTTCAAATTGTAAACACTTGGAAACTCATTAGCTGGGGTGCTCGGGTGTTGACTCAGTCGGTGAAAATGGAAGCCTTGAAAGCATGATCACATGACTTCAGTTCTCCAACCCACACAGAATGCTGGCTTCTTATGTCTCCTCAGATGCTCGGGGACCAGGTAGAGTAGATATAAGAAACCCACTGCATCAACATGGCAGAAGGATAGAACTGACTATTGAAAATTGTCTTCTAACCTCCACACATACATGCACACATGCACGCACTCATGTACACTTAAAAATTCTTGCTTAAATAAAACAATAATTCTTGGTCTTAAAAGTATGTTTACTAGAGATGGTGGATGATGACACATATGTTTAAACACAGCACTCAGGAAGGAAAGGTAGGTGGAGCTCTACAAGTTTGAGACTAGCCTGGTCTACATTGTGAGTTCCAAGCCAGGTAGAACTACATTGTGAGACTCTGCCTCAAAAAAAAATGTGTATACTAAAGCTATGTAGTCCTTGATATTTTGTTCCTTTTTTCAATACAGGATACCATTAATACCTTTTTCCACACTTATTTTCCTGAGACAGAATATCACTATATACCAGGTTGGCCTGGAACTCAGTAGTTAGCCATGCTAGTCTTGCACTTACAGCAATTCTGTGGCCTGAGGCCTTGATATTACAAGCCTACACTATTATGCTCAGCTATATTTCTATCTTTCACCTATGTGGACAATTATTATAGACATTTTATCAGAAAATGGTCTTCAGTTCCCCTTTTTAGCTCTGTCACTTTAAGACATGCCTCTGTGTGTAAGTGTGTGTTGGATTTGTATGTGTTCCTGTGTGTGCATATGTACATGTAGATGTATGTAAGTGTGTGTGTGCATGTGTGTTCAAAGACCAGAGGTTGATGTTCATTGTCTTCTTTAGTTTCTCTCTACCTTATATTTTGACTCAGGGTCTCCCACTGAACTTAGAGGTCACCTATTCAGCAGATTTCCTGGTAACTGAGCTCCAGGGATCCTCCTGTCTTCTCATCTGTCCCAGTGCTGCAGCTACAGATGTGTCACCCAGACTAGCTTTTATACGGGTGTTAGAAATCCAAACTCAGGTTCTCATGCTTGCATGGCAAACACTTTACCAACTGAGTTATCCTCCCATTTTGATTTTTTTTTCTGAGACAAGGTCGCACTCAATAGCCCAGGCTGGCTTGGCTTTCACTCTGTGGACCACATAGGCATCAGCCTTGAGATGATTCTCATTCCCTCACCTCTGAGGTGCTGGGTTTACACATATGGACCGTCACACCTGGCATGTGTGGTTTTTAAGACAAGGTATCTCTGTATAGCTCTGGCATGCTTAGTACTCATTGTATATAGCTCAGGCTGGTCACAAGCTCACAATGATTTATGGTGACCCCTGGCATGGTGATCACCACATAAGGGGGTTCTCAGGGAAAGGTGAGTGTGCTGCCCACCTGAACCTCCAGCCTTCACTCCGACGGCAAACAGATGCTACAGGGATGATGTCTAAGTATTTCCCATGTTTAATATTTCATTCTTTGGCTAATATACAGAACCAAATGGGTGTTTCCACATGAGGCTACATGGGGCAATCACATTAAAGGTCATCCTATTACATCAAATCCTATTACATCCTGTTACATACATACACTGGTAACATGGTGACATGCACTGATCACAAGCATGGAAGTCTTGCTCACCCAATCAGCTATACCCACAAGCTTCAACTCTTCCCCAGCATCTTCTGGCTGGAGCCATCTTAGATATCTCCCAGGTGTTACTTTCATTTTCCCACCAATGAAACATTTCTCATAAGCCTCCATTTCCTGGGTCTCCACATGATCCTCCTACTTGAGCCTTCCAAGTGCTAAGATTATAAGTGTGTACCGTCACATTCATGTCAGTGTTCTACATTATTGAGTGTGTACTCCTTTTTCTTGTGATGCTGGATATGAAACACTCAGCTTTGTGCATGCTTGCAAGTGTTATCTCACAGAGTTATCCTCCCCACCACCAAAGTCCAGTGTGTGCTTTTAAACTTTTTATTTGGTTCCAATTCCTCATATTGTGAAAGGCATCTTTGGTTTTGGTTTTGTAATGAAAGACACTGAAAATGTGTTTTGATTAACAAATATGGTTTGTGGTAATGCAGACTTTATTTAAAGTAGATATATTTAAAATCACAGGTTAGGAACATTGGATTTTATAAACCATAAAATATTGGCATTGAAATGGAAATTAGAGGTCATTGAGATCAACCTTCTATCTGACTCATGAATCAGATTATTAACTACAACAGTCCTGATATTTTTCCTGGAAAAGTGCTTTTTTATTGTTTGCTATAGCCTTAATGCAGGTTCTTCAACTCAGCGGTAGATGTACGCTTCATCAGCGGTAGAAGGTACACACTAATACACCTTAAAGCAATGACTCCTTTTTTATTCTTTTAAGAATAATTTTACATCTACATAAGGAAAGTAAATAATACATTTTTTTCCAAAGCTAATTGAAGCAGATACTTAGGAGGTCATCCAGAGGAAAATCATCTACTATTCAGCAGGTTAATAATGAATTACAGTGAAGGGTTCTTTTGCCAGACTATATATAAAAAGAAAATTAAGATATTTCATATGAACAAAACAACCAACTTATTATGGAATTTTTTCTTTGCTAAAACATATATAATTGCTTTAACAAGATATGAATATGAACTCTCAAATTGTTTACCTAGTGAGAAGTGTGTATGTGGTAACCATAATTTTGAAAAAATCACATTCCTTATCATCTCTTAAATTAAAAATATTTTATAAAAAAATCAGTGTTCACCCACAGTTTTTTTGTATGCATGAAGGCATAACTATTTTTCTATTTTTTCAAAAAAAAAAAACTCAGTTGAAAATAAATTTCTCTGAACAAGATGTGGTAGCCCGTACCTGTAATCCCAGCATTGTGAGGTAGGGGCAAGAGGATCAAGAATTCAACACTAGGTACATGAGACTATATCTTGTACAACTTTGTGGGAGATGTGGTAGTTTGAATGAGAAGTGTACTCTATAGTCTTGAGCGTGTGAATACACAGGCAGCAGAAGACAATCCAGGCCTCTGGGTCCCCAGGAACAACCATCCAGCAGAAGTGAGCAGCCTGCTATTCCCAGAGCTCCATTATCAGGCCCAAAGCTCTGCCTGCATTACCCAAGGAGTCGTGTCAGCATCAGGAACATTCAACCAACACCATGGAAAACCAAATGCTTAAAGGCCATTGCAAGAACACAGTAAACAAGAGCCAGGACAACATAACATCACCATAACCCAGTTATCCTAGTACAATAAGCCCTGGACACCCTCACATAGCTTAAGCAAAAGAAGATAACCTTAAATCCAACCTCATGAAGATGATAGAGGCCCTTAAAGAGGATATGAATAAATTCCTTAAAGAAATACAAGGAAATACAATTAACCAAGTGAAGGAAATAAATAAACTTGAAATAGAAGCAATAAAGAAAACACAAACTGAGGGAATCCTAAAGATGGAAAACCTAGGGAAGAGAACGAGAACTACAGACAAAAGCATCATCAACAGAATACAAGAGATGGAAGAGAGAATCTTGGGTGTAGAAGATATGATTGAAGCAATCAAGACATCACAGAAAATGTTAAATCTCAAAAGTTCCTGGCACAAAAGATCCAAGAAATCTACAACACTATGAAAAGACCAAACCTAAGAATAATAGGAATAGAAGGCGAAAGCAGCCAGCTCCAAAGCCCAGAAAATATATTCAACAAAATCATAGAAGAAAACTTCCCCAGCCTAAAGAAAGTGATTCCTATAAGCATACAAGAACCTTACAGAACACTTAATAGACTGGATCAAAAAAGAAAATCCACTTGCCACATAATAATCAAAACACATAATGTACACAAAAAGGAAAATATTAAAAGCTTCAAGGGAAAAAACCAAGTAGCATGTAAAAGCAAACCTATCAGAATTACACTTGATTTCTCAACAGAAACTCTAAAAGCCAAAAGGGCCTGCGCAGATATTTTATGGTCACTAAGAGACTACAGATGTCAGCCCAGACTACTATACTCAACAAAACTTTAATCACCATAGATGGAGAAAACGAGATTCCATGACAAAACCAATTTAAACAGTATCTATCCATAAATTCAGCCCTACAGAAGACACTAGAAAGAAAACTCCAAACCAAGGAAAGTAACTACACCCATGAAAACACTGGAAATAAATAACCCCACAGCAGCAAAACAAAAAGAAGGGAAGTGCACATAACACACACACATACACACACACACACACACACACACACACACACACCCTGCCCTCACTAACATCAAAAGAGCAGGAATTAACAATCACTAGTCATTAATGTCTCTCAACATCAATGGACTAAATTCCCCAATAAAATGACACAGGCTAAGAAAATGGATGTAAAAATAGGATCCATCATTGTGGTGATTACAAGAAACACACCTCAGCAACAAAGATAGACATTATCTCAGAATAAAGGACTGGAAAAAGGTTTTCCAAGCAAATGAATCCAAGAAGCAAGCTGGAGTAGCCATTCTAGTATATAATAAAATAGACTTTCAACGAAAATTAATCAAAATGACAGGGAAGGAAACTTCATACTCATCAAAGGAAAAAATCCATCAATATGATGTCTCAGTTCTAAACATGTGTGCATCAAATGCAAGGTCACCCTCACTCATAAGAGAAACATTACTAAAGTGTAAATTCCACATCAAACTCCTCATAGTAATAGTGCAAGACTTCAACACCCCACTCTCACTGATAGGCAGATCATCATGACAAAACTAAACAGAGAAATAATAAAACTAACAGACATCATTAATCAAATGTACCTAACAGGTATCTACAGAACATTTCATCCAAACACAAAAGAATGCACCTTCTTCTCAGAACCTCACAGAACATTCTCCAAAACTGACCATATAGTTAGTCACAAAGCAAGCCTCAACAGATACAAAAATGAAATAAACCCTTGTATCTTATCAGACCACCATGGAATAAAATTGACTTCAACAGTAACAGAAACATGAGAAACACTACAAACAAATAGAAACTGAACATTTCTCTACTCAATGACCTCTGGGACAGGGAAGAAATTAAAAAAAAAGAAATTAAAGACTTTAGAATTCAATGAAAGTGGAGGCACAACATACCCAAAATTATGGGACACAATGGAAGCAGTGTTAAGAGGAAAGTTTATAGCACTAAGTGCCTTCATAAAGAAATTGGAGAGTTCTCATACTAGCAATTGGAATTAAGAGGGTGTTCTAGATGTTTTAAAAATTGTAATGCAAGTTAGGATGGAAACTGAGTTGGATATAGAACTTTAAACTCATGGAGATGGTTAGCATAATGTTAAAGTCAGATGCCGAATATGTATGGACTGGACATTGGGAATATATGCTAAGCCCTAAAACTCTCATAATTGTGCCCTAATTATTGCTGTTGTTTTGTATTTATTGTTATAAGAGAAAGAGCCATTTGTTGGACTGAAAGAGGGAGCTTTTGGGGGGGAAAAAGAGATATACCTTAAACTTAAAAAAAAGGAAGGGGATTGGTGGGTTGAGTGGGAAGAGGGTGGGAGGGTGGAACTGGACGGGGAGTAGGGAGGGGATCGTGATTGAGATGTAACTTGAAGAAATAAAAAATAAATTTAAAAAGCACATCTAAAAACTCTAGAACAAAAAGAAGTAAACACACCTGAGAGGAGTAGATGGCAGGAAATAATCAAACTCAGGGCTGAAACAAATAACTTATAAACAAAGAAAACAACACAAAGAATCAATAAACCAAGAGCTGTTTTTGTTTTGTTTTGTTTTGAGAAAATCAACAAGACAAACCCCAGGCCAAACTAACTAAAAGGCACAGAGACGCTATCCAAATTAACAAAATCAGAAGTGAAAAGGGGGACATAACAACAGACACTGAGGAGACCCAAAGAATCATTAAGTCTTCAAAAGCCTGTATTCCACAACATTGGAAAATCTAAATGAAATGGATGATTTTCTTGAAAGATTCAACCTACCAAAGTTAAATCAAGAACAGATAAACAATTTAAACAGTCCTATAACCCCTAAGGAAATAGAACCAGTCTTTAAAGTCTCCCAACCAAAAAAAAAAAAAGCCCAGGGCCAGATGGTTTTAGTGCAGAATTCTACCAGACTTCCAAAGGAGAGCTAATACCAATACTCCTCAAGCTATTCCACAAATAGAAACAAAAGGAATGTTGTCAAACTCATTCTATGAGGCCACAGTCACTCCAATACCTAAACCACACAAAGATTCAACAAAGAAAGAGAATTTCAGACCAGTTTTCCTCATAAACATTTATGCAAAAATACTCAATAATTCCCAGAGGGGAAACAAGAACTCCACAAGAAGACTGACGGAGACAACTAACCTAGGCCCATGGGGGCTCACAGAGACTGAAGTACTAATCAAAGATCATCCCGGTAACTGAACCTAGACCCCCCCACACACATATGTAACCAATGGGCAGCTTGATTATCATGTGGGTGCCCTAGCATGGAGCCGGTCCTGTCTCTGACATGGACTGCAATGCCTGCTTTTTGACTACTTCCCCCTAACTGGGCTGCAGCACATGGCCTCAGTGGAAGAGGATGTGCTCAGTCCTGATGGAATTCAGTGTGCTGAGGTGGGATAGTAGTGGGGACTCCCCTTTTCTGAGAAGAAGGGGAGGGGGGATATGGGGAAGAGGGTGGGATGGCAGGACCCAGAGGAAGAGAGGGAGGGGGTTACAGTTGGGATGTAAAATGAATAAATAAATAAACTTAATTTCAAAAATAAAATAAATAAATATGTAAAATAACTGGTATGTTAAGTGGTAAGTGCTGTGGAAATTCAAATAAAAGGAATAAAGGATGGAAGAGGGTACTCTTGTAAGGGAGGGGTTAGAATGCAGTCTATGAAAGCCTAAAGTAGAAATTCCTAATCCTTCCCATAGACTGGAAGGAAGAAAGCATAACTATGCGACCAACAGTGGATCTGGATCCTGTTGCTAACTCCTCACACAGTTTTCTATTTATGTACCACTGTGTTTTTATGTACATCAGTTCACACACTGACCAGTCTCGCCCAGTCCTTGCAAACACAGCAGGGTTGACCCTTCTTCACCAAAGCTTTTGATTCAGTGTGTTTGGGGGACAGTTTCCATGGGAACACACCTTCAACTTTATAACAGGAGTCAATAGAGAATCAAAGAATTAGGATTTTCTGTACATAAATGCACTTTTAGCAAACTTTCGCTGTTTTGCAAATGTGTTTGTGGACATTAATATTTTAGAACTTTAAGTTCTAGTTTATTAGGTCAGGCAAAGGCTTAAGCATGTTAATGTGGTGATCAAACATGCAGAAGAAGAGAATTTTGGTATCTGTGGATAGGCACTATTCTGTGGAAGCAGTATATCCAACTTTCATAGGAAGGGATATGTAGCCAGGATTCACAAGCCACATCTCTTTTAGCAATGAGGCAAGGCAGAGTCCATTAGCATGTGTATTGAGAATTAATGTATCCTGCATATCCCAAATGAGTTCCTGACACATTGTATAGTATTCCAAGAAAAGCACTGAGAAATAGAGTAGGTACCAGGGCTAAGAGCAGAGGCAGGGCAGCAAAGATTGTGATGTTTGCCTATAACCCCAGCATTCAGGATGTGCGGCCTTCTGACAGCAACATAATAGCAGTTATCATCAGTTGACTGCATATTTATTAAGTACTCCATGTACAGTACCACTAATCTTCGTAATGTAGATAACCTTATGTGGTAAATATTATTATCCTCATGTGGTAGATGAGGGAAATGTGCATCAGAGTTTCTTGATGACACACACAGCTCAGGATGTAAATCTACATCTGCTTCACACGGTAGCCTGTGTTTAGTGTACCACACTACCAATCATCTGGAGTGTAAGGAGCACAGGAGGTCATCTTCAGTACTGTGTGGGTGAGGGTGTGTGACTAAGTGGATCAAGTGTATGCTTTTGTAAATCCAGTTAATACTATTTTTCATGAAGTTGGTGTCAACTAGCTGCCACCTTCAAACTCCTATGATGTCCACCTTATGAATCATGGAGGTACATCTGCCGATTTCTGGTATCCCTTCCCTTCTAGCTCTTTGTCTCTCTGTTATATCCATTGTTGTCTCCTTGCTCTTTCCTTTCATGCTCCCCTTTCTTCCCTTCCTAGTTCCACCCCTTAACTCTCTCCATTTCTAGGGCCATCTGAACACAGGCAGAGACACTCGAGGACATCTTCTGTGGGATTAGTTGCTTTCAGGGTCACGTCAACCCTGAAACTTAATGAACCTCTTACAGAGACAGTGGTCCTGGTCAAAGCGACCTCATATTGAATGAGGAACCTGGCAATTGGCCCAGATTTGTCAATTCTTTTCATTAATTTGTTGACTGAGTCATGTACCAGAAAGAACTTGGTGTTCTTTAGTAATATCTTTTAAGAGCAGTCATCTGTGGGTCTATTGCCAGAGTAAGAGTGTGCATGAAATCTTCAGTTCATTCACTTATTTAGACAACTCATTCTTGAAATATTTCTGATAACATCTGAACAATGGGGAAGTAATAAGAAGGAAGCATGGTATCTACTCTCAAGTACTTAGGAATTCTTAGTTTAGAAAACATGACCAAATGCATATGGCAAATATTTACATATGTATAGTATACTGTCAGTGTATTTCTTTAGCTACTTTATTTAGGTTCTTATATCCCTACCACCCTTCTCCATCCCAATCCCTTCAAACACCCCAACACCAGGTAGGAGACATAGAAGGTTAGTAGGGAGAGGGAGCATTGAGATCCTTTTAGACTACTGTCTGCTGATTAGGGGCATTGGAATCCTTTGGGCAAGTCCAATCTCTGTCTTGTCAGGATACCTCCAAATTCTTCTTACTGCCTTTTTTTTTCTCGATCACTTGACAAACTAGCAACTGCAGCAGCAGGAGTAGAAACCAGCAGGAAGAATATCCATGTCACTGTCTTTGGGCTCTGATCATTTTATACCTTCTCTAGAGTCCCCAGAATTAATCTTCAGCTGGAAGAATCATGCCCTACCAGAGCACACATGAGGCAAATAGTCTACTGCTGTGGACAATCTGAAGCAGACCCATAACCCACACCTGGGATTAAAACAAAAACATGTTTACATAACATAACTGGATTTTTAAGACACCAAAATTCTCACTACAGTATACAAAATGGCATAAGAACCCTGAGGAAATAGCCATTCATTGTCCTATTAAAAAAAAAAAACTTGAACATACTATTCTTTTTTTTTTTTCATTTATTCTTCTTGAGGGTGTAAGAAGCCAAAGAAAGCTTTACTGATGCTGTGACATTCAAATTAAGCCTGGACAGTGATAATTAGATCATCAGAGAAAGAGAGAAAGACTTTGCAGGCAGAGTACAGTGGTACACCATTAAGAAAGAGCATTCGACTTCTGGCAGCAGTGGTTACGTAATTCTGGTAAAGGTTCATCTCTATCACTTATCAACTGTGTGACTGGGGACAAATCACTTGCCCCTCTTGCTTTCCTTTTGATAACTGGTAAATGTAATAATGCGATAATAATAATAATTTTGTCTATATTATATATCTCATAAAGATTATATAAGTAACAAATGCAATGGTTAACATGGAATTTTAGTACTGGGTGTGGATTTCTCTATTCTTTCCATCTTTTAAAAGCTACATGAAAGTAGGTGTGAAAGAACTATAATTGGGGAGCACTATATGCATGTGCACTGGTAGTGCTACAGATCTTCTGGCCCACAATTAAAACCCCATAGGAAAGTACACATAGTATGTTTTCAGCTATTTCACTCCAATCCCTTCTTGCCTAGCTTAGTGTTGGGGTTCATCAAGCCATACTCTCACCCCCATAGGTACTTTTCTTCACTGTATATTGGAGAATGTGTGACAAGAATATTTCCCTTCTCCTGTCCAAATATTCTGTTCTTACTCCATTCCTAAATTTTTGCACGAATATTTTAACTTCTCTTCATTCCACCATCCTCCGCTCCAGGAATTCTAGGAAGCCTTTTTAACCCATCTCTTTTATTCAAATGTCTTAATTCCAACACCTGGAATTTCTATGGTCAGTTCCAAAGTCTTACTCACAATGTTCCCCCAGAATTTTATGTGAAGGTTGTAAGTGTAACAGACATCATCAAATATACTTTCTGGTGGTCTTCTGTAAGCTCTCATACTTTCATTGTCAAATGAATGATTGGATTATTCTTGTGTTTAAAGTGTTGGTGGTTAGGTAGAATTTGGTAAGCAAATATGTTTTCTGATCCATGCAACTGGTGTGGAATATGTACCCTAAGTAATTAGTATTGTTTTGTGGGAAGTGCTCCCCTCCACCAATATGGTTATTATTTTAGGGAAAAAATGGTAAGTATTCCTGAACAAGTCTATGGTTCTTGGTGCTATTGGAGCAATGGACTTTCCCATTTGTCATTTATCTTAATTTCATTAGTTGTATCTCTTGATAGATGATCATGTCTTTCTCAATAAAAATCATGTGCATTTATCCTTCCATAATTGGTCATTTCTATACCATATATGCATCCTTTCCATAGCTACATCTGTAAATCAATGCTGAAAGATATACTAACATTCAAAGACAGAATAGAGTTGGGGATTCCTTAGAAATCCTTCTTATTTGGGTTATAATATCATAGAAATTTAAAGTTACCTTCCATAGAAATCTGCTTGTTTCTCACAGACAGGCACTTATTGTGTAAGATAACCTGGTACATTATTGTTACTTACTGCCTGCCTTTTATAGCTATTTCCCTCTCACCTGAAATTGGAAGAAAGGCCAGCCATTTAAAATTAAAAAAAAATAATTAACACCCACATGTGTCAAGCACTGGGATTAGCAATGTGTCCCATAAAGATGAATAAGATAGTTCCTTCCTGAAAGACTTTGTGTGTATGAGAGAGATAGGGGGAGGGAGATTGCATTCACATACCTGTAAAGAAAAGATAACTAAGTCAAAATCTTATAACAAAAACATGTGCTGTCTTAGGTCAAAGGAAAGAATATTAATTTGTTCTAAAAAGGTAGTAGGTTGAATAGTGAATATTTAAAAGTTGTGTCCAAATTCTAATCCCTGGCACTTGGAGTGTAAAGAGTTTACAAATATAATTAAGTGGCATCTTTTGAGATAATAGCATCCTAGCTTAACACAATAGTAAAATGGCAATATAAGATGAGGAATATGGAAACACATGGAAGAAGGTCAGGAAGATGGAAGATGAGATTGTAGTTATGTTGTCTTAAGTAATGGAATAGCAGAAACTACCAGAATCTGGGTGGTGTGGGAATTCTTACCTAGGCACACTGGAAAAAATGTGGGTTTCTGGCAGCTTCTGGCCTTCATAACTGTGGAATAACCAAGATTGTAGTAATTTGTGATATCAGCTCTAGAAAAATCAAAGAAAGTCCATAGAATGGATATGATATATGATATTTCAGTTAAATCAGTTAAATTTTTTTAATGTGAGTAGGAAAGTTACTTTATTTATTCTTTGTTTTTGCCCCTCTGACCACTCTTGCTTTTGAGTTTCCATCTTCACCTTTTGACTCTGTAGCTTTCCCACCTTGTCTTTGTTTTAATCTGTGAACCAAAGGTAGAATTATAGAATGGCCAGAGTCTCTGTGTGTCCATATACTTTACAAATAGAAAATGTTTACAATATTTTTTGTTTCTTTCTTTCCTTCTTTCTTTTTTTTCCTTTATGAGTCTGGCTTTCTTTTCTTTTTTCTCAAATTCACTTTATAGCCTAATCGAAGCCCTCTCCTTTTCTCCTCCCAGTCCCACCCTCACACCTCCTTCCCCAATCCCTCATCCCCTTAGAGAACCAACCCCAGACACTATTAATAATACTCTGCCATGTTTGCAGACAGGAGGCTAGCATAACTGTCATGTGAGAGGCTTCATCCAGCAGCTGATGGAAACAGATGCAGAGACCCACAGCCAAGCAATAGGTGGAGCTCCGGGGAGTCTTGAAGAAGAGTGGGAGGAAGGATTGAGAGAGCTGGAGTGGTCAAGGACACCACAAGAAGACCTACAGAGTAAACTAACCTGGGCCCATGAGGGCTCACAGAGACTGAAGCATCAGTCAAAGAGCATGCATGGGCTCACCAACCATCCCCCACGTATGTTGCAAATGGGCAGCTTAGTCTTCATTGGAGCAGAGGCTGTCTCTGACTTGAACTCTGTTTCCTGCCTTTGTATCACTTTCCCTTAGCTGGGCTGCCTTATCTGACCTCGGTGGGAGAGGATGTGCCTAGTCCTGCTGCTACTTCAGCAAAATCTTAAAGGAAGAAAGGTATTTTGATGTAGGAAGGGGTAGAAAGAGTATTTTAGACTGAGGGAATAACCAGAACAAAGCCACGGAGATAGAAAATGGAAAATGTCGCGTATTTGGAGCACCAGCTGTGTGTAGCTGGAAAAACAGTTTGGGACTGTTTCATGATTATTAGCTTAGGAATTTTGACATTTGTTTTTCAGATTTTAAAGAGCCATTGAAGATTTGGGAGGCATAAAATAAGAAAAGGGAATTTCCTGTAACTTAACCAAGTTATAGACAAGTATTGACTTTTGTGAACAGATAGTCACATTAGGTGTGTGTTTACTCCACATGTCACAGGTGCCAGTAGGTTGGCTGGGGTATGGCTAAAAAAAAAGTTGCAATTTTTTTTTTTATAGGTGAATAAAAGTGTCTTTTCCTTACCGTGTCCTGCACTTACTCTTTTGAATCACACCCTTCATTCCTTGCAGAGGCTTCTTAAGACACATTTTGCTTAGTAATTCCTAGTGTGATATTCTTGGGACCTTGAATTGAATGCTTATATGAATGAATCTGGGAGGCTAGTTTAGAAAAAGTCAGACCTCAAAATTATACAGAGATTCGGTTTCCTTTCTTTGTTTTCTTTTTCTTCTTCTTCTTTTGTTTTGAGACAGGATTTCTCTGTGTAATAGCCCTGGCTGTCCTAGACTGGCTTAGTAGACCAGGCTGGCCTGGAACTCACGGGGATCCACCTGCCTCTCCCTCTCAAGTGCTGGGATTAAAGGTGTGCACCACCACGCCTGGCTCTATTTCCTTTCTAAAATAATCTTATACTATTGTTTACCTGTATAATTTATCCCGGTCATTATTCTTCTCCAGAGCATACTATCTATCATCTTCCCTATTATCAACATCAACAGCTACTAACAGAGTAAAATGAGAACCGATTAAGAATTTCAAGTATAGATAGAAACGAATTCACACCTTCTGCACAAAAATGTTGGGGAGGCCCTCTTGGAAAGGGAGGTAGATTTCAGGAGCTTAAGGATTTTTTTTTATAAATAGACATATTTGTTCTATGCAAGTCTTTCACTGTGTGTGTGTGCATGCACATAGGTGTATGTGAATGGGTGTTTGTGTGTGTGCATATGCACTTGCATGCAGGTGCATGTGAAGTTCAGAAAGTATCTTTTTCAATCACTTTCCATTTTATTTTTTAAGATTAAGTTTTAGTTTTAGTTATGTGTACTTGTGTGTGGAGGGGTGCCCACAGAAAGTCAACAAGAGAGTGTTGGTCTCCTGAAGCTTAAGTTAACAGGCAGTTATGAGCCACCTGCCATAGGTGCTGGGAACCAGACTTGGGCCTTCTGTTAGAGAAGTATGAACTCTCAGTCATTGAGCCATCTCTCCAGCCCCATCACCACTTTTTTTTGAGACAGATTATCTCACTAAAGCTAGAGCTCATCAATTTGTCTAAAATTGCTAGTCAGAAAGAAACAGGAATCCTGTTTGTTCTCCCCAACAGTGAGACTACAAGTGTGTACTCTCCTACCTTGATTTTTATGTGGGTGCTTGTAATGCAAACATTAGGTACTCATCCTCATGTGCTTACTTCTTTATTGACTGAGCCATCACCCAGCTCTTTGTGAGATATTTTATAGACCTTAACTCATGAGCTTCTTTTACAAGTTCTCTATGATGTAGAGATAATTTCCTGTTGTTCCTTTTTTTTTTTCATGGAGGGACTAAAAAGCTTTGAGAAGACTCAGGAAATGACCAAGATTGTATTAAAAGGGAGCAGAATACCAAGTTATTTGATTTCAAATCACTAAAACACAGCTCATTCTCCTTTCCTTCATGTGGGTTGTTGTTGTAAAGAAGGGTGGGTTATTTTTTGAGGTGTTGATTTTTTATATGAATAGAAGTATTTTGAGGTCCTTCCATTAATGGAAAAGATGGCATGGGCCAGAAATAGAGCTAACTGAGCTTAGTCTGTTTCTTCATTTTAGAACTACTCTTCAAATCATGATACAACATTGTAATTCCCATGAGTGTACACCCAGCACTACGAATTAATCCAGCACTCCTACATCAAATATGTCATGCTTGAGTGAGTAAGAAAGAGCTCAGAGTCCTGTGCAAGGTGTTATGGAGGTGCACAACCCAGAAAAGCTCCAAACTGATGCCACACATTCTGAACATCGTCCTCAGAAATGCAGTGCCACTGAGGCACAAGGCTGAATGGTGGATGGAGGGTTGCACTTCCCCATGACATCTGGCCAATACTACTTGCTGATCTCTATGGTCCTGGCCTGGGTCTTACTGGTCCCTCAACCTGCCCCTACTCCTAAATTTATCAGTGCTGTCAGGCCACAAACATCTTTGGACAGTGTTTGGAACTGTGAAAGAGGGCATACTGAATTTTTTGAGCTGGCTTCATCTGGGAATTCTCCCAGTGGCCATTTGCCACTGAAGATGGAAATAGTTTTCCCCAGACCTCAATTTTCTAACAGTCACTCAACCTGTTCCAGTATATTTCAAAGTCTCATCCTGTAAGGCAGTGGTTCTCAACCTGTGAGTCACCGCTCTGCTGTGGGTTGAACTACCCTTTCACAGGGGTTACCTAAGACCATCATAAAACTTATATATTTACATTAAAATTAATAATAGTGGCAAGACGACAGTTATAAAGAAACAATGAAAATAATTTTATGGTTTTGGGTCACTACAACATGAGGAAATGTATTAAAGGGTCACAGCATTAGGAAGATTGAGAACCATTGCTGTAAGGGAAAGGTTTCACGAAGAAGCTCTCCTTTCTCAGGCTGATCTCGAACACAGTATTCAAATCGTTTAAGAAAATGGGGATAGGACATTCAAGACACTTGATAAGCACCATTGCTTTCCTTATCTGGCTTGATTTGTGGGCTCTGCCATTGTTTCGCTTTCTGGCAACTAAGACTTAGGAGCTTAGGACAGTGAACTCAACCTGATAATTATGGTTGTTCATTTCAAGGAAACAGGAGGGTGGGGACTATATTTTCAGCAGCAGGGGCTTTGAACAGCTGGACATGAATAGATAACATGTCTGTAAAAACACATCATAAATCACAAAGTTCGTCATTGCTATTATCTGAACCCTAAAGGCCACTCACTAGCTTGACCACCAATCTAGTGTTGTGTCCATGACCTTTCTTTTAAACATTTATAAAGAAAGGAGTAAGAATTTAAGTGTAAAGTATCCTAGGGTTCCAAAGTCTCACCAAGTGGATCTGACTTATCCCCTCCAAGTTTTGCTTGTTCCCTGGAGAAAATCCTTGGTTTCAGTCATGCTGGAAATGTCACTGATTCCCAAACACATTGCTTACCATCCTGCCTCAGCACTTTCTAAGCCCTTGGTTTTTCACATGCTCCATCTGCTCTTCTCACTATGTAGCATGCTTCTACTTCCCTAGGGCTATCATACTTTCTGTATGCTCGAGGATCTTGAAACCTCTTTGTTCCCAAGAAGTCCTGACTTACTCTTACTTTTCACTTAGCCCTCATTCTGTACGGCCCGAAAATGTAGCTATCCTGTGTTTACATACCCCCCCCCACTAGACTATGGGCCTCTTCGAAGCCAAAAAGGCTTCTTTTAGTTATTTCTTTTAACTCTGGAGACCTGATACTGGACCCCAAACAAACAGTAGCTGAATAAGTCATGGAGTAGGGATACCCTGGCCCCTCCAAGGGCTGCTGAAAGGAAAAAAATGGAGTCTTTGTCCGTTGTCAGGAGGACAAGGTCTGTACTTTTCCAGTCCTGTTTAAGACAAAGGAGGTGGTTATTGAGGCAGGTTGTTGGTTCCACTGCATTTAATGGAATCTCTCAACATATCAGGTATTTCAGATTAAGCAACTGGAAGAACTTATGTTGGTTTCAATTTGTTGACCCTCTGAGTCTGGATGCTTTTGAGTTATTTTATCTTGTTCTTTGAAATTAACCAGGGAAAGGTCCAATAAATCCTTAGCCAGAGGCTATTATTATGACTACTATATAGTCTATGGGTACCATGGCAGTGAATTATATGAAAAATAATGTGATGGTTCCCCTCATTGTAAATGTATATGAGAGCAAAATAATTGTTACTTCGGTCATTCAACTTCTATCCTTCTGGCATAACATTAAATTTTGCTAAATAAGATCCTGTTTCAGTCCTCACTCAGCATGAGAGAAACATGCTTCTGTATTTAACTCCAGGACAGCAGCACATCTTATGCCCTCAAACATTTCCAGATACTGTAAGCCCCTTTACTGAGAACAGGTGATTTTATGGGGCTGTTGGGGAGGCGATAAAGGCAACAAGGAACAACAGTACTCTTGGCTTTTGGTTAGCATTCTAAAAGGCTTTGGCTACTTTGGAATACTAGTTCCAAAGTTCCAGAGGCTTAAAATCACCTAGATATGCAATATGAAGGTAATAAAGGAGTTAAGTACTCCACATAAAGAGAAATTACAGTAAACGCTACTTTTTGTTGCCAACTTCTAGTTTTTTGGTAAATAAATAGATTGTGCTCACCATGTGCCTCATAGAAAAACACAAGCTGTTTATGACAGAATTAAAGTCAAAATCCAAGCTCTTACAGCTGAGTCTCATACTCTCTTTATCCCACCTAACCCTAATAGATATACTACTGAAGACTCTTGAACAACAAACGGCCCATTTGCTCACAAATGAAAATATCTTTCTTTGCAGTTTCACAGTGATTCTGTCATTTGGATGTGCTTTGTTGGAAAGATCACTCTAAAAGAGATTCTTCATTACCTATTCAGTTTAAAAAAAAAAAAAAAAGGGAGAGTGGTGAATGGTGCAAAGACTGGCCTGATGTGAGTTTCATCCTAGACAAAGCAAAGAACATGGTGAAAATCCACACAGTATCTTTAGATTAAGTAATTCTGCTGTGCTTAGACATGAACCTTGAAGTTGAAAATGCTTGCCCTTCTCTCCAAAAAACAATAGTCTAGAAAGGGAAGAAGAAACATAAGCAATGTTAATATCTCATGTAATTGTGCAGATTAAAGTAAACATAGATTTTATATGAGCCCACAGGAGGATTCCCAGGTTAGTCTATAGATACAATGGGGTCTCAGAAGTTTGCTTGGAGTAACAACATTTAAATCAATGCCAAGATCATTGGAACTATTCAGCAAAAATTAGCATATTTGGTGCTTTTCTCATCACTGTGACCAAATACCATATAAAGACAACTTAGGGAAAGGTTGACTCATATTTTAAAGGCATAACTCTCCATCACTTGGAGGAAGATATAGAGAAAAGATTATGAGGCTTTTGGTCACATTGTTTCTATAGTTAGGAAGCAGATAGAGATGAATGCAGGTGGCCTGCTCCCTTTCTCCTTTCTTCCTTTCTTATTCAGTTTAGGACTCTAGGCCATGGTGCGATGCTGTCCACATTCAGAGTGGGTCTCTTTCCCAGTAGAACTTGTTTGGAATACACTTATAGATATATCCACACATGTGTGTGCTAGGTGATTCCAAATCCAGTCAAGTTAATAATCAAAATTAGCCATCAGCACTAGCTATTATTACAATATACAGTTTCCCTGCTCTCAAAGAGTCTACAGTCTATCAAAGGAGAAAGTATCAATACAGAAGTGTAATCATGTAGTTCATGCTATGATTGCCTTTGGAGAAAAGTAGACATAGAAAAGAACTTACATTTAATGAAGGCTACCTATGTGCCAAACATTTTTCTAAAGACCACATAGTCCTTAGAATATATATTTATATATAATTTTATAATACAAATGTATAGCAGATGATATATAAGTAATTATATCATATAATAACCTTATATTTACTCTCATTTTCCTCAATCACAGGTGAAGAATTGAGACACAGAGAGGTAAAAGAACTTCCTTAAAACCATGTAACTAATGGATAGCATTAAGATGTCACAAGCGAGAAAGAAGCAAAAGTAACCCCTAATATTTTTTTATTTATTTTGGTACTAAGGATTGATTGACCCTAGGGCTCCATGTATGTGAGGTATACATTACCACTGAGCTATACCCCAAACCCTCCTTTTAGGTTCTTTTGTTTTAAATTTTGAGACAGGACCTCAATAATTTCCCCAACCATTGCTGAACTCATACTGTAGCTGAAGCAGGCCTTCAAATTTTGATCGTCCCATCCCAGCCTTCTGAGTATCTGAGATTACAGGCCTGTGCCACCAGGTCCAGCTTTCCTCTGGCACTCATAGGCAAGCAATGATTCTCTGTTGGACAAAACAATCTTCTAAAAAATACTAACATCAGATGAAGTTCCTTTGAGAACATGACAGAGACAAAACAAGAACACTTTATAGTGTTGTCTAGCATAGACAAAAGGGTCATTGTGTCACCCATAAAAGCCTTATTCCCACTTTAGTCTGACCTCTACATAGATAAGATTTATTAAAATGGCATGTCATACATTTCATTTCCTTTACAACAGTATTCAACATGGAAACAAACCCCCACTTAACTTAGACATCCCTCCAATTTACATGACCAAATCCCAAATTGTATAATAGACCTTTTATTCCATTCCTTTACTATTACCCCATGGTTAATCATTATATTAGCTTGCTTGGTGTGGCATAACAAAATAATACAGAAAGAGTGGCTTAAACAAAAAAAATTTTCCCTCACAATTCTGGAGATTAAAAAATCTTCAAGCAAGCTGTTGGCAGGTTTGATTTATCCTAAGGCTTCTTTGGCTAGCAGATGACTGCCTTCTTTTTAAAAATTAATTAATTAATTAATTAATTATTCAATTTACATCCTGATTGCAGCCCCCCTCCACCCCACGCAGTCCTACCCTCCCATCCTCTTCTCCTTTTCCCTCCTCTCCTTCTCCTCCTCCAATCTTCAAGTGCAATCAGGGTTAAGAGCATCCTCTTCCACTGAGGCCAGACAAGGCAACCCAGCTAGGGTAAAGTGATCCACAAGTAGGTAACAGAGTCCAAGTCAGAGACAATTCTCCACCGCTGTCCCCTGCTTCACTTGCTAAGTTATCTGCATGAAGACCAAGCTACCTAATGGCTACATATGTGTAAGATGTCTAGGTCCAGTCTATATATGCTTTTTGATTGGTGCTTCAGACTCAAGTAAGCCTTCCCAGGCCTAGGTTGGTTGGCTCTGTTGGTCTTCATGTGGAGTTCTTGTCCCCTCCCATCCCTTTATTCTTCCTCCCTCTCTTCTACAAGTCTCCCAGAACTCCACCTAACGTTTGGCTGAGATGACTGCCATCTAATGGTGTCCCCACATGCTCCTTTTTCCAATATGTGAGCTCCTGGTATCTCTGTGCATGTCTTAAATCTCCTTTTCTTTAGTACACTAGCAAGTTTGGATTGCACCCCACAGTAATGGCCTTAGTTTAATTTAATCACTTCTGTAAACACTCTATTTCAAAAATGGCCACAGCCTGAGATACTGGGGCTTAGGGCTTCAACATAAAATTGAGGTGGAGCACATTTCAGTCATAAGTGGACTAATGATGTATGTTCTCCCTCACTGTAACTAGTAATAAACTGAAATTGTTTCACTATAACTCTGTGTTCCATGTTGTCTTTGAGTTGAGACACTGACAAAAATAATAACATAACTAATAAACAACCTTTGTACATTTATTTGTGTGTGTGTATGTGTGCATGTGTGTCCAAAAATGCACACACTTGTATGTGCTGTATGTGTAGAAGTCACAAGAAAAATTCTGGGGGTTGGTTTTCTTCCTCCACCATGTGGGAGCTTTGGATGGAACTCAGGCCATCTGAATTGGAGCAAGTATTTTTACCCACTGGGCCATATCACTGGCTAGCAACTAACTTAAAAAAAAAAGAAGAATAGCATATGTGGTTAGTAAAGGTGAAATCAAATGGACAAAGAGCAATTCATTCTGGGCAATTGAAAGCCAGCCATAGATGGTATATTTTACATGCTTAATGTTTGTTTCTGCTTTTGAGGGTAGATGCCAAATTTTATTTTATTGTTGCTTATCTCAGTGCCTAAAAGAGGTGAGTGTATTTGGAGTGCCAACAAGGAACATAAGACAACATTCCTATTTTCAAGATGTGTATATTTTGTCATGGTTCAATAGTCTCACCTGCAGAATGGCAGTGAAAAAAATCTGTTTGTTATGAGGTTTCAACAAAAGAATTTATGTAGATTGCCCACCATAGTGGTTGGCACATAGGTAAGCACTCAGAAAGTTTGGATTCTTTGAGAAACAAGACATTATTTTCAGATAAGTTTCTGCGATATAAAAGAAGGGGGAGGACAGAAGTATTCCAAGAAGGTGGAATGGCAGACTTTAGGTAAACCTTCCTGAAAACACACCCAGAAGTGTGCCCACTAGGTGAGTCTAAGTTTTAAAAGCCTGCCCCCACCCTGTACACTCACTCTATGGATCAAAGATGAAAGTGTTCCTATTACTTGACCTCTCTTTTACTTTGTCTGGGAAAAAATCTCTCCCTGACCACTGTGTCCGCGCTGTTTCTGGGGAGGGGTTAGGTGACAGGCTATAGGCCCTGTGAAGGGCAATAGAAGTTCCACCGCAGATCTCGATGTCTGATCTTAGAAACAGAGGCTGTAGCGGTGGAAGCAGAGAAATCTGAAATCGAGCTCTGGGTGACTGGGGAAGCTGGATTGTGGTGATGACTTGCTGGAGCAAGTGCACACAAAGTAGCTAGCTTTATTCTCTGTGTTCTAGGGTCCACATTTAATCTTTCACTCTGATTTCTAGTGGTGATGACTGTGGCCCTCAGGCCCCAAACTTACACCCAGGGCTTCATGAATACTACGTGTTCATGAAGCCCACTGGGTTGCTTTCCAATCCTGTGCTGTTTTCTGTCAGGTTCCCAGAACATCACAAGGAAAATGACCACCTAAGGAATTTTCCAGTGACAGCAGTGAGATCCCATTTCCTTCCAGGCCATATTCAGATTCCATTTTTCTCTCCTTCATTTAAAAAAAAAAACTCATCAGTCTCCAATTCTCTGCCTTGTTCCAACCCTTCCAGCACAGTCCACCTTCCCGGGGCTTGGGCCCTGAAGTTCAGGATAGGTTGGATGGATAGATGCTTAATTCGTGGAGCCATTCAGATATTCTTCCTGAAACTTCAGAGCGCCCCTCTCTGAACACATAACTGCCCTCAAAGGCGTGGAGAGTGGTGTCCTGCTTCTTGTCTGCGTGAACAAGCCAGTGGCGCGGTGGACTGGGCAGGCTGCGAGAATGTGAGTGGGGGGCGGGGTGGGGGTGGGGAAGGGGGTGCGCGCCCTTTATGACAGGTGGCCGCGCAGTGCGCGCTCCCGGACGTCTGAGGGGACGGCAGGGAGGGACAGACGGACAGGGTGGGAGGGGGCACATGAGGAAGGGACCGCAGAGAGGGTAAGGAGAGAGTGAACAGGAAAGGGAGGGCTGTGGTGGGGAAGGAGGATAGGGAGGGGAATGCATCCAACAAGAACAGCCGTGTTGGAGGAAACAATGGCAGGGGCAATAGCGATGGTGGCAGCTGAGGCAGCCCCACTCTGGGCACCTTTCTGAATGGGCAGAGGCCAGGTCTGAAAGCAGAAGGGAGCGGGCAGAACCTGCAGAGGCTCTGAGCCAAGCAGCCCAGGAAGAAGGGGAAGGAGGAGGAGGAAGGTGGGGAGAGGAGGGAGCCAAGGCAGGAGGGGGGGAGAACCCGGGGAAGGAAAACCAGTAGCAGCAGCAGCAGCAGCAGCAGCCGCCGCTGCCGCAGCAGCAGCAGCAGCAGCCGCCGCCGCCGCCACCACAGCAGCGGCAGCGGCAGCATATAGTAGGAGCGTCCCAAGCTCTATCAGCCGCCCTCCTTCCTCCTCCTCTCCCTGTCTCGTCGCCGAGCGAGCCCCGCAGCCAGCGCGCAGAGCAGGCTCCGGGCGCCGCGCGCGAGCTGCTCCTGGCGCGAGCGAGTGAAGGAGGGAGGGAGCGAGCGGCGCAGCGCGGGGTGGCTGTGGCGTGGCGAGCGGAGCGGAGCGCGGAGCCGGCTGCCTGCAGGCGGGCGGGCGGGCGGGCGGCCGCGGAGCTCTTGACTTTCCGCGCCCGAGCCCGACAGCTCTGACTCCATCTAGAGCGGCAGCGGCGGCGGCGAGGGCGACAGCGAAGGCAGCGGTGGCAGCGCAGCCTTGACTCCGTGGCCGCCACAGCTCGGGGACGCCGGCTGCGGGAACCGCCAGCAACGTGCGCCTTGGGAGGCGGCCTGCGAGGTGAGTGCGAGCGCTGACATCCAGTCCCCCCCCCTCGCCCCCCCCCCGTCTTGTCGCCTGCTCCCGGGTCGGCTCGGGGTTGGGGGCGCGAGCAACCGAGTGGGAGAGCCAGCCGAGCGAGCAGTGAGCAAGGAGACCGGGAAAGGGAAAGCCGGCGGGGAGGACGTCTGTGTGCAAATGGCGTGCGTGTGGTGTGTGTGCCAGCCGAGCGAGCAGCGAGCGAGGAGACCGGGAAAGGGAAAACCGGCGGGGAGGACGTCTGTGTGCAAATGGCGTGCGTGTGGTGTGTGTGTGCCCCGCGAGGGCGACGGGGCCCTGGCTCGCCCCGCCAAGCGAGTGCTGCAATCTAGGAAAGGCCTGTGTGTCGCCGCCACCGCTGCCGCCGCCGCTGGGGAAGGGGGAGGGGAAGGGAGCGGCCGGAGCACGCGAGCACGCGCGCGAACACACACACACACACACACACACACACACACACACACACACACACATGCGTGCCACAGGGCAGCAGGAGCCAGCCCAGTGCCACCTCCCATCGGCTCGGTGACAACCCACCCCCACCCCCCAACCCTGCCGGGGAGCGAGGCACGCTTCCGGAGCGAGCGGGAAAACCCACGCGGCGGGCTGTCTCGGCTGGGGTCCCGGCCGAAGCTGCAGAGGTGCGAAGCCAG
Organism: Lophiomys imhausi; assembly: GCA_907164525.1. Lineage (NCBI taxonomy): Eukaryota > Metazoa > Chordata > Mammalia > Rodentia > Muridae > Lophiomys > Lophiomys imhausi. Next base: position 633,593 of record CAJQZJ010037498.1, on the reverse strand, counting down.
TCTGCTGCCTCCCCCGCCCGCCCGCGGCGCCTCCGGCCACCTCGAAGCAACTGCGGCAGCGGCACGGCGGCCAGCACCACCCGGTCCGAGTCGCCTAGGAGGAGGAGAAGTTAGGGGCTCCTGGAACAAGCCTCGCCCAGCTTGTCACCTTTGCGGAAATTGGCCCGCTGCCCCTTGCCGCTCCCCACTGCGCTCAGACAGACACTCTTTCCCCTCCAGGACTTCAGGAGCTCGTCGCTGGCTCCTTCTTGTCCAGCCGGTGCGCTGGGAGGCCGCAGGGTGGCCCAGCTCCGCGAAAGTGTGCAGACCCGCGAGGTTCAGCTGAGGAATCCAGTGGTTTCAGCGCCACTGTTCTGGTCTTGACTAGTGAGGCTTTGAATCTTTCTCGAAATTAAAAAAAAAATCAGTTGACATCCCCATTTCAATACCAGAACTCCAGATTTTTGTCTACTTTCTGATAGCATTTTGGAGTGACCGAGTCTCATATTTTGCTACTGGGCATTGATTGTTCAATTCTGGGTACCGCAGCATATCTAGCTGTGTGGCCTTTTCTAACATTCTATTTTCTACACTTGTCTGAGACTACACAATAGTGTGTGGGGTTGGCAGGACTTTTTAAATCATCTTTATGAAAGACTTCAGCGCTGGGATTTGAAAAATTATTTCACTTAGAGAAGCACAGTGTGCTAACAGTTCCTGGAATATTTTGCTTGGTGAGTAAAAGGTGCTCCAATGGTTTTCTCTGAACTGCAAGAGACCATTTGGGCTTTTCAGGGTAAATTGCACATCTTTACACATGGATCGCATGACCAAACATTTTATTTACAGCAGTGACGTTCTCATGGCTGAGGAGAATTTACACTTATTGAAAATATATTTTTAGAAAGGAACAAAAAAGCCCTAAGTAACTGTCATTTTACATATTAACTAGGAAACCAGCTAATCAAATAAAACTGGCTGAGTGTCTGAAACTCTATCCCAGTGAAATATGTGGCTGTAAATATAATTAACCATCTGTCTACTGAGCAATTTAAATTTGGGCTGGAACATTTTTATTACAGTCTCTAATTTCTGGAAGACTTGTGTATTTTACCCAGCACTAACAACAAAAGTGTATTTGCTTACTAGGTCAAAAATTTACTTGTGTGGTGGTGGGATTTCCCTTCTATCCCCATCCTTATATCTTATGTAGTCTCCACACTCATGGACCAGGGAGGTCAAAATAAACCTCTTGCTTTTTGCAAGCAACATAATTACAATAGGAGAATTCAGCCCTGACAGCTAGTGATTAAACATTTTTGTTTCTTGGAAATAACTTTGCAAAATTTTTACCTCCCATAGAACCTAGATACATTGCATGCATTTGAGTTGAAAAGACATTGTGTGTGTGTGTGTGTGTGTGTGTGTGTGTGTGTGTGTGTGTGTGTGCGCGCGGCGCGCATGTTCAAATAGGGTAGGGTGATTTAACAAAATTTGTAAGACTTGAAATTTGATTTCATATGCTTTGTATTTTTCTATTTAATTCTTTTTGTAGCCCCCCACCCAGCTTTTCTTAATGTCTCCATATCCCCATACCCGACAGAAGCTAACAAAAATCACACCCTTTTGTCCCTTTAGCTAGTTTGTTTTTTTACATTAGCAGTATCAGATCTGTGATTTTTAACAATATGTCAAGAAACTGCTCTTTTTGAAGACCAAACGTTCAAAATATGAAAACATAAAACAATGTGCATATTTAAAATTTTCCTATACTATGATTTCTAACTTGAAAGCAATTACTTGAACAACTGAAAAGAGTTTGGGGAAAAGATTAGGTTCCACAGAGTCCAACCAAATAGCTATTGTTAACATAATTAAAAAGAACCATGGATTGATTGTGCAGCAGCCCAGAGAAAGCCATTTAAAAGAAAATACTTTTAAGACAAATATTTGCCTAAATTACAGCTCTGATAAATGGGAAGCAATTATATAAGCACATGGCAGAATTTGACATATGTCAGGTCTGTTAAATCAATCAGCCTGTTCAATGAATAATTCTTCGATGCATCAATGCTTTTTAACACGCACATGCGCACACGCAGGCACACACGTGCAAACCTGTAATATCCCTGTTGCCAAAGTCAAACAACTGCAGACACTGCTGCTTTCTGTTCTACTCACTGTCTTTCTCTGGTCTATTTTCTTTTTTTCACAATCTGATTACCTGTAAGCTACCCAGAGAGCAGAGAGAACTAAAGCTGGGTTGTCACTTCGATTCACTTATGTTTATGGAGGTAGAAGAGAGAAAGAAAAAGTAATAATGGCTGGATTTAAAACACTCAAAGATGTGCTCATGGAACTCTAACACAATTACCTTGGAGGTTCGAATCTCACTGAAGTATTTGCTTAGGGGAGGGACAGTCTTTACCAAAGAAGCATTGATTGCAGTTTCTCTGTTCCTAAATCCAATACTAGAGATTTTTTTCCTTCTACAAACCCCATCGTTTGTTTTAGGAGGAGATGCTAGTTGGCCTTTGACTGTTATATGTAAACTTCTTTTTATCTGTTGGCATACATGTACTTAAAATGTTCCTGCTGACAGTAAACAAAAGAAAAGACCAAAAAGGGTGATAGGGGAAGGGAATGATTCACTAAGCAGTAGGTCATTTTTGACTTCTTTTGTTTTCCACATGGTGAAGGATTTCAGATTTAAACTTAGCATTTTATTTTATTTCCTCTTAAAAGTCATGCTCCCTAGTTAACAGGTCCTCACCAGAGCACCTTTTCAAATCCAAGGTCATAAGTTTAGACACAAAGAACATAGCTGGTTGTCCAGGATGCTTAACCACAGCTGTTTGAAAACAAAACAAAGACCCACGGACAAGGCTACCTCTACCTCCATATCTTCACTGCTATCCAAAAAATGTTTTCAGGCAGAGATGAAAATCCCCGTCCTATCAAACATCGGCCTAATGCAGCAGCAAGCACATCACAACTTAGAGAAGGGGTCAGTTAGGGGAAGCTGCCTTTTTGAGGCCCACTCCAGGTAGAGGCGGAAGACCTTTTGTCTCTTCCCTCCTTTTATGCACAGTGATTCACAGACTTGGGCTAAAGAATGTGCTTTTTGTTTTCCTTGTAAGTGCTATGCTCTAATGTCTTTCCTTGTTTTCCAGTAGAGAAAGAGTTCTAGCGTTTGTGTTGTTTTTGTTGTGTTCTCTTCCTGCTTTTTTTTTCTTTTTTTTGTGAGCTCAAGATGGAGCACAGGGACTTGGACATACTAGAGAAGCACTCTACCACTGAGTTATATTCCGAGCTATTGGTGTTTTGTTTTTCATTTAGAGACAGGGTCTTGTTTGTAGCTCCGGCTAGTTTTGGGCTTGTGATCCTCCTACCTCCTCCTCCTCCTCCTCCTACGTACTGAGTACTGGAATTACATACATATGCCACAACCCCTGGCTGAATTCCTGAGACCAGCTAAAATGCACACTTTTTTTTCTAAATGGCATGTCTATAGATCATCTTATTTCTCCCCAGTAAGATAATTTTGATTTAAGCAATTATGTACCATTTTCTCAAGCACCCCCAAATCCTATTAAAAATGTCATCTTCATTCTCCCAATGCTTTTCTCAAGTGTCACACAAACTAGCCTAAGAAGGAAGCTTCTCCTGATTTTAATCTGGAGAGCATCTAGAAGCTTGAGAACAAGATTTGTACACTGGACCTAAATGTTGTAGTAATTTTGACTCACCCTCCATCAAGAACACGCATAAACCTACATATAGTATAATCACTCTCACAGGAGGCTGAGTCAAGAAGATCCTGAGTTTGAGACCAGCCCTGGAAACAGTGAGTTCAAGGCAATCTTAGGATATGGAGTGAGATCCTGTCTTATTGTTTAAAAGGAGGGGCTGCTTAAAACCCTGTGTTCAATCCTTACCACCACCTCAACTGGGCATGGTGGTATAATCCCAGCACTCAAGAAAAGGTAGGAAGGCAAGAAGTTTAAAGTCATCCTCTGCACATGGCATCTATTCACTTATATCAAGACAACAAAGGGAACATGAACATAGATTTTTTTCCTGTCAATGAGACACTTTTCCCTAGTGGTGCTGCCTTGTAGGCCCCCAGTGTATGAGGAGGCTTTTGGCCCTCATATGACTGCTGAACTGGGGCAGGAGACTGTAATGTAAGGACACTCTACTCCAGAGGAGTAGGATGGAAGTGATGGGGGTAGAGTGTGGGAGGGTGAGAATGGAAAGAGGACACTGTGATGGAGATGTAACCTGAAGTAATAAATAAACATTAAAAAATAAAGTCATCCTCAACTAGATAAGAAATTTGAGACCAAGATACACAAGGCTTTTTCTGAGAGGAGGATGACAAGGAGGAGATCCATTTCAATTGGGTTAAGGTTAAAGTATTTCCTCTATTTTGAATTACCAGTAGGTTTACATATATTGTGCCATACTTATTTCATTCTTTTAAAAATTCTTGATTACTTTAAATATAAAGCTCCTTTAAAAGAATCTATTTCCTAATTTGAGATGATAATTTGCAAATTTTGATAGAATAATGAACTTTGGAGATACAATGACTTCTTAACATAGTTCATCCTACCTTTGTTAGCCAACAGGCCTTTGTTTAGAAGAGCCTCAGAAACAGTGAGACTTTGTGTTCAACAGAAGTGGAATATTAGGTTCAAAGATATCATTACAAAATGGAATTCTATGTTTGCACATACACATGCACTCAAAGAGGTAGCATATACACAAAGAAAGTGCTTGTCCTTACTGTCATGAAAGGCTGGTAAGAGGTAATCAGCTGGGGCTGGGGAGAAGGCTCAGAGATTAAGAGCACTGACTGTTTTCTAGATTCCTGGCACCTATATGGCAGTTCATGACCACCTGTTCCTCTAGTTCCAAGGGATCTGATACCCACTCTGGCCTCCTAATGCACCAAGCATGTACATAGTACACAGACATACATGTAGACAGAACATCACACACATGAAGTAAAATAATTTTTTTAATTAAAATATAATAAGCTTAAAGTTTATCAGGAAAACCTTAGGGTTAGAAAGTACATCCTGACCACCATAGTGATGAAGAAAAAGTGTAGCAATTACGGAAGTATGAATAAGAGACAAAATGATCTTTTAAGCTGTCTGCCTCCCAGTCCTAAGTATCTGTGACTGACTTTCATTGATCTGAGGCAGGAGTGAGTGAAACTGTGTTTCCCTGGTTTAAATCTGACCTAGCATGGAATAATAATGTAAGCAAGAAAGAGAAAAAAAGAAGCCAGTTAGAATCGATTTTTGTAAATATTTTCAAGCTCCTATTACTTAGTTGAGCATTATCAGACCCATTGTTTAAAGGCAGTCCACCTTCCATACCTAACTAATACCTGGAGCTTGAAAGATTTACCAAAACCAGGAGGAGCGGCAGGGGGATTACCTAAAAAGCAAAATTGTAAATGTATGTTTGTTTTAGTTGACGTAGCAATAATTATCTTACCTGCAGTAATTATCTACCTTTCTCTTCTCTGCAGCAACCTAAAGTTTGTAGTACTACTGAGTTCTTTCTGCCTCCTTTCCCAATATTTACCATGTTATTTAAGGCACACGTGTGATTTGTTAACTCAGAAGTCATCAATGACTCGTCTGAGCAGAAACTCACTTTCTCTTTAGTTATTAAGTAAATGAAGCATATTCAGAAGATATGCTGCTTTACTAAGTAGTGGAGTACAAAGGGGGCCATCACCATTTAGCCCAGTGATCCTTAACTGTGGTATGAACTGGTCTGAAAATTTGATGGTCACCAAGTGTTTGTTCTTCAGAGAACTGCATATTTACACACACATATACCATATGTATACATTTCAGGGAATCCAGTCATGCATTGTGACTTAAAAAGCCTCTGTATAACTGGGAGGTGATGGCACACCTCTTTAACTCGAGCACCTGGGAGGCAGAGGCAGGTGGATCTCTGAGTTGGAGGTCATGATGAGCTGCAGTGTCAGTTCTGGGACAGCCAGGGTCAGACAGAGAAACCCTGGCTCAAAAAACAAATGGGGAAAAAATCAAAACCAAAACAAAACAAGTCTTTGCACTACCTTTTTCCCAGTTGTTACAGAAATCTTGTTGCATGTCTGTCATGGTCACAGTAACTTGAAATGAAAGCTATGGGAAGGATTCTCAAAAATGCATGTTATTGTTTACCTCATGGTCCATAGCCCTCAGCTACTGTTACAAATATTTTTCTGATTAACCTTCATAGGCATTTTTATTATGAAAAGAGCCACTTAATACACACTTGAGCACTATCGTTCTAAATAAATTGCCTCATTTCAACAAATTCTGGACTTGTCAACTCTAGGATTCTTTTTTCTTTTTTATTAATTACGTTTATTTATTACTGCAAGTTACATCTCCCTCACAGCCCCTTCCCTCCAACCTTTTCTGTCACACCCTCCCACCCTCTACCCCTTCTCCCAGCTATCCTTCTCCTCTGGTGTAGGGCGCCTCCACATCTCATCCCCCC
>CAJQZJ010037498.1:539084-557074 GCA_907164525.1 Lophiomys imhausi | reverse complement strand
TTATTTCTTTCATTAAATGGTTTTGATGGTCCTATTATATCAATTGATCATATATGTAAGGATTCATCACTTCATTTTACAAGGTCCCATTTGTCAATTAATGGCATTATTTTCTGAGTTACTGGAACATTATTAAGAAAGTCCTTGTCATGTGGAGGAATCAAGCTGGAACTGACTTGGAAGCCCTCTCCCTGAGGACCAGCTCTAATAGAATTCAGAGGTTATGCAAGCTACCAAGGAAGAAAAACAATTAAAAGACCTACCGAACTATAAAGCTCATGAACTACACAAATGAACAGAACAATATACCCAGGGGTAAAATAGTGTCATTTATATCTCAGTGGCAACCAACAGCAGTCTAATTGGACTTAAGACTTGCTCAATAGGATGAAATTCATGTCTGGTACTAGAAACCTAGCCAACTGCCTGTGACTGGTATGGTCATGGACCATAAAGGAAAAGCTGCTGCCATGTTCCTAAACCAGTGAAACTCCCAGCTGCGTTCTTAATCCCTATCCTTATATCTTTGGTAAATGTAGTTCTCACCCTTTATCAAAGACAGTGGAGACTATTATAGGAACCTACAAAATATAGAGAACAACTTTCTGTGATGGACAATATCAACTGATACATTTACAACACAACTCTTACACCTAGAGTTCAGAAAACATCACAGACCAGGATGTAAAATGATTGCAAGAGCCAGGAAACTAGGGCATTGGTTGTGAAATAGTATTCTTCTATGGGTACAGGAGGTTGTACCCATAAAATCTTAACTATATGATTACCTAAAAAAGACCTGCATAATGACAACTCTAGAAAAATCACAAGTGGTAAGTGAAATCTCACGAGGTCCCACCCCTAGATGAAGTGACATAAGAAATTAATGAATGCTAAGAAAGGGAGAATCTTTTCGGGGACCCTGATTATGAAAGGGAGGAGTGGGGACATAGGAGAAGTTGGAGTGGGGTGAAAGAGGGGTGGAAATGATGTAAATATAGTACTCATGTATAAAATTCTCTGAATAAATAAATATGTAAAAAAACAAAGTTCTTGTCTATGCTGGTATCTTGAAGTGTTTTCCATACTTTTTCCTGTAACAGTTTCAGATCCCTTTGGAATTGATTATTGTACAGGTTGAGAGATAGAGAGCTAGTTTCATTTTTCTAAATGTAGACATCCAGTTTTCGCAGCCAAATTCGTGGAAAAGGCTGTCCTTTCTCCAATGTGTATTTTTGGCATCTTTGTCAAAAATCATATAGCCCAGTGCCCTGAGCTTGATCCCAAGAATCCATGGTGGAAGGAGAAAAGTGACTCCTGAAAGTTGTCCCCTGACCTCCACATACATGTACTGGTCTGACATACATACATTCACACAGAGACACACACAGAGACACAAATACAAATAACAACAACAATAATAACAGACTAAAAAGAAAATATGAGACTGAATATGTAATTAAAGTCTTGCATGTTAACACCCTGTTGGTTCAATTTTGTATTGTTATAGAACTTCAAGAAACTTTCTATTGGCTTTAATATCTAAACAAAGTGACCTGAGCTCTGGGATTGACTTACCAATATTCCAGTCCTTGCTGTCAATGAGTTGCTTTAACCTTCCATACATATCCCCCAAAATTATATGTTTGCATTTAGATCCCATTGATTTAAATCACTAATGAAGAAGAGTCTATTTAATCAATATTCTATAAAGAATACATACTTGTATGAGTTGCTGCTTATAAATATCCTCAACAATTTGGACAGAGGTAGGTTTTATGTTTAGAAGATAAGTGAGTACACAACTAAAGTAGTGATTTATACTTTACATTTTTAAATCTTCAGCTTCAGTATGAAAATAGATAATGAATTTTTATTTTCTGTATCAACATAAGTAAATACATAAAAACCAAGTCCAAAACTAACAAATATTTTTCAGGATCACTCGAAAAGATCTAAAATTAAAGCCACTGTCATATTTTGTCAAACACATGATGATTTTAGAGCATCAAGTATAAGTGACTGGAAGGAATCCTTGAGGCATTTATTGTGCCATAACTATAATTGAAGTATTCACTGGATCTATTGCGATGCTAGCAATCCTCTCTGTGAATCTCATCTCATAGTTAGTTTAAAATAGTTGCTTTGTATCTTCCTTCCTTGCCTCTTAGACATTTCCTACATTACCAACAGAACATCCTTTTGAAATATGTCCTCTTTGTACATGTCCTTATTTTTCTACTAAAAAACTACCAGTGATTCCCACTAGCATTAGGCACTTCATGATCCAACCCTAGAACATTTTAACATCCTCTATCACTATTTCCTCAGAGGAATTTCTGTCTTCTAACAAACTGTTCCATTAACTGTTACCCCATGTGTCTGTATTTCTATTTCTGTCTTAACTCCATTAACCATAGATGGAATTCACTTTTACTAGTTTTCTATGGTTACTGTAATCAAGTCCTTTCATTTTCAAAGGGCTTCTTTCAACTACTATAGCTCAAATGACCTCTTCATTTAAACTACAGTTCACCTCTATTTTTTATTCTTTCAAAAATATGTATAGAAATGATTTGCCTGAGTGTATGTATGTGCACCATGTGCATAGCTGGTGCCAGAGGAAGTCAGAATAGGGCATCAGATCCCCTGGAACTGGAATTACAGATTGTTCCTAGTCAACAAGTGGGTGCCGGGTACTGAACCTACCTTAGTCCTACGCAAGAGCAACAAGTACTCTTCACCACTGAATCATCTCTCCAGCCCTATTTTTTATTTTTATATGCATTAGTTACTCTACATTATTTTACTTTTTTGTGTAAGTAGAATATCTATACTTGGACATATACTCCACACTACTGGATAGGTGTCACCACACATAATTTCAGGTTATACTACAGAACTATAATGACAAAAACACCATGATTATAGAACAAAAACAAGTACATGGATCAATGGAGCAGACTAGAAAGCTCATATATATAACAGCAAGTGCTGTTACCTTCTTAGCCGTCTTGCTGGTCCTAGTCTCACATAGTTTGTAATTTTTTGTATCAATTATATAATTAGTTGCGTGTTGTTAGCTAATTAGTTTGCTGCAGTTACATATTCTTCCTTATATTGTTTTCAGTTGTTTCATATGCATCAGACATACCATCCTTAGGATAATCAAATGCCTTCCCAGGACTGAGACTCTACTTCTCCTTTTATTCCCACCAGTAAATATCATAAAACACTTATGATTGAAATAAGACATTTCTGGATATTTGAGTCTGGATCCATTGTACTATTGTGGGCCTCTATAACACTTTAGATCCCACAATAGTACTGTGAATGTTTACTAAAAACAGAAACATGATATTATATGCTTAATAGAGTTGTTTCTAGGAATATTGTTAGAATGCTATCATGCAAAATTTAAACTAAAAAGTAGAAACAAATAATTATCTGCAAAATGAGATCTGACCAGCTAATGGACTATTCTTGGCTTTTCCACTTGAGTCCTCCAATTAAGCTTTCTGACCTCAGAGTTTCCTATCTGCAAAATGGTATGATGATTAAATACAGTTACATGTAAATATCCTCACAGTACCAGTTCCCAGAAAGAATAGGTAGCCCATTGACTGTTTGAGGGGATATGCTAGAGAGATGACAATCTCTCTTTCTGACAAATCCATTGAAAAATTTTAGTCCTGTGTAGCAGCAGCCATAACTGATGATACTTAGGTTACTATAAAGCTCTAAAATGTTGTAATTATAACATTCATAATCCTTTTCATGTGTATTGATATTTATGATAATGCTTTCACACTTACCTCATTTGAACTTCAAACTGGAAATAAAGGCTTTAAAATATTTATTTATTGAACCTTTAATATATGCTGGAATCCAGCATATATTCTAGCATATCTAGATAAGCTAGACAATTATCGAGTAGCTAGATAAATATGTGTGCTCAATAAGATCACATATAGCTGGTATTGCTAGTGATATATCAGAGATACATACAGATGATGATTCTTGCTCTCATAAACCTTTTATTGTGGTGGATTGAATTCTGAATTCTAAGTGAAGCAACCTGAATTCTAGTTGTGATATAACTACTACCTTAATATTAAGAGAAAATTGTGCGTACATGTGCATGTGTGTGCACACACATACATGTGTGCATTTATAATTGTACATGTTCTTATATAGATGCTTTCATGGGGTATATATTGTTGCAAATAAATTACATCTCAATTTTACTCATTCTCAAAGTTCACTTAGAATACACAGAATTTCTATGGTCTCTGTTTGGTAGCACTTGCTGGTGTCTCCTAGAAAATCACTTTATATCAAGAAGAGACCCAGGAAATTTATTTATCCCTTTTCATCATGTTAGTTTATTCATATACTACTTGTTTTGATTTTTGTTTTGTTCAAATATTTAATTTAATACAGAATAATGTGGAGTCTATAAATTGTTTGCTTTCTGTGTGTTTAATGAAGGCTATGTCATATAATTATTGTAATTCTTAAAAGGACCCCCTCACAAAGGGAATACCTCCTTCCTCACATTTTTCCACCTCTTTCATTACTCTCACATTTTCCCTGGGAGTGCAGGGCCTATTAGCATGATTGCTGTTTGGCTGCAGGAGAAACTAAGGTATAAAGAAAGTAAATAGTTAAGTCTATATTCTCTGGAATTAAAAATAGTCATTGTTATTCTTGGACTTGGACCTTATTCACTACTCCACAATTCAGTTATTTCATCCAGCCATTGCATTAGAAGAAGCTACATTTGTTCTGAACTTGGAGTCAGAAGACTTGTTCTTTGTTTCCGATTCTGTTTCATGAACTTGAACAATTATCTAAGCCTTCTAGGTTTCTGTAAAACTAGATAAATGATAGCTTTTCTTGAGACTCTCATATTTTCCTATTCTTCAGAAGTCTTTCCCCATTTTATCTTCCTTTTGCCAGTGTTTTTAGTCACAACTTTTATTTCTTTTCTTTCTGAGATGTCCATTCTCTTGCAGTCCTGTTTCCTATCATCTTTGACCAATCTCCTATTTATATTGGCATTATATTGCCCTGTGTAACTTCCTGCATGCTCCTTGAAGTAAGAGAAAGTGGACTTATTATGCCATCTTTACAAAGAATGCTATACCTGGGCATGGTGTTTCATGCCTTTAATTCCAGGAGTCAGGAGGCAGAAGCAGGTGGATCTCTGTGAGTTCAAGGTTAGCCTGGTCTACAGAGGAAGTCCAGAACAGCCTCTGGGCTATTACACAGTGAAACCCTGTCTCAAAAACAAAACAAAACAAACAAAAAAACCCAAAAACAAAAAGCAAAAGATGCTGTATCTTAATTTATTACTTGTTAGAATAATATCAAGTACTAAATACAATTAAAAATCCTAAATAGCTGTTTTACTTTAAGGTGCTAACAAAGAACTTCATTAAAACTGTTTTTTAAAGAAGAGGCGATCAAAGCATGGAAACTACATGTTAATTTGGTGCGAAGGAGTGTGTGTGTGTGTGTGTGTGTGTGTGTGTGTGTGTGTGTGTGTTTAAGTTTGGGTAGTGCTTGGATTGGATGTATTAATTGTGTATGCCAAATGAGTTGTTGCTTGTGATTAATGTGAGTAAAATTGCCTCTGAGATGTGCTAGCTACTATGTACTGAGGCTGACTACTAGAAGAACTGATAAAATGAAGCTCTGCTTACTAATTACTCCCAGGGTCCAATTCTGCCTTCTATCTAAACTTCACTAAATCATAGCAGCATGCTTTTCAGAAAATTATGATTTAGACAATCTGTTGGGGGGGAGGAAAGAATAATTAAATCACGTAAATGTTCTCCTTGAAGCTAGATTTTTTTTTCTCCTTTTATGTTCAGATGGGAATATATCATACACATCTCACACTGTTATTTTTTTCTCCATGCTTGGAAAGCAAGGATAAGGAGCGCAAAGGTTATCTTGCTGCATCACCCAAGAATGTGCTATCCTGGAGCTCTATCAGGAACACAAGAATCCAGATAACATCCCATAGAAAGCAAATGAAATAGGAGGTTGTCTGTATAATGCAACTGGCCTACTCATCAAGTTAAGAGGATGTGGATTAGAAGAATCCTAACTAGCCTATGCCTAAAGGTTCAGAGAATGGTTAATTGACATCACCTTGTTTAAAGGAATAGATGAGTTTTACTAAGAACAAATAAACATTCTTAACTCCAACTAGTCTTTTCTGTCTAGGCTAAGTGACAACTATTACTAGCTGAGGAATATAGGTGCAAGAGAATACGTTAAGCTAATAGGAGATTTTCGATTGTCTATAGATTGTGCTAAATATATTAATTGCCGTTTTAGCATTAGGCTTATGAAAATAACATCATTAATGAGACCTTGAAATGGAGACAAACATGACTAGAATATGTTCTTCTGTGCTTCTTATGGGAAGGAAGGAGAAAGACCTATAGAAAGCATATGGGAAAGAAGAGAAAATGATAAAGGGAAATCATATTTGGAGATGATATTGGGAAGGTAATCATTAATGAGCCTTATCTTAGAAGACCTTTAATTTTGGACTGAGTGGATTGAAACTTTATTATGAATAGCACAATGAGGTAAAGGCTTATAGTCTGGACTAAAAGGGGGCAGAACAATATAATTTTAGAATTTAAGCAAACATGACTTTGAATTTCTTTTCCTAATGCTTACTGTTAGACCTTAACTATACTGCTGATTTTTTTTTTTTTTTTTGCAGGCCTCACTTTTTCCCTTCATACAGCATGGATAATAGTAATCGTCTTATGTAATTTTCAGTCTTAAATATTATAAATATAAAATGAGATGATGTTTATACACTTGAGTGCCTGCCTAGCTACTCAATAAATAGGAGATGTTATGAATAATACCTTTGATTCTAGTTTGCTAACTGCGCTTTGGAAGAAGCAAATGACACTGTTCTCTGTATGGCTATTACGTAATTTTCAATGTGTAGAACAGTTTGCTAACTTTCATGTATTATTTTATTTTATCTTAATAATTACCTATGGAATTCATTAATACTATTACACAAGGGAAACCAGGCCCATGTGGGGGAGGGGGCAGGAGGGAGTTAGTAGTTTCTCTAGTTACAATATAATGTAAGAGCTAGGAATAGAATACAGATTACTTAATGTTCAATTCAGTATCCTTTTTATTGTACAATACTCCCCAAACTGGGTTTAGATTACTTTTACATTGATTTGTTTCTGACAAACTTTAGATAGATTATATTGTGTGGTTTTTTTTAAGTTAGAGCTACTTACTAGGTATGGTGGTTTATGGCTGCAATTCCAGTACACAGAGGAATATGGCAAGAATGTTGCTGCTGATTCAAGGTCAGCCTGGGTTAGAGAGTGAAAACCCTGTCTCAAATTAATGAATAAATAAGTAAATAAATACACAAATAAATAAGTAAATGTACTTGAATGGAATAAGGTTGTCACAGAAATATTCACAAATCAGTATTGTATGGGAAATATAGTAACTCTTCTAAAAAGTCCCTACCTCTGCATCTTTCCCTGTCATATCCTTGAGATTTAGTATTTATTAAAAATTAAGTGAACAAAATAACTCGTGTTCTTGGGACAAGCTTTCTGCAATTGTAATTTTCTTTTTTAAAATCCTGAATAGAATGGATTGTAGCATTTAAGCAATAGAAGTCTGGTTCATTTTATAACTTGCAATTATCTTACTCTGTCTAGAGGAGAAAACATGGAAAATTTTCTCTTTTCTTTTTTTAAATGTTTATTTATTACTTCAAGTTACCTCTCTATCACAGTCCCCTCTCTCCATCCCTCTGGGGCCCACCCTTCCTCCCTCTCCCCCTTGTCCTAGAACTCATAATTCTTTTTTTGAATAATTAGGCCGCAATTATGAAAATTATAAGGTATAACATACATTCCAGATGACCAGTCCATATGTATTTGGCAACTGATATTAATATCCTATTATCTATCTTGATGAGTTTAAAGTTCTATACCTAACTCAGTTTCCATCCTAACTTGCATTACCAACTTAAAAACATCTTCTTAGACGTAGAGCATCCTTTTAATTCCTAAACAACTTAAAATTTAACTGTGAGACTATAACTATCTAGTCTTCAACTACATCAGAGACCTGAGTAGGATAAATATATCTCATTATACAGGAAGTGCAGAGCCAGCAGCTTCCAAAACTAAGAAATGACAGACAACTGGTAGCCTGGACAGTCCCCAATTTCTCTCCATAAATTGGAGCATCTATCTTCAGCCTCTTGGCCCAGTATCTCTGATAGACATTAATTGTAAAGCAGTAATTATGAAGGACTTGCCTACCCTATCTTGGCAGAGCTAGGCTGTCGATTTACCTGCTTCCAATTTTTGTCCTTTTCGGACAGCATTCTGTCTACAGTTGAGGCAAGGGATTTTTCTTGCCCAGTGACATGCTTGCCACTAATGCAACCATCTCCAAATGGTTCTTTGATGTTCATCCTCTACTTGAAGTAAAAAAAAAAAAAAAACCTCAAGAGATCTGTAGAGTTTGTCATTCAAAGAAGTTTTCTTAACTTAAGTTTTTTTGATATTGAGACATGTCAGCTCCTGACAGTACCCCCATTCTACTCCAAATTTTCTCTTTTCAAAAAAAGCAAATCCATATTGATATATTTTCTTCCTCTTGACAGATCTCAGTCTATTAGAATTATTTTGTGATCTTTTTAAAGAGACAGTTCTAGCCGTAATGGAGTTTGAGTTTTCTGGGTTCCACTGTTTATTATTCAGCTATCTTATATTTTTCCTCAGTATAATTTATCAAATATTACTCTGTGTTAAATATCACACAAGATGCAAGCATGGCTCCACCAGAATGCTATGGGTTTGGGAATTGCTCTGTGTAGTAGTTACTTTTCTTGTTGTTGTGACAGAAGGCAGCTTTAAGGGAGAGAAGGTATACCTTGACTCATAGTTTTAAGGGTAAAGTGCATAATGTAGATTTGGGAGCTTGGAACAGCTGGTCACACCGTGTTTTCATTCGGAAAGTAGAGAATGATGAACAGTAGTGCTCCCTGCTTGCTTTCTTTTTATTCATTCCAGGACTTCACCCCATGGAATGTTGTGTAACTTACATCCAGGGTGTGTCTTCCCAACTCAATTAAACTTCTCTGGAAACCTTCATAGACATGCCTCATTCATAGGTGACTCTTAAATCCTATTAAGATGACAAGCAAAATTAATCACCACTTTGTGTGTTCAGAGGGAGTGCTGCAAAAGCAGTATTTTGTAGTGTTTCCTCTCTGTAATTGTAGACAATAAAGCTTCTCTACAATTCTTAGGTGCATGGAATTTTTAAAGTGAAGTTTTCAAAGTGATAAATTCTACAATTTTTTTTATTATCTTAAAATTTTCATTGTAAAGGGTTTCCCCCCATCTCCTTGGTTAAGTAACCCTAGGGGTTTTATTTGAAACTATTGTGAAAGAGAGTTTTTTCTTGATTTCTTTCTTGGCAAGTTCTTATTAGTAGATAGAAAAGCTACTGTTTTTTTTTCTTTTCTACTAAACAGAGACTTCAGATTAGTATTCAAAATAATGAGTTTCACCGTGAGCTACTAGTTTTCATATACTGATTTTGTACCCTGCTACTAAGCCTTTAAGTGTTCCTCACAGAACAGTTTTATGGTGGAGTCGTTGGAGCCATTTAAATATAGGATCATGTCATCTGCAAATAGGAGTACTTTGATTTCTTCCTTTCTTCTTTGAATCCATTTTATTTCTTATTACTGAAGATAAGACTTTGGGGATTATATCAGATAAGAATAGTGTTAATTCACACTTTAGCCTCAATTCTGATTTTAGAGCAAATGTTTTCATGTTTTCCCCATTTTGTAAAGTGTTGGCTGTAGGTAGCTTTTTTATGCCAAGATATGCTTCATGTATTCCTATTTTCTCTAGGACTTTATCATTAAGGGATTTTGGACTTTGCCAAAGGCCTTTTCTGCAACTATTAAGATGATTCATTCTGTCCTTAATATTTATATGTTGTATTACAGTTATTGCTTTGCATATTTCGAATCAATCTTGCATCCCTACGAGGAAACCAACTTCTTCATGATGTGTAATCTTCCTAATATGTTCTTGAATTCAGTTTGCAATATTTTTATTGAGAATTTTTGCATTTATGTTTCCCAAGTAAATTGGTGCATAGTTTTTCTTCCCCCCATTGGATATTTTGAAAACTTTATTAGCAATGTAAATTTACAAATATAAAGTTTTCTATAGATATTTCTAAAAACGTTTAATATCACATAGATTTGTGAAGGGGATAAGTTAATCTTCTTTAATTTGTTTATTTATTTATTGCTTCAGGTTACATCTCCATCATAGTGTCCTCTTTCCACACTTCCCAGTCCCGCCCTCCAACTCTCTACCCCCTAACCCTTCTATCCCACTCCTATGGAGTGGAGTGTCCCTACATAAAAGTCCCCCACCCCAGTTCAGCAGTCATATGAAGGACAAGAGACTCCTCATATACTGGAGGCCTACAAGGCAGTACTACCAGGGAAAAGTGTCTCATTGACAGAGAGAGAGAAAAAATCTATGTCCATGTTCCCTTTGGTGCGTTGATTGTAGTATAGATATCTTGTACTATATAGCTAAAATCCGACTATAAGTGAATAGATGCCATGTGCATCCTTCTGAGTCTGGGTTAGCTCACTCAGGATGAGCTTCTCTAGTTCCATCTATTTGGCTGCAAATTGCATAATTTCATTGTTTCTGATAGCTGAGTAGTATTCCATTCTGTAGATGTACCATGGTTTTTTAATCCATTCCTCAGTTGAGGGACTTCTGGGTGGTTTCCAGTTTCTAGCTATTACAAATAAGGCTGCTATGAACATCGATGAAGAAACTTCCTTGTGCTTCAGTGAGGAGCCATTTGGATGGATACCCAGAAGTGGTATGGCTGAGTCCTCAGGCAGAGCTATTCCAAGTTTTCTAAGATATCGCCAGACTGACCTCCATAGTGGTTTCACAAACCTGCACTCCTACCAGCAATGGAGGAGGGTTCCCCTTTCTCCACACCCTCGCCAGCATGTGCTGTCATTTGAGCTTTTGATCTTAGCCATTCTGACAGGTGTGAGATGGAATCTCAGAATCGTCTTGAGTTGCATTTCTCTGATGATTAAGGATGCTGAGCATTTCTTCAAGTATCTCAGTCTTTAGGAATTCCTCCTTTGTGAATTCTCTGTTTAGCTCTTTTCCACATTTTTTGATTGGATTATTTGGTTTCTTGGCATTTAATTTCTTGAGTTCTTTGCAAATTTTGGATATTAGCCCTCTGTCAGATGTGGGGTTGGTGAAGATTTTTTCCCAAATGTGTAGGCTGCCGTTTTGTTCAAATGATAGTGTCTTTTGCCTTACAGAAGCTTTTTAGTTTCATGAGGTCCCATTTATTGATTGTTGGTCTCAGTTCCTGAGCTGCTGGTGTTCTGTTCAGAAAGTTGTCACCTGTGCCAATGATTTCGAGGCTTTTTCCCACTTTCTCTTCTAGTAGATTTAGTTTGACTGGCCTTATGTTAAGGTCTTTGATCCACTTGGATTTAAGTTTTGTACAAGGTGATAAGTATGGGTCTAATTTCATTCTTTTACAAGTGGACATCCAGTTGGACCAACACCATTTGTTGAAGATGCTGTCCTTCTTCCATTGTGCCATTTTGGCTTCTTTGTCAAAAATTAGGTGGCCATAAGTGTGTGGGTCTATTTCTGGATCTTCAATTCGATTCCATTGATCTACGGGTCTGTTTCTATACCAATACCATGCTGTTTTTACTACTATTGCTCTGTAGTACAGCTTGAAATCTGGGATGGTGATACCTCCAGATTTTTTTTTCTTATATCATGTGCTGATAGTCCTTCTTTTTTTTTAATACTTTATTTTTTTTCTTCAAGTTACATCTCAGTAACAAACCCCTCCCTATTCCCCCTTCCTATCCCGCCCTTCCACCCTCTTCCCCCCAGACTTTTTTTTTTTTATTGATTTAGCTATTCTGGGTTTTTTGTTGTTCCATATGAAATTGAGAATAGCTTTTTCCAGGTCTATAAAGAATTGTGTTGGTATTTTGATAGGAATTGCATTGAATCTATATATTGCTTAAAGACCCAACAAAGAAAGAGAACTTCAGACCAATATCCCTCATGAACACAGATGCAAAAATACTTAATAAAATACTAGCAAACCAAATCCAAGAACACATCAAAAATATCATACATCATGATCAAGTAGGCTTCATCCTGGTAATGCAAGGATGGTTCAACATACGAAAATCCATCAACATAATTCACCATATAAACAAGATGATATAAAAAAACCCACATGATTAACTCGCTAGATGCAGAAAAAGCATTTGACAAAATCTAACACCCTTCACCTCATGCTAAAAATTTTGGAGAGAATGGTCATAGAAGGACCATATCTAGAAATAATAAAGGCGATATACAGCAAGCCAGTAGCCAACATCCAATTAAATGGAGAGAAACTTGAAGCATTTCCTCTAAACTTGGGGACAAGACAAGGATGCCCACTTTCACCATATCTCTTCAATATAGTACTTGAAGTTCTTGCTAGAGCAATAAGACAGCTAAAGGAGGTCAAGGGGATACAAATTGGAAACTAAGAAGTCAAATTATCCCTATTTGCAGACGATATGATAGTATACATAAGTGACCCCAAAATTTTCCACCAGAGAACTCTTACAGCTGATAAACACCTTCAGCAAGGTGGCTGGATACAAAATTAATTTTAAAAAATCAGAAGCCCTTCTTTATACAATTAATGGGCTGAGAGAGAAATCAGGGAAACAACCCCCTTCACAATAGCCACAAACAATATAAAAATACCTGGGGGTAACTCTAACCAAGCAAGGAAAGGACCTGTACAACAAGAACTTCAAGCCCTTGAAGAAAGAAATTGAAGAGGCCATCAGAAGATGGAACGATCTCCCATGCTCATGGATAGGTAGGGTCAACATAATAAAAATGGCCATCCTCGATATCTTAGAAAACTTGAAATAGCTCTGCTTCGGGACCCAGCCATTCCACTTCTGGGTATACATCCAAACAATTCCTCACCAAATCACAAGGAAGTTTCCACATCTCTGTTCATAGCAGCCTTATTTGTAATAGCTAGAAACTGGAAACAACCCATATGTCCCTCAACTGAAGAATGGATTAAAAAACTATGCTACATTTACACAATGGAATACTACTCAGCTATCAGAAACAATGAAATTATGCAATTTGCAGCCAAATGGATGGAACTAGAAAAGCTCATTCTGAGTGAGCTAACCCAGACTCAGAAGGATGCACATGGCATCTATTCACTTATAGTCAGATTTTAGCTATATAGTACAGGATATCTGTACTACAACCAATGCACCAAAGGGAACAGGAACATAGACTTATTTTTTTACTGACAGTGAGACACTCTGCCCTAGTGGTGTTGCCTTGTAGGTCTCCATTGTATGAGGAGGCTCTTGGCCCTCATATGACTTCTGAATTGGGGCGGGGGACTTTAATGTAGGGACACTCCACTCCATAGGAGTGGGATGGAAGGGTTAGGGGGTACAGGGTTGGAGGGCAGGACTGGGAAGGGTCGAAAGAGGATACTATGATGGAGATGTAACCTGAAGCAATAAATAAATAAATTTAAAAAATTAAAAAATAAAACTAGCACAGATTAAAATTTCAAAAAAAACATGTCCATCCTACCAAAAGTTTTTCTTTTCTTTGTAATTTATTTTTTCAAGTTACATCTGCATCAAAGTCCCCTCCCTCCTCCCCTCCAGGTCCCACCCTCTCTCCTTCTTCCCCATTTCTATCCTCTCCTTCTCTTTGGATGAGGGGTGCCCCCACATATCAACCCCCTCAGTTCATAAGTCACATGAGGGATAAGAGCTTCCTCTTGTACTGAGGCCTAATATGGCAGCCCAGCTAGGTTAATGTGTTCCACTAACAGGCAAAAGGGTCCGTGCCTCGCTGCTGGGTGCAGGTTTTTGAAGGATAGTTATGCTAGGTTCCTCTCTGTTTGGGCCTGTGGGTTGTTGGATGGTTGTCCTGTGCTATATGGTTAATATCCACTTATAAATGAATACATACTATGCATAGCTTTCTGGGTCTGGGTTAGCTCACTCAGGATGAGCTTTTCTAGTTCCATCCATTTGGCTGCGAATTGTATGATTTCCTTGTTTCTGGTAGCTGAGTAGTATTCCATTGTGTAAATGTGCCACAGTTTTGTTGTTTTGTTTTTTGTTTTTTTAATCCATTCTTCAGCTGAAGGGCATCTGGGTTATTACCAGTTTCTGGCTATTATGAATAAAGCTGTTATGAATATAGTTGAGCCAGTGTCCTTGTGGTTGGTGGAGAATCATTTGGATATACGCCCAGGAGTGGTATGACTGTGTCTTGAGGTAGAACTATTCTCAGTTTTCTAAGATATCGCCAGATTGATTTCCAAAATTGTTGTACAAGTTTGCACTCCCACCAGCAATGAAGAAGTGTTCCCCTTTCTCCATATCTTTGCCAGCATGTGCTATCACTTGAGTTTTTGTTTTTGTTTGTTTGTTTGTTTGTTTGTTTGTTTGTTTTTCGAGACAGGGTTTCTCTGTGTACCAAACCTTGGCTGTCCTGGAACTCGTTCTGTAGACCAGGCTGGCCTCAAACTCAGTGATCCACCTGCCTCTGCCTCCCGAGTGCTGGCATTAAAGGTATGTGCCACCACACCTGGCCTACTTGAGTTTTTGATCTTAGTCATTCTGATAGGTGTGAAATGGAATCTCAGAGTCATTTTGAGTTGGATTTCCTGATGATTGAGGATGCTGAGCTTTTCTTTAAGTGTCTCTAGGCCATTTGTTCTGTTGAGATTCTTCTGTTGAGAATTCTTGTTTTAGCTCTGAACCCCATGAGTCTTTTCTGTTTTTCATTTTGTTAGTTTGACTCTATGGGCTTGCTGATTTGCTTACTTTTCCAAACAACTAAATTTTAGTTTGATTGCTTCTATCATGGTTCTTTTTTGATATTTTTATTAATTTATTCTTTCATATAATACATCCCAGACACAGTTTTCCCCCCTCCTCTCCTAATTTTTGTGATGACTTTTGCAATTTCTTGCTTTTGTTTTTGGTTTCTTCATGTTTTTCTAAGACCTTGAGGAGTATCATTAGGTAATTTATATGCAGTCTTTCTAATTTTCTAATGTATGTACCCATAGCTGTCAATTTTTCTCTTAGAGCTACCTATGGTCTGGACATCTATCTCAGTTGATAAAGTTCTTGCCTCATGTGGTGGTTTGAATAAGAATGGCCCCCCAAAACTCATGTATTTGAATGTTTGGTTCACAATTGGTGTTGTCGACAGTTTAGAAAGGATTAGGAAGTGGACTTTGTTGGAGGAAGTGTGTCATTGGGGGGGGGGGTCGCTTTGAGGTTCCAGAAGCCCACACCAGGTCTGGTCTTGCTCTCTTTCGGCCTGCTGCCTGTGGATGAGGATGTAAGCTTTTAGCTAATGCTCCACCACCATGGCTGCCTGCCTGTTACCACTCTCCATGCCATGATGATCATGAACCCTCCGAAACTTTAAACAAGACCCTAATTAAATGTTTTTTTTTTTATGAGTTGTCTTGGTTGTGGTATGTTGTCACAGCAATAAAACAGTAACTAAGACAGAAGTTGGTACCAGGGACTCAGGTATTACTATGACAGGCCTGGACATGCTGTTGTTTGGAGAAATATGGAAGACTTTGTGACTTGGGACTAGAAAAGCATTTTAATGCTTTAAGTGGAGCTTAATGGGCTGTCCTAGTAGAAGCATGGACTATAGTAGTGCTGAAAGCAATGTAAACTGTTGAAACCCAGCTCGAGAGGCTTCAGAGGAGAAAAATACTAAGACCATTCCTGTGATATTTTGGCTCTTTTCCACCCTGTTCAAAACTCTTCCAGAGACTAAATTGAAGAATTTCAGACCAATATTGTTAGTAGAGGAGATTTCAAGACAACATAGTATTGACTGTGTCACGTGGTTATTAGTGATCACTTTTATGCAGATCTACAAGGAAAAGGAACAAAGGGTCAAAAAGAAATACAGAAGTGCAGTTTGAGGAGAAAAAGAATGTAATTTGCTCATGGAGATGTGAAATTTAAAGGAAGGCCTGATGCTGATTGTAATAAAGGGAATGGCACCCTCAGGGCAAGACACCACTCAACTAATCCTATAAACCTGTGAAAGAAAAGGGTCCAAGGGATTTCCTTGGCCTAAACAACAACAGGAATTCAAAGCTTATGCAAATATAATGCAAAGAGGAGTCTAAGTTCCAGCTGTAGTAGGCAGTAGAATTTGGCCACATGGTTCTGGATTTAGAGTCAAGAAGAATACAGAAAATGAGTTGTGGAATCCCTCCATAATAAAGGAAAGCCACAAAAACCAGATATGTGGCAGGGGAGTCCTTGCAGGGAGGCCATTGCATGAAGCTGTGAAGGTGAAACCTCGATTGTGTTGGAGACCCCAAGAAGTGGAAGATACCAGAACCATGCCAAGGAGAACTACAAACTGGGTGTGGAACCAGCATCAGGTCATGGCTGATTTTCAGTGGGCATGCCACTTAAGAAAATAACACCTTCTTCAGCAATATTAGTTGTCAGTAGACTATCAGGAAGATTCAGGCAGTGTTTAGGAAGATATGAGAGAAGCAGTAATGCAAAGAATCATGAAGAAAGCATCCAAAACCAACAAGCAGAGAGTAGAGAGTAAACGAATGGAGAACTTCAAGCCACACCCAGATACAGTCACAAAGCACTAGATATCCACAAAGTCAGCTGGAGCAAGTTGCTGTTCGTCTGGGTAGTAAGGGAAGCAAGAGGCCAAGTTGAATGTGTTGCCCCCTGTTTCCTAGAAATTTCTACACTTACCTGATGCATCTGCTGAGACAACATTTCTGAAACTCTATCCTGCTGGAACTTGATTAAGTCAGGCTGTCTTTTCACTGGGTCTTGGTTTCTGAGTACTACTGTTTCCGTTTGGAATGAAAAGTAGATTTGTTGACAAACTGAAGTTATTTCAGGATTAAGACCACACCAATTACATCTCACACTTGGAGACTTCCCTCTGTGTTTAGTTGCTGCACATTATAGACTTCAAAAGAATCTCCTGCATGTGAAACCCCACCAGCCACCACAGGAGGTTGGAACTACTGTGATCTCAGCTACTTGGCCATAAGATCACGCAGCCTAAAGCATGGAACAGACAGCCATATGAGGAAAGGATGGAATACAGGTATCCTCTCTTTCTGAGCAAATGGCACATACCCTGTCCCTTAATATACCTGGTGGCTGTCACAGTAGATGTTGCTAAATCGATCCTAGTTCTTCTCAGTAATGGCACTATGAGCCTTTCTACCTTAAACATGAGGCTCTGAGTATATGGCATGTGTCATGGAGGCTGTTTTGCTTTCCTGGCCTGAGGACACTTGCATGCCAGACACAACCAAGTCATAGTGCCAGCCATGAGCACAATGAGATGGGAGGGCCCTGTGTACATGCTGCAAAGCTGCAGTGTCTGAAGGTCTAGATAAATCCTGTGAGAATTACTACTCAAGCTATTGGGAGAAGCAGCCTCTATTGTCATGGATACTGAAAGAACTACATATGAAGCAGTGGTGCTGACATGTAAAGTAGAGAATAAAGCAAATGCCAGTCATAAAGTAGAGTCTGAATGTCATCTTTATAGGCTGTTCATCACAGGAATGTCTTTCCATTCTACCCACATGGATGTGCACATTGCAAAACTACTCAATTTGGGAAAAATTAGAAGATAGTTTCTTTTTTTAAAGATACATATTGTTTCTTATTCTCTCTCTTTCTCTCTCTCTCTCTCTCTCTCTCTCTCTCTCTCGGTGTGTGTGTGTGTGTGTGTGTGTGTGTGTGTGTGTGTGTGTGTGTG
>CAJQZJ010037498.1:523749-539074 GCA_907164525.1 Lophiomys imhausi | reverse complement strand
TGTGTGTAGGATAACTTGAAGGAATTCGCTCTTTGCTTCTACCATGTGGGTTTTGAAGATTGAACTAAGGGTGAGGCTTGGTTGAAAGTACCTTGACCAACTAAGCCATTTCATGGTCCTTGAATGCACATTAATTCCACCTGTGTTCATTCCTGAGCAGGATGGCATGTGCATTGTCTATGTTTTGTTACAAGTATTTAGGACTAGAGTGGTTTTGGGTAAGGATTTCTTCCAGATTTGGGGAACACCTACATTTTA
Source organism: Lophiomys imhausi (assembly GCA_907164525.1). Taxonomy (NCBI): domain Eukaryota; kingdom Metazoa; phylum Chordata; class Mammalia; order Rodentia; family Muridae; genus Lophiomys; species Lophiomys imhausi. The sequence continues at coordinate 538,816 of CAJQZJ010037498.1, read as the reverse complement.
TAGTAATATGTAATGAGATGTCCTGGTGAAAGGGCCCCAAGTCTACACACACAGCTCTTTTCTGTTTTATATACACCTATACACACAGCCTGATGTTATTTTTCTCTTTGATTTTTAACTCAGTATACAAATACACAATCTTTAAAAAAATTAGTTCATCAGATAGTTTTATGGCCTTGGAATTTTAGACAGATTCTTTAAAAGACAAGATCTCATTTTAAAGCCCTTGCTGGCCTGCAGCACTCTAGACCAGGTTGAACTCAAACTCACAGAGATCCACCAGCTTCTGCCTCCCAAGTGCTTGAATTAAAAGTGTGCACCCCCATGCCAGGCATGATTTAGTTTTTAATGAGTGGTGCTCTGTTTGTACCTCTGTCAGCATCAGCAATTCCTTTTGTTTACCTTGAGCTTGTGGCAATGCACCTCTCATTGCCTCCTCAATACTGGGAATACAACTATAACCTACCACACTCACAAAGCACTGTGTGTGTGCATGCATGCATGCGTGCCTGCCTGCCTGCCTGCCTCTGTCTCACTCTGTGCACATGCATGTATATGCTGATAACGTACTCATGGAGGCTAAAGGTTGATGGTGACTGGCTTCCTCATTGCTCTACACTTTATGTTTGAGATTGTCTCTGTTCTGACTTGAATGAGAAATGTCCCTCACAGGCTCATGTATTTGAACCCTTGGTCCAGTTGGTGGTACTGTTTGGGAACCTTATGGAACCTTTAGGCGTTGGAGCTGTTCTGGAGTAAGCACATCTTTGGGGATTGGCTTTGAGAGTTTCTAGCCTTACCCTACTCCAAGTTCACTCTCTCTGCTTCCTACATGTGGGTGAAGATTTGAGCTCCCAGCTTCTTGCCACTACACCTGTTGCTTAATGCCATGCTCCCCCCTACCACCATTATGGACTCTCCCCTTGGAACTGTAATCCAAAATAAACTCTTGCATAAATTAAAAAATAAGGAAAAGGGAAAGCATGATATACAAAGGGCAAAACAAAAACAAATGATCAAATGTTAGAGCAGTGTCTGAGTCTTCAAAATTGGAGGCACTCAGTGACATGTGCAAAGATGGGGAGCATTTGAACATGTGAAGTTTTATTCCTTCTGTGGCTCATGCTGGTATTGTGTATTGGACAAATTTTGATGACCACCAAAATAGTCTTCACTTTAGTAGCCTCCCTTTTTTGTGTACCAGGAACCTCTGCCAGTCACAAATAGCCTTGCGGTTTGTGGGCTGCGCAGATTATCTCACTATCTCAAAACTCTCCACATCTTACCCTTTCTTAGGGGTAATATTTTATCTACCATATCTCCTAAGTGTGTTAGGAGTATAGGAAGCAACCACAGAACTTAATGTTTTTGCACTTTCAGGACATACTCAATACTAACAACCGTGTCAAAGGGATGCATCTGTAGGTGTCAAGTAGAGTTTTCAGACTCTACAGCAATAAGTGACAGATAGGTACTTACAGAGATTGTTCCACCCTGTGACCTCAGGCTCAGTACTACACTACTGAAGGCTCAGTACTACACTACTGAAGGCTCAGTACTACACTACTGAAAGATGCATCTGTTGGCACTAAGTAAAGTTGCCAGACTCTACAGCAATGAATGACAGATAGGTGGTTACAGAGGTTGTTCCACTCTGTGACCTCAAGCTCAGTACTAACTCCAGAGTTATTTTCAGCTGATGAGATCTGTTCCTGGCTATGAAAGGAAGGATTGCTTTTCCCCATGCACTTCACTATCTGAGCCAAGACTCCTTCCACTTATGCTTTCTGGCTTTTCAGTGTCTGTTCCTTTTCTCTCTATAATTGCCTTCCAGAACTGTCTCTTACCGTCAAACTGTGGCAGATTACATTCGGGCTCCCTAAATGACAGTTGTTCCCCATTCTCAGACCCTTACAATAGCAAAGTTTTAAACAGTAAGTTCTTCTCTCAAGATAGTGCTTGGCCCCTGAATTCTGAGTCATACCAAGTAATATAATGTTATTTCTCCCTAATGCTGGTCCATCTGACAAAGGAATCATTGTCTTTACAAAACCCACAATTGATTTTGACTCTTGTAAGGACTGTGGGCTTGTCCTAGGAGTAGAACTGCCAGCTTCTTTTGACCACAGTCATCTGGCTTCCTTTTAGAGGAGGGAGCCACACAGCTGAAGCTTTAACTTGGCTTCTTTACAACATATTTTCAGGTATCCTATCACTACGTGTGTGAATTCCTTAAGTTCTTACTCTCTGTCTTTGAAATAGAGTCTGTTTTTTTTAATCCTTTGTTTTTTGAGAGGGAATAATATTTTTATTTTAAAATTAGCTGGCAAAAGAAGATTTCCTTTGGCATTTACATACATACTTCATTTTTGTTGATCCCTTCCTCATTTCTCCTCTCACATCTTCCTGTTTCTCTTTCTTCACTGTACCCTTTCACTTCCCAATATTTCCTTGTCTGCTTTACTATTTCATTCTTCATTTGCCTTTTTCACTTACCTTCCTTAAAGCACTTCCCCTTCTCATGGGCCTCCTTTTAGTTTCTTGGCCTCTATGTGCACATATTTAACTGTTAGAATCTAGGACCTGTATATGAGAAAGAGTATACAATATTTCTCTTTCTGGGTCTAGATTACCATGCTTAATATAATGTTTTCAGTTTTGTTCATTTTACTGAAAATTTAATAATTTCAATTTTCTCTATTGCTAAGTAAAATCCATGGTATTTATTACCACATTTTCATTGTCTATTCATATCTACTGATAGTTATCTAGGCTAATTCCATTTTTATTTCCTGAAAAGAGCAGTGATAAACACAGATATAAAAGTGTCTCTGTAATAAGATTAAAAAGTCCTTTGGGTAGATGCCCAGGAGTAGTACCACTGGTCATATTGTTGTCCTAGTTTTCTATGAGGAGCCTCCTGGGACTGATTTCCACAGTGGCTGTACCTGTTTACATTTTTACCAACAGTGGATAAACATTCCTCTTTCCTCACATCTTCATCACCATTTATTTTCAGGTTTTTTTTTTTTATGGTGGCCATACTAACTGGAGTAAGATAGAGTCTCTATGTAATTTTAATTTGTGTTTCTCTGATGGCTAGAAAGATAAGCACTTTTTTGAATATTTCTTGGCCATTTGTATTTCTTCTTTTTTTAATTTATTGCTTCAAGTTACATCTCCATCACAGTGCCCTCATTCCACCCCTCCCAGTTCCACCCTCCCATCCTGTCTTCCCTATCTCACCCTTCCGACTCCTCCGATGTGAAGTGTCCCTACATATCAGCCCCTCTCAGCTCAACAGTCATATGCAGTCTAAGAGCTTCCTCTTGCACTGGGGGCCTACATGGTGGCACTCCTAAAGCAAATTGTCCCCTTGATAGGTAACAAAGTCTATGTTCCTCATCCTTTTGGTGTGTTGGTTGTAGTATATTTATCCTGTACTATATGGCTAAAATCCGATTATAAGTGAATAGATGCCATGTGGATCTGCCTGTTCAATTCATTGGCCCATTTATATGTTGTCAACTTTGTGTTTGTAGGGGGTCTTTGATTTTTGCAATTCTTTATATATTCTGGATATTCACCCCTTGTCTGAAGCATGACTAGGAAAGATTTTCTCCCATACTGTAGGCTTCCTATTCACCCTGTTGATAGTTTCTTTTGCTGTGCAGAAGACGTTTTTCATTTCATGCAATCCTATTTGTCAATTTTAGGAACTCTGTCCTGTGTTGTTAGGGTTGTATTCAGAAACGTATTGCCTGCACCTATATCCTGAAGTGTTTTCTTTCTGTAATTTCAGTATCTCTTTAACAGTTTCAGCATTTATTGTTTTAAATTAACATTTTGATCCAACTTGAAATAATTTTCATGTCTAGTGGGAGATATGAACCTAATTTTATTCTTCTGTTGGTATATATTCAGTTTTGTCAGCATCATTTATTGAAAGGGCTGTCATTTCTCCAGTATATGTATTTGTTATCTTCGTCAAAAATTAGATGACAATACTTATGTAAATTAATCTCTGGACCTTCATAATGTTCCATTGGTCTACATGACTGTTTTTATTCAAGCATGATGCTGATTTTGTCACTATGGCTTTGTAGTGTAATTTCAGGTAAGACAATATGATACCCTCAGCTGTGTTCTTTCTGCTTAGAATCGCTTTCTCTATTGTGTTCTTTTGTGTTTCTATACAAATTTTAGAATTATTTTTCCTAAGTCTTTGAAAAATTTTATAGAATTTTGATGATGTTTTCATTGAATTTGTCAATTGCTTTTGGTAGTATAGCCTTTTTCGCAATATTCTGCAAATCCAGAACATGCAAGATATTCCCGTCATGTAATATCTTATTCAATTTCTTTTTTCGGTGTATAAAGAATTTCTTCACTGCTAGCTTGGTTGTCATAAACTACTCTAATTTGTGTTTGTCTTGAAATATTCTTATTTTTCAACCTATTTCTTGAGATTATAATATAATTACAACATTGCTCCCTCCCTTTCCTCTCTTCAAACACTTCCATATGTCCTTACCTTTTCTCCTTTAAATCATGACCTCTTTTTCACTAATTCTAATTGTATATATCTAGATATATATGCATATATATCCTAAATGAAACCTTTCAGTCCATATAATTATATAATGTTATCTGTTTGTTTAATAGATCATTTTTCTAGGTATAGTAATCTTTGTTTTTAATTATTTACTTTCAAGGCTTGAAATTTACCTTTCCATGCCTTCCTGGCTTTTAGGGATGCTGACAACCGACCTGATACTCTGGTGTTTCTGCATCTAAATGTTAGTTGGCATCTTTCCTTTAAAATTTTTAGTATGTTTCTTTTTGCTTCAAGTAAGTATTGTTTCTTTATTTCCTTCTTTTATATCTTTGCTATATGTGGTGGTTTCAATAAGAATTGCCCCCATAGGATTATATATTTTAATGCTTTGTCATCAGGGAGTGACACTATTTGAAAAGAATTAGGAGGTGTTGCTTTGTTAGAAGAAGTGTGTCACTGGAGCTGGCCTTTGAGATTTCGAAAGCCTATGCCAGGCCTGGTGTGTATCTGTTTCTCTCTCTCTCTCTCTCTCTCTCTCTCTCTCTGTCTCTCTCTCTTTCTGCCTACAGATGAATATGTAGTGCTCAGCTACTGCTCCAGCATCTGACTTCATGTCACCATGCTCCCTGCCATGGTGAGAATGGACTAAACCTCTGCAAGTGTAAGCAAGACTCCAATTACATGCTTTTCTTTACAAGAGTTGCCAAGGTCATGGCCTGTCTTCACAGTAATAGAACAATGACTAAGACACTGTATGTGTGGAAAGTTTCTTCTCCTGTCATGTCTGTTTTCTCCCTGTGTTTGAATGTATATTTCTGTGTCTATGTTTGGGAAATTCTCAGCTATATTTTCATGGGCTAGATTGCCTAAGCCATTTGACTTCCTCTCATATCTGTCTTCTATCCTGTAAATTCTTGGGTTTGATCCCTTGAATGTATCCCAAACTTCTAAAAAGTTTCAATCATGGTCATTGACTTATTTTTATTTCTATATATCTTTGTGAATTATTGTCTCAATCTTGTCCTCCATCCTTGATATTTATTCTTCTGCTGTGTCTTATCTTTTGATGATACATTATTCTGTGTTAATCATTTCATAAATTGATTCTTTTGTTTCCAAAATTTCTGTTTGGTTATTTTTCAGTGTCCTTATTTCCTTGTTGACTTTTTCCTCCATTTTTATTTTCATTAATTTTTATCATGTGTGTGCATGTGTATGTTTAGGGGTCACATATGGGACAGTGTGCATGTGGAAATGAGAGGACAACTTGTGGGAACTGGCCCTATCCTTCCAAAATGTGTGTGGATCTCAGGTCATCAGGCTCAGTAGCAAATCAAGCATCCTCACCCACTGAGCTCTCACCTCTCCTCACCATATTTTTTATCCACATTGAAATTTTTTTATCAGTCTTAAAGTTATTTATTTGTATGTCTTGAGTTAAATTTCTTGTCTGATTCCTCCATTTGGTCTTTGAACCTTTGTTTGGGGGGCAGTATGCACATATGTGGATGTAGATATGAAAATGCACTTGCTAGTATGGTGTGTGTGTGTGTGTGTGTGTGTGTGTGTGTGTGTGTGTGTACCAAAAGTTGAAGTTAACTGTCTTTCTCTGTCACTCTCCACCTTATTTTTGAGACATTGAACTGCCATTTCTGTTAGACCAGCTAGCCAGTAAGCCCAGAGCCCACAGGATCTTCCCAGATGGTGGAAGGAGAGAATCAGTTCTCCCAAGTTGCCCTTTGACCTCGGCACATCTGTGTGCCCCCCCCCCCAATAAATGTAATAAAACATCAAAAGTAAAAAAAAAAATACTTTAAAAGCAATGTATAAGCATAAATGAAGCAAATGGAAATAGACTCCATATGCTCAGTCACTGCTTCTTCCTGGTTCAGGGAGAGCCTGTCCTCTGTGTTTAACTTAGGTCTGTCCATCAGGACACCGAATTGGTGCAGTCATAATCGTGGTTAGGCTCCTTTCTGCTATGGCATGAGTGGGGAATGTTGGTGATCTCTCAGTTCAGACTTCCTTATCACCCTTCTGCTAGCTCCACTGACTTGTGGTTATCTAGATGCAGGAACATATTCTCCATTATGCCTTTGTCTTACTCTGAACGTTCTTTTCTCCGGGTAACACTGAAACAGCTTCTAGTCCATCATCTTACCTAGAAATTCTTTTTCAATATTTTGAGATTTGAATATGGAGTGTTGCTCTGTAGCTGAGGCTAGTCTCAAATTCACTATCTAGCTCAAACTGGCCTCAAACTGATAATTCTTTTCCCTAAGATTTGGAAGTCCTGGGATCACAAGTGTGCACCACAAATTCCTAGCCCATTCCTTATATTTAATGCAATATTTGGATGAGTATTTGTGTTAGTTCTTTTTTATAAGACTGATAATATTCAGGCAGAGTATCCATCTGGTTCTGGGTTTCTGTTTGCTCAGGGCTCCATACGTATTACTTATATAGATCTGTTTAAGTTGTTTATATCCTCTCAGTATAATTTTGGAAAGCCATATGTTTCTAGAAATTTATTCATTTCTTCCAGATTTTCCAATATATTGGAATACAAGTTTCCCTGTACTCTGTAGCAATCCCCTGGTTTTCATTGTTATGTTATAATATTCTCATTTTCATTGATAATTCAGGGCTCCCTCTTTCTCCCTCCTTTCCTCCCCCACCCCCTCCCTTCTCCTCTCCCTTTTTCTCCCTCTTCTTCTATTAACAGGTTAAAAGTTTATAGCTCTTATTTGTCTCTCTAAAAAACTAACTCTTTATTTCATTGACTTTATTATTCATTTACTCTACATTTCTGTAATGATCTTTATTTATTGCTTCCTAACAAGTTTTGTTTAGCTTGTTCTTATTTTTCTGACCTTGAGGCATGTTATTAAATTATTTATGAATTCTCTCTGAATTTTTAGAGTAGGCACTCATACTTACAGACTTTCCTATTGGAACTGACTTTGCTATATCCCAAAAGTTCTGATACATTATAGTTTCATTTTAACTTGATTCTATGAATTTTAAATTTTCCTTCCCCATTTTCAATAAGAATTGATAATTTGAGAGTGTATTTTAAGTCTTAGTCTGTGTATATCTTTTTGTAGTTACTTTTCAAAAGACAAAAATTCTAAAAATGAAAAGTGATGGACATAAATTAAGAGAGAGAATAAAATTTGACTATTAAAGGATGAAGGGAGAGAAACAGTAACAGCACAAAATAATAAAAGAAATTTATTACAAACATAAAATGAATATATGTATACATAGATATGCATGCATATGGGTATTACAAGCCATTCAGCCATACTAGAAAAAAATGGCACTGTAGCATCTCATTGTAAAACCAGAACTATAAAGGAGAGCTAAAAGTTTCACCAGTTTGAGAACCAATGTAGCCTATAAAGTGATTTCTAAGCCAATTTGAGCTACCTAGTTAAGACTTTGTCTCAAACAAAGTTTTAGAAATTAAGATGTTATGTTCTCAGGGTAGTCATGTGAAAAATAGTGGATGTTCATTATCTTTACCAATTGACACTTCCCTGTCCTATCTCCAGACAGTCTCAACTTGCTAACTCTGAATACTGACAACAGAGACTATTATTACTTATTATAGCTCAGGCCTTAGCTTAGTGCATTTCCCAGCTAGCTCGTATAACTTAATTGACCTGTTTATTCAAGCCACATTTTCCACGTGGCCCATTACCTCTCCTCAGTCGTTGTAAGCCCAACTTCCTCTATGTATTGCTGGCAAATCCCCCACGCTTTATTCTTTCCCAGAGTCCCTATTTCTGCTGGGAAGTCCTGCCTATCCTCTCCTGTCTAGCTATAGACCATCAATTCCTTATTAAGACAATCAGAAAGTGATGGAGAAGAGTGTTTACAAAACACTGAGACAAGTAATGTTTCATAAAAATGGCAATGACAAAGTCTTGCCTGTATTCAACTCTGCCTGTACAGAAATCAGCATTTGATTAATATAAAGACAACCTTTACAGAGTGCACAAAAATATTATCCCAAAAATGTCCATAGGTCTATGACTATAAGCTTCTTGGAGAAAGCAAATGAGGGAATAGTTACTTTTCCTGTTCTGTGTTGTCAGCCAGTATGACAGTGTGAATGTTTGCTAGTAAAAGGAGTCATGAACCCAAGTTCCCTCAGTCAGAATTTACTCCAAATATATTAGTTAAGCGTACTTTCCCCACCCCCAGTCAGGGCCTGCCTGACCCTGAGATTCACTGTATGTTTGGATTGTTGGCTTCCCAGGGAAACTCACACAGAGTATGGGGCAACAAACTACACAAATTAGAGTAGTACAGCAAATCCTATGTTTTTGCTATTCACAACTATAGTTTTCTGAGTACCAGTCTGCATGCAATCATATGTGTTTCTCAGTCACTGGGTGTTCTCATCTGTCCAACGAATTGCCTATCTGAAAGAGAAAAGGAGTTCTACTCCATTCTACATCTCCCACTTGAATATACTGCATGTATTTTTCAATGAGATTTCCTTAGCAGAATTGTACTGGGGATACAATAGATCATGAGGTAGGTGCTGTAAGGGACAGAGTGGAAAAATTCACTGTGAGTTTCATGCGGAAGGAAACTGTAGGGAAACAAATGTAGAAAACTTTCCCAAGCACCAGCGTGCTATGCAGCTCCCAGCAGCTAAGTTTAGACTTTCTGTTTTGTATCTGTTGTCTCTGTTTAAGTTTTGCCTACCACATCTTTCTCCTTTTCTGATAGTACCTCTGCCATTCTGCCAAGCCACTATAGCCTCAGCCATGATGCACTCTTCACCTTCTGTTCCAATAGCTAGAGGCTCTGCATTTCCCCAACTCTGTGACTGTCTAATAACGAACCTTAGTGCATTCCCTCACTCACTTTCTGAAGAAGCTATTTTCTGACCTGACTTCTAGCAAGGAAAAGTTTTAAAATTCTGCCCACTTCTAATACACAATTTTGGCATGTATATTTCCATACTATCATATATGCATCATTAATATACAATAAATTTAAAACTGTAGGAACACTTCTGAGTATCCACCCAAACTTTTCCTTACCAAACCAGAAGGACATATCCTTATCTATGTTCATAGCAGCTTTATTTGTAATAGCTAGAAAATGGAAACAACCCAGATATCTCTCAACTGACGAATGGTTAAAAAAATTGTGGTTATATTTACACAAAGGAATACTACTGAGCTATCAGAAGCAAGGAAATCATGCAATTGGCAGCCAAATGGATGGAACTAGAGAAGTTCATCCTGAGTGAGCTAACCCAGTTGCAGAAAGATACACATGGTATCTACTCACTTATAACTGGATTTTAGCCATATACTACAGGATAACTATCCTACAACCAACACATCAAAAGGATCAGGAACATAGAGTTTATTACCTATTAATGGGACAATTTGCCCTAGGGGTGCTACCATGTAGGTTCCCAGTGCAAGAGGAAGCTCTTAGCCCTTATATGACTGTTGAACTGAGAGGGGCTGATATATAGGGACACTCCACATCGGAGGAGTGGGATGGGTGGGAGAGGGAGGAGAGGGTGGGAGTGTGGAACTGGGTGGAAAGAGGGCACTATGATGGAGATGCAACTTGAAGTAATAAATAAACATAAAAAAGACTGTAGGGGCACAAATGTAGAGCACTTTCCCAAGCACCAGCATATTATGCAGCTCCAAGCAACTAAGTTTAGACTTTCTGTTCTGTATCTGTTGTCTGTATCTGTTTAACAATAAAAACATGTATTTAAAAGGAGGTACAAGCAACCCAAATGTTCATTGGAGTATTATGGATAAATAAAACATAATATATATGTATATATATACACACATACATTATGTATGTATATATATGTAACGAACTAGTATGCACTTTCAAAAAGATACAGTCACATGTTATAACATGGATGGACCTTGAAGATATTGTGATAAGTGAAATAGCCCATCTATAATAGAATAAATGCTATATGATGAGGAAAAGGAAGATAATAGTGGTCAATAACAATATTCATGGTACATATGTATGAAAATGCCATAACAAAGCCATTATTCTATATATGAACCTTAAAATAGTGATAATAAAAATACTTAATCATAGTGCAATTGTATTAAAAGGTGCATACCTTAGGAAATGATTCAGCTGTATGAGGTCTACTTTTATGGGTGGAATTAGCGCTCTTGCAAATCAATCTAGAACTGAGTTAGGAACTTCATCTATGCTAGATAACTCTCATAGTGCCAGTGGAGCTATCCAGAGGAGACTTGCATGCTAGGCTGCATGCTACACCACAGTCCTACAAGACAACATGTGCCTACCATTTCAATAGTGGCATGACTGTTGTGAGCATATCCAGGCACATTCTAGTTGGATTTGAGACCTGTTTTATAGGTGGAAATTCATACCTGTTATTGTTAAGCTGGTAACAAGCGTGTGACTGTGGAGGCCATAGGCCATAGAAGGTCAGCTACTATTCATATTACACCCATCCAGTTGCCTTCTCAATATTTACTGTGCCCATAGATGAGTGTTGTTGTCTGTTTTGGTAAAGGAAGCTTCCTTTTGCAGTGTGAACAGTTACTACTGAGACTCATAAGTTGTCAAAGTGCTGAGAATAGTGAATATGGAATATCCATCCCCAGATGAAGAATCTCTATCGCCTGCTCCAAGGCTTGAGGAACTTTTCAGAAAATGGGGCAGAAAGAATGTAGGAGTTAGAAGAAAAGGAAGAGTGTTGTTGACAGCTCTCTTTGGGCTATGACATGGTGGTTGCACTGTTGAAATGTAATTTCTTACATAAGACCTACACAAGATTGGGCCCATCAACATTTAATCATGGATAGGAGAGGAGATAATAATCACAAGGGTGAAGAACCCTGGCAGGGTGGTGTCTATGCAGGAGGTTATTTTTTCTTTACACTATAGGAAGCGAGGAAGTAATGCATAAGTTAAGCCAGTAACAGTCTGATTGGCAGGACATCATGCAGGCCTGTAAGAAAGAAGGAGTAGGGTGGATATCTCACCAAAAAGGGGAATGTCCTGAAGGTGTGGATAGATGTTGTTTCTTCTGGCTGGCATTATCACAGAAGTATTTGTGGGCACTGAAGAAATGAGGGGGCAAATGTTATAGGAATCTCCATTCATCATTTACCCCATCTGCCTAAAGTACTTAGAAAGAAAATGAAGGTTCTCTGTATGTCTTGGTACCTTTTAAAATTGACTGCACAAGGCACAGAAGCATTAGAAACCAAGTCACTGGAATTAATCCCATTTTCATAAAGGAAATACATTAGCTTGGATATTGTTAACTACCAGAATGTGTCATTACAAGAGATATATACAGCTTGTCTGTGAAAAATAAACTGGCTTAATTAGATGGTCTTAGTTTTATTAATAGAAGACTAAATAGTAAAAACATAATAAAAGAAGTCAAAAAATATCTCCCAAATAATTTTTGTATTGATGTTATATTGAAAAAACACATTAGATATATTGATAAAATACAAAAGGAAATGTTAGTTTTGTATTAACTGAAGTATCGATCAGATTAACATGGGCATTATTCAATCTTTTCTTAAAGTCAGTTTTAAATCTATAATTGTTGGTGTAGTCCATCTGACCTGTGGATTCAGGTGAATTCCCTGAGGCTTACAAGAGTTTAAGTTTACAAAAGGAGATAAATTTTAGATATGTTAGCATTTACCAATCTTAAAACACCTTCTTAGACCCTCAAACACTTTCTTAGAAGCTTAAATACTTATATAAACTTTTAAAAAGTTACTTCTTTTACTAGTCTAGTCTTCAAATGCATCAGAGACCTGGAGGGATAAATTATGGCAGGAAGTATATGCCTAACAGCCTATCTAAAAATTAATGTGACAGAGGCTTACCTAGATGGAATTCCCACTGTGCTCATGTGATGTTGATAGCACCGTGGGCAGAAGCAAGTCTTTGGCCATCAGGTTCAGAAGATGGGAGGCTTTTCCTGTGGAGGAGGAACATGGGTGAAACTGACCTAACCTTGTCTTAGGCAGCATGGAACAGTCATATCTCTGGGTATCTTGTTTGTCTACAATTCAGGCCAGGCCTAGTGGTGGGAGAGGCATTGGGGGAATCTTGAACAGTGGTTAGCATACCACAATCTAGGTAGGGTCCTTCATGGTAGTGCCCATGTCTTCTTGGAGACCTTGAGGTCACCACTCTTTCATAGTAAACTTTGTCTTTAAATATTTAAATGCCATATTCTGCAGGTGTCTGACAGACTTGAGGGTTAGTATATCTAAGTTAAACAATCTTTGTTTTTAGTTATCTGTTCTAAACTGTACCTTGCAAACATAAGACAGGAGACTAGATAAAGCTTAATCTTGTTTGTAATTAACTGCATCAGCTCTTAGCATGACTTCAAATATATTTCTGAGCATATTAAATGATATGATTGATCATTTATAAGGTGGCTGACTACCAAGTTGTATTTCTTAATTACCCTTAACAGTTTGCAATAATTTAGTAGCTTTAGTAATATTAAAATAAAGTACCCCCTTTTTTCTGGTATAGCTTAGTTTATCCAAACAGCTAAACGTTGATTTGGCTGTCAGCAAGGTACCAAATGCACCTGGCATCCCTCAAGAAAGATGGCAGCAAAGCCATATGTCTTTCCCATAACAAAGACGGCTGCCAGTCCTGTGACTGTCCCCAGTCAAGTTGGCAGCAAAGCTGTGGCTCCACCCTCTTCATCCCAAAGTCAAGATGATGACTAGCCCTGTGGTGTAATCAGCAGGTGATTTAAAAGAACCAGGCTGGTCTGTTACTGCCACCATTGGTGCCACTGCTGCTGCATGGATGGGAGGGAGGTGAAGTAGAGAGGGGGCAGGTGAAGGTGGCACATGAAGCTACTTTGCAGTGAAAGAGGGGGAGAGGAAAGAGCATGATTCCCCAAAAACCTGGACCGATGCAGTTGAGATAAATTTATCAGCAGACAACCTGCGGAGTCTGGCAATTTCACTTTTAGATGCAGTGGTGTCCATTCTCTCAGCTTTTGCAGGAGACCAAAGGCTTAAATGCCCAGCATCCTGAACATTAGCCTGGGATCCTACAGGGGTGGGAAGTACCTTTGAATGGATGTCTCCAAGATCCAAAGGCTCCCCAGTGGGAACAGAGATCTGGTTTTTTGTCCCAGACCAGACAGGCTTGCCCTGGTATAGCCACAATCCAGGGGTCAGTAGCACCTGGTACATCTTTGGCAGCAGCTGGGAAGAAGTTACTCACAGAATCCACAGTTGATTGGATCAGGTGGAGAGAAAGATGATGGCAAGGGAATGGCCCCACAAGTGTCAGGCTTGTCTTGGCCTGCCTGGCTGGGTTGGGCTTAACTCTCCTCCAGGTCATGGCACCAGATGATAAAATTATTCTGTTAAGGCACATTCTTTGCTGTCAAATTTAAGCCAGACTAAAGTATATAAAGGCATAAAGGCAGGTTTATTGGATACAGCTCTTGTGGGAAGGGGCAGAGGGAAGGGGGAAGAGAAGGAGAGGAAGAACACACAGATACAGGGAGAGAGGCAGAGAGAGAGAGAGAGATAGGAAGAGGGGGGAGTTCTAGGCCACACCATCTCAAATTGTAGACATAAAACTCCACCCATCATTCCTACAGCTCAGGCACTGTAGTTCTATGTTGGCTAGTACATGCAGTCTGCTCAATGTGCGTTCAGCTGGGCCAAGAGTATGGCCGGTCCTTCCCCATCCCAGATACCATAACACACCTGATCTGGGGGAGAGGCCCACCCTATTTCTGCCAGCCACTTGCTTTGGCAGTCATCTTTGGTGCACCTGCCATGGGCCAGATCATACCCTGTAGGGGGAGCTCCTGGCAAGCCTGAAGACTTGCATCTGCATTTGCTTGATAAGTTCCTCCTCCTCCCTGTGCACACACCCTGGCTCCCGAGGGAGGGGAATGGTGTGCTGCTGCAGCCATGCAGCTACCAGAGACCAAGAGAGGGGGATGGCATGCCTGTAAAGCAGCAGGTGGAGTCCTGTGAGTCAGACAGCAGGGCAATTGCATCTCAAAACCAAAGCCTGCGGATGAGTGTTTAACTGTGGAAAAAAATTGTTTAAAACCTCAATCTGATTATATAGGAAGTGCAGGGCCTGCAGCTTCCAAAACTAAAAAATGACATACCAGTGGCTGCCTGGACAGTTCCCATTTTCTCTCCATACGTTAAAGCATCAATCTTCAGCCATTTGGCCCCGTTTCTCTGACAGACATTGATTGTAGAGCAGGAATTATGAAGGACTTACCTACCCTGTCTTGGCAGAGCTAGGCTGTTGACTTACCTGCTTCCAAGTTTTGTCCTTTTTGGACAGAAGTCTGTCTACAGTTGAAGCAAGGGGTTTTTCTTGCCAAGAGAAAGGCTTACCACCAATTCAATCATCTCCCACTGGAGATTCTTCGATGCTCATCTTCTACTTGGAGTAGAATAGGGGGTGCTGTTAGGAGCTGAC
>CAJQZJ010037498.1:504812-523649 GCA_907164525.1 Lophiomys imhausi | reverse complement strand
ATTTAGATAAGCAAATATTGCTTGTCTCTTAGCAACTTGATTTCTGATTAGCTTAGAAAATAACTGTGATAGACTGTCATAGTAACTAACAAAATAAGGCGTCTCCTTAGCGCAGTAGGCAGCGGGTCAGTCTCATAATCTGAAGGTCCTGAGTTCGAACCTCAGAAGGGGCAACCGTAACTAACAAAATGACACGTTTTCATGACTATTAGTTTCTGTTTCTTAATTATCCTAAACAGTTTATGTTGGTTGGTAGCAAGAGGTCAAAACTTGACATTTCATTTTTAAGTATTACTACGAACAATACCTTTAAGAAGCGTTACCCTTAATTTTTATATATATTTGTCCCTCTCAGGTCTCTGAGGTGGTTGAAGAATAGATAGCTAGAGTCTCATAGTTAAATTTTGAGTTGTTTAGGAATCAAGAGGGTGTTCTGGATCTAAGAAGATATTTTTAAAAATGTGAGGCAAGTTAGTATGAAAGATGAGTTAGATATAGAACTTTAAACTCATGGAGATGGTTAGATAGTAGAATGTTAAAGTCAGGTGCCAAATACATATGGACTGGACATTGGGAATGTATGCTAAGCCATATAACTCCTATAATTGTGGCCTATTTATTTCTGTTGTTTTTTATTGTATTTATAGTTATAAGAAAAAGAACCATTTTTTGGACTGAAAGGGAGAGCTGGTGGGGGGAAAAAGAAATACCTTAAACTAAAAAAAAAAAAAGAAGGGAAGAGGATGGGGGGTTGAGGGGGAGGAGGGTGGAAGGGTGGGACTGGAGGGGGGAGTAGGGAGGGGATTGTGATTGAGATGTAACTTGAAGAAATAAAAAATAAATTATTAAAAAAATTGGAAAAAAAAACCGCAATCTGATTTTTCAGGGATCCAGCCCCAGTGGGGCTGGGGTGGACAACTGGGGATGTCCAGATCTTAGGGCAGGGCCACAAGAAGAGGGAAGGCAGAGCCACCTAAGGAATAGGTACCCTCTCTCCTCTTGGCTTCGGGAAGATTTCCTCTGTTTGTTTGTTTATTTGTTTTTCCTGAAGAATGCAGCCTTGCTGGCTAGGAGAGGAGGACTCAGGGGAAGCTACATCTTCCTTTGTAATGGGGGCCTGCAGAGTGCAAGGTTGCTGGAAGGGAAGCAAATGGGATTGAGGGCTCATGTCACTCTTTGGTGAATATCTTTATAGAGAATTTAATGGGGTCCATATTCTAATCTGAAGGAGTTCTCTGTGAGATGAAATGGTCCCCATGATAGGAAAGAGACAAAGAAAAGAAAAGATACTACCAGTTCTCAGAAAGGATGGTCAGGCAAAGAATTCTGCTGCCTTTTTAGGTGTTACTCACTTTCTCTGCGAGGTCTGGGGTCCCTGTTTAGGTGCCAGCTGTGGAGTGCTATGGGTCTCCCATTTCTCTTGTGACTTTTGGCCACCAGTGCATATGGTCGGGGGGAGCAGAAGATGGGGAACAGGGTTCAGATGACTGTGAGTACAGCAGATTAAGAACAACCCGGGACCAGATGCAGAAAGCCAGATCAACTTTATTGGGGTGAAGATGCTTATATAGAACTTTGGGGAGTGGGTAGAAATATCCAGGGTGGGCAAAGGTCATTGGCTTAAGGCTAAGATTCTGAGACATCTCATTAGCATGGGGAGACATTCTAGGAATCCCAGTTGCTTGCTGAACAGGTTTTTTTTAATTGGGAGAAAGGGAAGTTAAACCTCAGGTAGAGGGTGTGGGTGTGAGGTTCCCCAGATAAGGCAGAGAAGAAGGAGCCCTGCTGACAAAGGGAGTCTGGCATTTTGTACCGAGCTCAGGGCTTTCCAATGTCAGACATCGACTTTAAGCATCAGGGTTTCCCTACAATGGCTCAGAGATTAAGAATAGAATACTTGCTGTTGTTCCAAAGGACTGGAGTTGGGTTCCGAACACTCACACCAGGCAACTCACAACTGCATGTAACACCAGTTTCTTCATTGTTCCATTAGTTTATCATTGTCTTTCTTTTTTAAAATTTTTCCATTTTCATGTATGTGCATTGTATGCATGTGTATCTGCATGCAGCTTGCATGTGTGAATGTGGGTACAGGTCCACATGTATGTGGAGATCCAAGCTCAGTGTCAGGAATTATCTTCCATGCTCTTTCACCATAACTCAAATCAAGGACTCTGAATCAAATCCGGAGCTCACAGATAATGGTTACCCTCACTAGCCAGCTTGCCCTAGGGATTATGGCCACACCAGGGAGTATCTACATAAGTTCTGAGAATCTGAAATCTGGTCCACATATTTACATGACAAACACTTTTCCAGTGGAGCCATCTATCCAGCCACCCCCTCCCTTGAAATTATCATTATTTGACAAGTTTGTATATGTACATAATATATCTTGGTAATTTTTTAACCCCATTTTCCACTGTTTTGTTTCTATTTTATTTTCCTTTTTCTGGCCAGTTTTGTTTTTTTTTTCCTTCTATGTTTTCATTTTCTTTATAATCTTCTTCCATGTATCTTTCTCTCTTATTTCTCCTTTTGTATACTATTCCATTTGACCTGTGATTGTTACAATCTGGCATTGAAACAAAATATTTTATGTTAATATAATTATGGATTTATTAACAAAATAAATAACCACACTTTATTTTTGTGTAGATTGTATACAAATTAAATTAAATTTACTTTATTGCCAAATGTCTTAGCTTGCTTTCTGTTGTTATGATAAAACAGCATGGCCAAAGCTACTTAGAGAAGAAAGAATTTATTTGCCTTACAGTGTGTAGCCAATCATCAAGAAAGTCAGAGCAGTGACTCAAAGTAGAAACTTGGGGGAGAAACTAAAACAGAGGCCACAGAGAAGTGCAACTTACTGACTTGCTTTCTTCTACAACTTAGGGCTACTTGCCCAGGGATAGCACTACCTACAATGTCCTGGGCCTTCCTATATCAACCATTAATCAAGAAAATTCCCCATAGATTTGATTAGGCCAATCTGATGGAGGCATTTTCTTAATTGAAGTTCCCTCTTCCCAGATAACTCTAACTTGTGTCAACTTGTTCTTTATTGAATTATATAAATATAAAAATGCATGCAAGGCTCGGCCTTAATAAGCAACCTTTGCAGAAAGACCCTTTGGTTTTCAAATTTATGAACTCTAGGTGAAATGCAGAGCTTCTTCTGAGTTTGTCTGTTGCACATAGAGAACTGTTAAAAATTCTGAGGGAAAGATGAGATACAGCTGTAGCTATTGGGTCTAAGCATTACTACGTTTAGTGGGGTAGTAACAACCTTATGTCCCTCTTCTGGCTTGTTCCATCCCCCTCCCTTCCCCTCCGCTCCCCTCCCCTCCCCTCCCCTCCCAAGATATTATCTCACAACGCAGCCTAGGCTGGCCTCTAACTCACTATGAAGCCCATTTCATTTGTCTTCAGACTCACTTCATCAATCCTGAGTGCTAGATTTACAGTTGCGTTCCACCATGCCACTCTGTATAAGAACCTCTTTAATTTTCTTGCAGACTAATAAGATTTGTACATCTCTGCTGAATTTTAGGTCTATTTCCTTCTCTAATCTTACCATAGGTTATAGGCAACTAGAGTAGGCTAGAAAACTTTTGGTGCTTTAAATGTTTTTCAAGATGGTGATCTAGCCCTTTAGTTTTGAGGTTGGTGTACTGTGTGTGAGTATACATATTTATCACACACAGTCACCATCTTTGAAAGTGAGGGTGCATATCTTTCTCAGCCATTTTTTTCTCTTATGAAGTCATTAAAGTAATGCCAACAACTGAAGCATTCTGGTTCTAGAAGGTCAAGAGTTATTTCCTTGGATTAAACTGAGTTTAGCCTGAGCAGAAAAAGCCCTTCATTTTTAAATGTAGTGTGTGTGTGTGTGTGTGTGTGTGCGCGCGCGCGCACACACACACACACACACACACACAGAGGCCAAAGGCCATTAGTGGACTATCCTATCACTCTTTGCCTTGCTCTCTTTGTATATGGTCTCTCACTGAACCATAAAGCCAGGATGACAATCAGAAAGCCCCACTGATTCTCCTGCCTGTATCCCACTAGGGTTTCTGGCTTCCTTTCAGCCATGCCTGACTGTTTGCTTGTATGCTGGAAGCCAAAACTCAGGTCCTCATGCTTGTGCAGCAAGCACTCTTGCTGAGCCATCCCTCTAGCCCTGCCCAAACACTAAGGATAAGGAGTATTAATAATTAATGTGATTTCTTTGACTTGGTCCATCTCTCCTGTAGAACATAGACATTACTTGTTCTCAAATATTACCTTCTTGTATCTGACAAGTAAAAGGAATGGCATTTTGAAAGCATTTTATTTTACTACCAATCTGTCCTTGCTCAAGCATCATGGTCGGGCAGTTACTCTTTGACATGAAGCACTATACATCTTAATTATCAATATACAAATTTAGATTAGGCCCATTTTCCTTTTTTAAATCCCACCTATATATTGGCTTTCACTTTGCCCTCATTTCCTAGAGAACACAAAACACTGCCCAGATAGGAGACTTACACCATAATATAGTTTCATTCTGCTTCTTAACTTAAACCATCTCTATAGGATTCCTGATGACTGGAAGGCAAATTGAACATTCTACTTTGATCTTTTATTAGTAAAGCAGATGATTTTGTTAAACAACTCCCTAGGGAAGATTTGGGTCTCTGTTCTGGCTTCCGACACAGACGAAAAGAATCCCAGACTGGATAGAGCTGAATGGGCCTTTGAGACATTTTTGCTTAATCCCTCATAGTACATATTGAAAATTCATGCCTAGAATTGAATAAAGAAATGTTTCCAAGGTCACAGTCACATAATGAATTTCTGGCTTAAAGAGAGACTATTCTTCCCTCCTGTCTTAAAGAGGACTCTAACAGATACTGTTTAAACTATGAACTCTGTGAGTATGAGTATTTCATGTATGCCATTATGGTTTAATTTTTAATAATTGGTATAATTTTATATTTACAAAACATTTTGAAATGTAGTGAAAAAGATTTCATATATTTATTACCAGATTCTCTCTTTTCTTATAGTGCTGTGGTACAGTTTCAAAATGAAACTTCATATTTCATCAGCTTTCTATACTAACAATGATGTGTTAGAAAATCAAGATAATGATAAATCAAACCATCTGATCTTCTTCATATTTCCTTAGTCTTCTCCAATCTATAACAGTTTCTTAGATTTACTGGTAAGATGCTTTGTACAATGTCCCTAAATTTGTGAGTCTGATAGTTTTCTTATGGTTGCCCAAGGGTTGTGAATTTTGAAGAAAAAATACCACAGAGATGAAGCATCATCACCATCACATTATCTAAAAGATTACACAATATTAATAAGACTTATCAATAGTTAACATTGATAATATGCTTTGCTGTAGTCATAAAGAAGAAAGTAGCTGGAGTTTTTTTTTTTTTTGTCTGTTCTCTATGCTTCAGATGTCCACCCATACCTAAGTTCAACCTCTTTGAAAGGAAGAATACTTGTAAATATTTACATATGTAGACATATAATTCATTTTTTATGATACAGTGTCTCACTGTACAGCTCTGGCTATCCTGGAATTCACCATGTAGACCAGGCTGATCTCAAACTCACAGAGATCCACCTGCCTCTACCTCCCAAGTGCAGGAATTAAAAGCATGCACCATTACACCCAGTTTCATATAATGCAATTTATAAAAATAGATATACAACTGGGCGTGATGGCTCACACCTTTAATCCCAGCACTCAGGATGCAGAGGCAGGCGGATCTCTGTGAGTTCAAGGGCAGCCTGGTCTACAGAGTGAGTCCTGGACTGCCAGGGCTTATTACACAGAGAAACCCTGTCTCGAAAAACCAAAAAAAAAAGATACAATTTGGAGTTCTTATTTAGAATATCATCTTTTGTTGACTGCTTATTTGGTCGTTTTCTTGAATGTGCATGAACTTATAAGTGTTGCAGACATTGGGTTGTAAGCCAGCACTGCCTTATCTGTTTTGCTGCTCAAATTGTTCCTGCTTTGACCATTAGTGATTGTTTCAGGTCAGCTTCTGTATCCTTTTGACACGCAGCTGGAATTTTTATCTTATAGTCCTAATTTTCTAGGACTTCGAAATAATGTAGACTCACATTGTATTTTCCCTTCCACAGACCTAGAATCAGCAGTTTCTCCAAGGAATCTTGATTGCTTTTGCTGGGGACTATATTTGAAAACCAAGATCTGAGAGTACCCATTCTTACCAAACTATCAATGTTTCTATACTTTCACAATTGACAGGTTAAGTAATACACATTCATTAACTACTCTAGATACACATATGCATCTACCATTGTATATTTTTATGTATATTAAGTTGCACATGAGTTCATATCAATGTCTTGAACTAATCCGGTACTAATATACTCTTCTGTTCCTGTTTACCTATAAATTTCCTCTCTAACAGTGAGAAAATTGGATTCTACTACCCACTATCCATTTATTTATTTCTTCAATCCCAACACATGTAAACTGGTTTCAGAACTGGCCTATTTTCCCCATGAGAAATAAATTGATTTACAAGAATGATGTTTATGTTCACTTCTTTATCCTTACAGTTTTGAGTCAGAATACAACTTTCTCAACTGCTTTATACCCCTCTCAGTACACTTATGTCATACATGTTTAATTTAGTTAAATTCATTTATCACAGTTTGCTTTCCATCTAGTGATCCCCCAACATATTGGTTGATTTTTAAATTTACATATACTAAGGCTAACTCTTTGTGAATAAGAGGTGCATAATTTTTGACAGATCGCTATGTATTCATTACTCCAGTAAATACAGAAGATTTCTTTAATCACTTTTAAAGTTCTTCTGTGAATCCCCTTTATTACCAACCAGGACTCCTTCTCCTAACATCCAGAAGCTACTGATGGGTTTCCATCTCTATATTCCAATCTCTTTTACAGAATGGCATATTAATATAATAATATAATATGTAGCTTATTGGGTATAGTTTCTCTTTCTTAAACAAAGTTAATTGAAGGTACAGCTTATTTGTGTGACTTGGTAGTGTCTTTAAAATAGTCCCTTTTGGTCTTTTGCCATTTGACTCCAAATATGCCTAATCTCATGAAATAATTCTACTGAGTAGTATTTTAGGAATAATTATCTAATATCTTGTTTAAAAGGTACCTTGGGTGTTTCTAACTTTGAGGAATTATGAATATTGTTACTGTAAGCATGTACTTGTATGGGTTTTGTGTAAAATATACATTTCTAATTTGTTTTGGTCGATACTTGGTGCACTTGCTGGAACATTCTGTAGGTCTATTTAAACTTCTGCTTCTAACATACATTCAGAAGAAGCTAAGGTTGAAGTTGTTTGTAGGATGTAGTAGGATATTTCATTGTAAACTAATTAAAATAATTATCATCCTCAAAGTATATTATGTATGGGTAGAAAATACAATGTTCACAAGATGATAGCTCCATCTAACAGAATGAGGAAATTTCTTAAGATGACTACTAGATGATAAAGTATTTGCTAGCACCTACAAAGTCAAAAATCTTTACCAGATTATGGAAGCATTATGGAAGTCATTTTATATACAAAGAACTCAAAAAACTTAAATTAAAAAATAAACAGCTGAATGGTTTTTTAATTGGCCAAAGAACTGAACAGAGAACTCGCAGAAAATTGTTAAATACTTTTCAATAATTTCAACAGCCTTTCCCATCAGGTGAATGCAAATTAAAACTACTTGAAATGGAATGGCTAACATCAAGAAAACAAATGACAACTAATCTTTTTTTTCAGTTTAAGTATTTAATTACACAGAATACTTCATCTGTCTGGCTCTTGGTTGTTATTTTCAACACTTCTTTTTAAAAATTTATTTATTTATTCAAGTTACATCTCGATCATGGCCCTCTCCCTCCTCTCCTTCCACTCGTACCCTCCCATCCTTTATTCCCTCTCCCTGCTCTCCTTCACGGATGATGGGAGGCCCCACATATTAATCCCCCTAAGTTCATCAATCACAAGCATTATGGAAGTCATTTATATACAAAGAACTCAAATGCTAAGAGCTTCCTCTTGAACTGGAGCCTGATATGGCAGCCCAGCTAGGATAAGATGTTCCACTAACAGGCAACAGGGTCCATGACTCGCTGCTGGGTGTAGCTTCACATAGAATAGTTATGCTAGGTTCCTGTTTCTTTGGGTCTGTAGGTTGTAGCATGATTGTCCTGTACTATAGGGCTAACATCCAATTATAAGTGAGTACATACTAGGTGTATCTTTCTGGGTCTGGGTTAGGTAACTCAAGATGAGCTTTTCAAGTTCTATCCATTTGGTTGCAAATTGCATGATTTCCTTGTTTCTGATAGCTGAGTAGTATTCCATTGTGTAAATGTACCACAGTTTTTTGTTGTTGTTGTTTTGTTTTTTTATCCATTCTTAAGCTGAAGGACATCTGGATTGTTTCCAGTTTCTGCCTATTACGAATAAAGCTGCTGCGAACATAGTTGAGCTGGTATTCTTGTGGGTTGGTGAAAAAATATTTGGGTATATGCCCAGGAGTGGCATGGCTGGGTCTTGAGGAAGAAGTATTCCCAATTTTCTGATATATTGCCAGAATGATTTCCAAAGTGGTTGTACAAGTTTGCACTCCCACCAGCAATAGAGGAGGGTTCCCCTTTCTCCACATCCTAACCAGCATGTGCTATCACTTGAGTTTTAACTTAGCATTCTGACAGGTCTGAAATGGAATCTCAGAGTCGTTTTGAGTTGCATTTCCCTGATGACTAAGGATGTTGAGTATTTCTTCAAGTGTCTCTCAGCCATTATAGATTCTTCTTTTGTGAATTCTCAGTTTAACTCTGTACCCCATTTTCAATTGGTTTATTTAGTTTGTTGGTGTTTAATTTCTTGAGTTCTTTATATATTTTGGATATTAGCCCTCTGACAGATGTGGGATTGGTGAAGATCTTTTCCCAATCTGTAGGCTGCCTACAGTGTCCTTTGCCTTACAGAAGCTTTTCAGTTTCATGAGGTCCCATTTATTGATTGTTGATCTTAGAGCCTGAGCTGTTGGTGTTCTGTTCAGGAAGTTGTCTCCTATGCCAATGAGTTCAAGGATTTTCCTCATTTTCTCTTCTTTTAGATTTAGTGGTTTTATGTTGAGGTCTTTGATCCACTTGGACTTGAGTTTTGTGCAGGATGATAAATGTAATTCTAATTTCATTCTTTTACATGTGGACATCCAGTTGGACCAGCACCATTTGTTGAAGATGCTGTCCTTTTTCCATTGTATGGTTTTTGGCTTCTTTGTCAAAAATTAAGTGATCATAGGTGTGTGGGTTCATTTCTGGGTCTTCAGTTTGATTCCATTGATCCACTGGTCTGTTTCTATACCAGTACCATGCTGTTTTTATTACTATTGCTCTGTAGTACAGCTTGAAATCAGGGATGGTGATAACTCCAGATGTTCTTTTATTGTACAGGATTGATTTAGCTATTCTGGGTTTTTTGTTTTTCCATATAAAATTGAGAATCATTCTTCCAAGGTCTGTAAAGAATTGTATTTTGATAGGAATCATATTGAATCTGTGTATTGCTTTTGGTAACATGACCATTTTTATTATGTTGATTCTACCTATCTATGAGCATGGGAGATCTTTCCATCTTCTGATATCTTCTTCAGTTACTTTCTTCAGGGACTTGACATTCTTGTCATACAGGTCTTTCCCTTGCTTGGTTAGAGTTACCCCCAAGTATTTTATATTATTTGTGGCTATCATGAAGGGTGTTGTTTCCCTAATTTCTTTCTCACCCCATTTTTCTTTTGTGTAAATAAGGGCTACTGATTTTTTTGAATTAATTTTGTATCCAGGCACATTACTGAAGGTGTTTATCAGCTGTAGGAGTTCTCTCATACATTTTTTAGACCACTTTTATATACTATCATATCATCTGCAAATAGGGATACTTTGACTTTTTCCTTTCCAATTTGTATCCTCTTTATTTCCTTTAGTTGTCTTATTGCTGTGGCTAGAGCTTCAAGTACTAAGTTGAAGAGATATGGAGAGAGTGGGGAGCCTTCCTTTGTCCTTGGTTTTAGTGGAAATGCTCTAAGTTTCTCTCCATTTAATTTGATGTTGGCTACTGGCTTGCTGTATATTGCCTTTATTATGTTTAGGTATGGTCCTTGTATGCCTGTTCTCTCCAAAACTTTTAACATTGAAGGGGTGTTGGATTTTGTTGAATGATTTTTTTAGTATCTAATGAGATGATCATGTGACTTTTTCCTTTCAGCTTGTTTATATGGTTATTATATTGCTTTATATTGATTTTCATATATTAAGTCATCATTTCATCCCTTGGATGAAACCTACTTGATCGTGGTGCATGATACTTTTGATGTGTTCTTGGATTCAGTTTGCAAGTATTTTAGTGAGTATTTTTGCATCAATGTTCATAAGGGAGATTAGTCTTAAATTCTCCTTCTTTGTTGGGTCTTTGTGTGGTTTAGGTATCAGAGTGACTGTGGCCTCATAGAATGAGTTTGGCAATGTTTATTCTGTTTCTATTTGTGGAAGAGTTTGAGGAATATTGGTTGTAGCTCTTGTTTGAAAGTCTGGTAGAATTCTGTGCTGAAACCATCTGGCTCTGGGCTTTTTTTGGTTAGGGAGTGAAACTGCAACCTTGTTTATGATGATATTAATAACTATAAATTGTTATGTTAGACCAGTGGAGCAGCCGGTGGCTGCATGGGACGCCAGCAGGCCTGGCTGGGTAGCCGATGGGGCTTTACAGGAGGCCGTCAGGCCTGGCTTGCCTTAGCTGGCTGCCTGACCTATTCTGGGGATAAAGCCCTGGGCCAAGGATGGCCTTTACCACCCCTGAAAACACAACTCTGTTAACTAATGTATTTATTAATAACTATTATATTAGGCCAGCATAGCAGCCGGCAGCCTGGTGGTAGGCCAGCAGGCCTGGCTTGCCTGACTTAACTTAGCTGGAGGCTTAAAACCTGTGCAAGCCTTTTCCCAATAATTAAATACACCAAGAACTTTTAATGTTTCAATGCTTAGGCCTTAGCTGAGGAGATTCTCAACTGGAACCTGACCAGCCATGTGGCTTGCTATACCTCTGCAGGGAAGAAATCTTCCTCTGTGTAAAACCCAGGGTTCCTTTCTTCATCCCAGGAAGTCTCACATAGTCTTTCTGCCCAGCTAATTGGGCATAGCAACTTTTATTAACCAATCAGCGAGTGTCTCGGAAAGGGTGATAACCAGACCTCTGAGCACTGAAATCAGCCTCTGAGAACTAATGTATTAGACTTTCCTCCAACGGGAGAGATTTTAAATGACTGCTTCTATTTCCTTAGGGGTTCTAGGACTGTTTTTTTTTTTAACCTGATCTTGATTTAACCTTGGTATGTAGGATCTATCAAGAAAATTGTCCATTTCACTTAGGTTTTCCAATTTTGTGGAGTACAGGTTTTTGAAGTAAGACCTAACCTAGTGATCCTTTGGATTTCCACAGTGTCAGTTGTTATTCCCCCCTTTTCTTTTCTGATTTTGTTGATTTTGATATTTTCTCTCTGCCTTTTAGTTAGTTTGGCTAAAGGTTTGTCTATTTTGTTGATTTTCTCAAAGAACCAGCTCTTGGTTTCTTTGATTCTTTGTATTGTTCTTTTTGTTTCTAAGTTTTTTATTTCAGCCTTGAGTTTGATGATTTCCTGCCATCTGCTCCTCTTGGAAATATTTCCTTCTTTTTGTTCTAGACCTTTCAGTTGTTCTGTTAAGTTGCTAATGACAACTAGTCTTGATGAGGATGTTGGGAAAGAGGAACACTAACACCATTGATGGAAATATAAACTGGTACAGACTGCTGTGGAAATCAATGTGGAAGTTTGTAAAATACTGAAAATAGAACATGGCCCAGTTATATCACTCCTGGACATATACCCAAAATAATATATCCTACCACAGAGATACATGTTTACTGCTGCGCTATTCACAGTAGCAAGGATAGCCTAGATGTCCATCAATAGATGAATCTATAATGAGAATGTAGTACATGTGCACAACATAATTTTATTCAGTTATAATGAAAAATGAAATTATTAATTAAATCTTCAGGAAAATTGACAGAACTGAAAAAATATAACTGAAGCAACTCACTCTCAGAAAGGCAGAAACGTCATTTTGTGTCCAATATTCAGATCCTAGCTTCTAACTTTTATGTATGTGTAGTTACATGAGAATAAGTGTGTATAATCAACAGAAAACTAGAAACAGGTCCATGAAACTGGAAAAGGGAGCTATAAGGGAGAAGGACGAGGAGGGTATCAGAATACATGTAATATGAAAGTAGAAGGAGGAATATTGTGGGCAATGAGGATGTGAAAGGCAGGGAGATATGGGAGAGGAATACAGAGGGCCAACTAAAACTAAATATGTAACAAAATACCATAAGAAAACCTGCTACTTTGTGAGGTTATGCAAAATAAAATAATAAGTGTCTAAGGAGGTAGCTCAGTTAGTAAAATGCTTTCCATGGAAGCATGGGGGTTTGAGGTTCATATTGTGTGGTGGAACATGCTTGCTGTCTTAGTGCTGGAGAGCAAGAAACTGGCAGATCCTCAGGATATGCTGCCCAGCTGGCCAATCCTAGTCAGTGATCCCTAGGCCAATGAGAGACCTTGTCTCACAAAATGGGGTGGAAGACTACTAAGAAATGACAGGCCTCTTGCCTTCACATACATGTACACACACACACACACACACACACACACATGTATACCCATATGAACGTGTGCTCCAACACATACACTAAAAAATAGCATGTAATAATATTTCCTGCAAAGTTTAAATATCCAATAAAGATTGTTTTTTTTTTAATCACAAAAACTTGGTCATTCTAACCAAAATCTGGAAATAGAAAACAAGATTTCTGGCTCCTAGTGTTTACCTCACTACTGAAACTGGAAAATAGACTTGCATTTTGTGTTTATAAGTATCCTAGTAGATAAATGAATCTAACGCAAAACTAAATTTGAAGCTAGGTAAGTTTTTTGTTTCCTTTTGAGATTATACTTTAATTACAACATTTCTACCTTCCTCTTCTTCCTTCCAAAAATCTACCATATACTTTTCCCCTCCCTTCTTCAAAGCCCTGGGCTCATGTTTTATTAATTGTTATTGCATGCATATATGAATTAGTATATACATATATATTCCTAAATATAACCTATTGAGTCCATATAATGTTACTTGTATGTATGTTTTCAGGGATCACTCTTTGGCACTGGACAACTGATTGGTATGCTCTTCCCTGGGGAAGGACCACCTCTCTTGCTCCCAGCTTTACTCAGTTGCCTGTACTTCTCTGCTGTAGGGTGGAAGCCTGGTGGGCTTTCCGATTCAGTGTGGCATATTTGTTGGTTTCATTCTTGTTCAGCTCACATTTGGTGGTCATTTGGTGAAGTGTAATTTATGAGTATAGCTTCTGATATTACTAGGAGACAAAATCTCACAGCAAAGTCCCTGATACTCTGGTTCTTACAATATTTCTGTCCCCTCTTTCACAATATTCCCTGAGCCTTGTGTGTGGAAGTGTTTTATAGATATATCCATTGGGAATGGGCTGTACAACTGTGCATTCTCATTGGTTGTGGTTTTCTGTAGTGGTCTCCATCTGTTGCAAAGAAAAGTTTCCTTGATGAGGAGTGAAGACTACATTTATCTGTGGTTATAAGGGCAAATGCTCATAGGTTGTTGTTAGGTTATGCTGCTTTGGTAAATCAGTGTTTGTAGATTCTCCTCCAAGATCCATGATTTCACTAACACTGAGTAGATACCTAGGTTTCCAGTACAAGGCATGGTCTCCCTGTTATTGAAAGCATGTTAAATCCAGCTAGTAAACTATTGGTTACTGATAAGGTGCCACTACTAACCCCCTAAGGCTATTGTAGTATGCTGGTCATTGATGTGGTTGATAGGCATCATAGCCTGGTGGGACACTTAGTTGTCTCTCTCCTTTGGAAGTTTGCAGATGCCTTCTGGTACCATAAAAGCTTGTCCTCAGGGAGGGGGCGTTTAGGTCATTTCTAGATCAGGGGTCTCTGGGCACTGTTTCTGAAGTGGATGGTGTCTTCAGAAATAGGGACTTACCTTCTACCTCTTGGGGGTAACTCTTCATAGTTACTATGAAGAATTCCAATACTGCCTTCTATTAAAATTCATTTAATGTGGTCAGTCACTAAACCTCTCTTTGTGACTGATCACATTAAGTGAATTTTAACAGAAGGCAGTATTGGAATTCTGTAATCCTTATGGCTTCAATCTTCACCATCCTCCAGTGAAAAAGATTTGACCTAATTAAAAACTGTTGATGCAGTTTACAGGAATGGGAAGGATATGTGAGTATATATGTGCAATATTGGTTTAGATTACCTACTTCTGGTTTTCCTTTGATTTTTAACTACTCTTCCCCTTTTCTGTGAAAACTCTTTTTTTTAAGTTTGTAAGTAATAACTGGATTGAACAATATGCTTGGTTTGGAAATGTTATATGTTCATATGGCTAGGGATATGTTGTTGTTGGAGGAGGTAATGTGCTAGATTCAGAATAACAATAATGTATAAAAACTAGAGATTTTATTTGTATGCATGTGTGTGTGTTTGAAACAGGGTTTCATGTATCATAGGTTGCCTTCAAACTTGCTCAGGCTCAAATGAAGCTCAGGCTGGCTTAGAACACCTGCTCTTTCTGCCTCTACCGCCCAAGTGCTGTGACTATAGATTTGTTCCATTACCCCTCATCTCTAAAACTGAAGTATGTTGCCTATTTGTTTGTTTGTTTGTTTTTTTGGTGAAACAAGGTCTCACTCTGTAGCCCAGGTTGGCCTTGAATTCAGTTTGTATCACAGATTGACCTTAGAATTGTATTTATCCTCTCTTAGCCTCCTGAGATTCCTAGCAATATGATATTCTGAAATTAGATGTGTGAGCCACCATGTCCAGCAAACTATTTTTAAATGCTTCTCTCATATATTACATCCTGACGGCAGTTTCCCCTCCCTCCTCTCCTCCCAGTCCCTACCCCTCACTGCCCATCCACCCACTCCTCTGTTTCCCTTCAGAAAAAAGCAGGTCTCCCAGGGATAGTAACTAAACATGTCACATCAAATTACAATAAGACTGGGTCCCTGCCTTCATATCCAGGCTGGACAAGGCAACCCAGTAGGAGGAAAGGGGTCCCAAAAGCAGGCAAAAGAGTTAGAGACAACCTCACTCCCATTGTTGGGAGTCCCACAAACACCCCAAGCTAAACAACCAAAACATGAATGCAGAGAATCTAGTGCTGACGACCCATGCTGCTCCCTGATTGCCATGTCAGTCTCTGTGAGTCCCTATGAGCTCTTCTTAGTTGATTCTGTGGGCTATGTTCTGCTGGTGTCTTCAACCCCTTTGGCTCCTACAATCCTTTCCTCTTCCCTTTCCATGGAGTTACTTGAGCTCAGGCTAATGTTTGACTGTGGGTCTCTGTATTTGCTTCCATTGGCTGCTGGAAGAAGCCTCTTTTGGACTAGGCACCTATCTGTGTGTATAGTAGAATATCATATCATTAGGAATCATTTCATTGATTTTTTTTTGGTAAGTCCTGTTTGGTTCTACTCTAGGTCTCTGAGTCATCCAGCTTCCAGTGCCTGGCCACCCAGGCATCGTTGGGCATGGGCTCCCTCTTGTGGCCTGGTTCTCAAGTCAGACCACTCATTGGTTGGGCACTCCCACAATTTCTATGCCACCTTTACTACAGCATATCTTGTAGGTAGGACAAATTTTATGGTTGAAGGTTTTGTGGCTGGGTTGGTGTACCAGTCACTCCACTGGAAGCCTTGTCTGGGTATAGGAGATGGCCAGTTCATACTCCATATCCCCCATTGCTAGGAGTCTTAGCTCAGGTCACCCTTTAGATTCCTGGGAGTTCCCAACAAGAGTTTTAAGCTTTTTCATGGCAGCAAATATTTAACTTTTTTTTCTTGCCTGGCCTAGGCATTTTTTCCCCTACTGTAGCATTTAAAACCTAATTACAGTGGGCACCTTACCATTCTTTTTTTTTTTTTTTGAGTGTTACATTCTTTTATCTAATAGATTTTTTTTTTTTTTGCTTTTCCAACTTTTTATTTAGAAAACCAAATCCAGGTTCTGATGCCCCCCTCCTCCCCCACCCCAGTCCTAATTAAATAATTTAGAGACAGAGCGAGTGGGAGGGAACAGAACAAGGGAGGAAGGAAGGAGAAGAGCCCACTACAGTCGCCTCGCCTCAGTGCCTGCTTCTTGTCCAACTTTTTCTTGGCTGCCAGCTTCTTATCTAGCTCACCTGCATATTTCTTGGCCAGTCCTAGAACCCCTGGGGTCATAGGATCAGTGGAGGAGGCTGTAGCCCCACTGGCCTCAGCCCTCCGACTGGTGCCACCTGCACCCCTGTGGATCTCTGTGAGCAGGCGGGCAGGGCAGCATACTCTTTGGAGTTCTTCAGAAGCAGGTGGTCTGCCTCCTCCTTCTGACAATATTGAACTGTTTGTACAGTAGGCAGGAGTGGGAAGATTTTTGGCTTTTCCAGAGCTAGATAAAACTTCCATCAAGTGATATTAGTAGAAATAGACATCAAGATAGGTTTATTTTCTCTGTCATACAACATCTAGGGAGAAAGTAGAGGTAGCTTAATTATTTACAGAGATATTCTCAGGCACAAGATACCACATGTGCAGATTCTGGGTTAGGGTGGATCAGCAGGCACTTGATGGCCAGCAGCACATGTTGGATGTCCAACTCAGCGGTCCAGTCCCTCTTGAGCATGATGACACAGATCTTACCATTGGCTCCCACATTTGAGTGGAAGATCTTAGTCAGGAAGTGGCCCTTGGGTGGGGAGGCAGGGAAGTCCTTGCCCAGTAGGAGCTTCATGCGGAACAGACCTCTGGCATAGGGGATCCCCTCGGGGCCCTCGATGGTGACCTGCATGTCCATGAGATCCTCCTCATTGGGGAAGACTTTAATGCCATCAGGTGGGTCTGCCGTCAGTGTTGTCACCTCCTTGTACACTAGGCAGATGATGTGGGGAGGCAGATTCTCTATGTTGGAGTTCAAGACTTTGGCCGCCCGGGGCCTTTGAGCCCCCTTCCTGCACTCCGTGGACTGCCGACATGGGCGGCGGGGGGGGGGGGTGTCCCATGTACCGGCTGCTGTGGCCCTAGCGAGGCCTCCCCCCCAGACCCTGATCCACTACCCAGTAACTCCAATGCTGGCTACACAACACTCGCAATGCTTGGCCACACTAAGCCCCTAGTTTTTTTTTTTTTAATACAACATATTCTGATTATTGTTTCCTCTCCTCCAACTCCTCTCAGCCCCACCCCACTTCTCCACCCACCCAAATCTACACACTTCTTTCTCTTTCTTTATTAGGATACAATATGTGACGCCATGCCATGTGGTAGCTTGTGCCTGAGAATATCTCTGTAAATAATTAAGCTATCTCTACTTTCTCCCTAGATGTTGTATGACAGAGAAAATAAATCTATCTTGATGTCTATTTCTACTAATATCACTCGATGGAAGTTTTATCTAGCTCTGGAAAAGCCAAAAATCTTACCACTCCTGCCTACTGTACAAACAGTTCAATATTGTCAGCATTGGCATATAAGTTTCTTTTAAAAGTGATATAAATCTATGAAAACATGCACACATTTTAAAAGGACTAGACCTGCTGATGCCAAATTCTGAGAGGTAAAACTCTCTAGGAAGCTATTGCAAGATACAAAATTTATTTCTACAAGGCTGCTATCTAGCCATCTGCCCTGCTCACTGTAAAATTTTCCCCATGACAAAAAAGTAAAAGCTCAGCTAAGGGCCTTGAAATTGACAAAATCAGATTTTTGTTTGTTTGGTTGGTTTCTGAGACAAGTCTCTCTGCATAGTCCTTGCTGTCCTGAAACTCACTGTGTAGACCAGGCTAGCCTCAAATTCACAAAGATCTGCTTACTTCTCTCTAGAGTGCTGGGATTAAAGTTGTGTGCCACCATGACTAGCCCACACAATAGGATTTTAGTGTTGAGGATAAAAGCCAGATTTCATAATTCATTCATTGATGTTCTCTTTAAAATATAAAAAATTTGCAACGACATAATTTAGTAGTAGAGTACTTTCCTGCCTTCAGAAGGCCCTAGGTTAAAACCATAGTGTTGCAAAGAAATAAACAGACACACACACACACACACACACACACACACGCCATATCACATATATCTTATAAATGCTAAACTGCATAGAAAAGTTTATTTAATATGTTTGTCTATTTTGCTACCTAGCTTTAATTGTCTCCAGCAAGCTCAGAACATAACAATATAGTTAGTAAGAGATACCACAAGGGATTTTTTTGTTTATTTATTAATTCAAGTTACATCTCAATCATATCCCCCTCCCCTCCCAGCCCTCCCCTCCCACCCTCTACCCAATCTCCCACCTATCCTACTCTTCCGGTGTGGGATGCCCCCACATATCATCCCCCCTCAGTTCATCAGTCACATGAGGGCTAAGAACTTCATATTGCTCTGGGGTCCAACATAGCATCTCCACTAGTGTAAAGTGTAACACTAACAGGTAACAAAATCCATGACTGAGACTGCCTCATCCCTACTTGCTAAAGAATCTGTATGAGGACCAAGTTGCCTATCCTCTGTATTTGTTTGGGGGGGGTCTAGGTCAAGTCTAAGCTCTTCTTCTTCTTCTTCTTCTTCTTCTTCTTCTTCTTCTTCTTCTTCTTCTTC
>CAJQZJ010037498.1:473752-496698 GCA_907164525.1 Lophiomys imhausi | reverse complement strand
CAGTCATCTCTCCCTGTACATACACACACTCCTCTCTCTCTCTCTCTCTCTCTCTCTCTCTCTCTCTCTCTCTCTCTCCCTCCTCCATAACTGAACTGGTTTTTTTTTTTTACCACTTCCTATCATTAAGGATTTGGTAGGTTTTCAATTCATCTAACTCTTAAAGTTATTTCTCCTTCCATGAAATAAAGAAAATGCCCAATGTATAATTCTGTTGCACACACCAAATAAAATAAGGGATGTGACATTTATAGTCTATAAAATACTGTGAAAATTTAAGGTAGTTTTATCATGTTAGTCAAGAAATGTCAAAAGGCACAAAATTTTATCACATCTATGAACCATGATTTTCACTAGATCATGTGGTATATTGTTCCAAGCCTATTTATAGACCCAGATTTGCTTAAGTTCAGTTCACTTCGATGCTTTGAGTAAGGTTAACATTAGAGAAAAAAACTAACCTTTTTCTGATTGTTACAAAGGCCAGTAGCAATTATATCACATGAATGTAGTTAGATTTTTTTCAGTTGGTATCTTAGTGAAATCCCTAATGAATGCCTAAGAGTGATTAAAACAAACTTCCTTTAATAGAGGAAATATGTTACAGGCAATTAGTAGAATGTAAGAAAATTAGATGAAAACTGAATCTATGTTCCCCTAGCTACTTCTATGTATGAAATATAAATCTATATTCTAAATCTTCTAATATGTAGAAGTAACTTTGAGAGGGTGACCAGAAAGTAATAGATGATTCTTCATTGCATACAATTATGAGAATTCCTTCTCTGGGGAGATGTAGACAAAGGATTATCCTCCTCTTACACTGCCAGGAAAAACCAAAGTATTATTCCATCAGAGTCTAACTTAGGCAACCACTGAATTTATTGGTTTTACTTACACAGAATAGGCGACTTCAGAAATTTTCATCCAGCAAGGATGAAGGATTCCTCATAGGTAAATAAATGGAGGACCCGCACACATATTTCATTTAATGTTTCCCCGTCTATATAATCCCAACATCCTAAAGGCACATGCAATTAAGGTAGAATTTCATACAAAATACTGGGAGGTGCAGGGAAGAGCTGTGGGATTCTTCAGTGAGGGTGCAATGACTCTCCTTATCCCCAACAGTCAAAAGGCCAATCGCAATATCTTTATGGCCTCCTGCAGTCAGACACGACTCATCGATGAAGGTAGCAGCTGCTTTCTTTGGAGTACTACATTGTACAACATATATTCAGATCATGGTGTAGGGGCTTAGTTTGGTAATATATGTAAAAATGTAAGGTAACATAGAATAATGTATTAAATGATGTGGAATAAAAAGTATTCTGAAAAGGTGAGTATCTATGTAGGCCAGGATAGATTTCAGAAGACTAATTGAAAGACAGCAAGGAGATTTTTGTGTACTTTGAGACAGAAAGAGTGCCTTCCAAATAGAAGGATGATGTCAGGTACTGAGAATGATGCCAGGTAAGCTTTTGAGATAGGGCAGGGACAGACTGTAGACGTCCTTGAAGTTCTGACAGAGGATACTAAAATTGGATATAATAGACAGGGGTGGACCTTTGAGAATTCTTGAGTCAGAAACCTGAAAAGAAAATAATATGTTAAGCCATGGACAGGGTATATTATTGTACGCATAAGTACCTACTACCAAAACTCACTTGTTAGCTTTCATTGTGTGATGTAATGGTAGGTATGAAGAAGGTGGTATGCATTGAAAGCAAGATATGACCAAAAAGAGAGAACAATAAGAACCCTAGGAATCATAAAGTCTTTATAAATCAGTCAGAAGTCTGGCATAATAGAGAATTTTAGATATACTTATCCATTGGAAATAAATCCTTATCAGTAAATGACTGCTTTATAGATAGGCCTATAATGCATTATCTTCCTAGAGCTAAATCAGTGAATGGCTTCTGGATCTGACTGACTTCCAGGACCCAAGATGTGCAACAACCTTTCCTCTCCAGACTTTCCCAAAGCTTGTGGATGCAAAATTTGTGTTAGAGTGTGTGACTGGTTCAAAATGACCTGTGTTGTCTGAAAAGAAAGAAGTTCCAAAGAAATATTGAACAAACCAAGCACCAAAACAGTATAAAAAAAGAAGTTAAATGGAAATAAGAGAAATGCCATTTAATTAGCAAATTGGGGTTTTTTTTAGTTACTTAGGAAAATGTTTCTCACTTAGACACACATAAACATACACAAGTATATGCATCTCTTCCCTTCCCTAAAATGCCTATATGCAACCTGAACATACTGGAATAGAATGATAAGGCTATGTAACTTTGAACGTTACTTCGCAAAAGTCTAAGAAGCTCTAAGAAACCTTCGTTTTCTCATTTGTGAAAGAGTAATGCTAATTCCCACCTACTTCAGAGATTTTTGTGTAAGGATTAAATAATACAAATCAATTTGAAACTTCTAGAACATAACATGAATTTGGTAAAGTTAGTATAATTATTAGACATCAAGACTTGCCAGCTTAGTATTAGTTCTTAAACTTGAATTTATTTAAAAACAGCAAAAGTTTCTCCCAGCTTGCTGTTTAAGTGGTAGCTAACAGGTAGAATTTAACCTAGTCTGAGAGCAGCTGCTTAAATAGCAACTCGGTTTCAGGTTACTTGACTATCTACATTTGAGTGGTGGTTATGATGGAGGAATGGTCAGCAGCTAATAAAACAGTATGTAACTTGTCTTGGTGAGATATTATATCTTTGCCTTTAATTATTGTAATCTATTCTCTATGAATAAAATAAGCCTACTCCTAGGAGTAATGTGACTCTAATTTAACTGGTACAAGATACACATTTCCCCATAAAGTTTGATTATGATGTAGCCTCATTTGAGAGAACTTAAGAAAGAATGAAAGATACCATATATGAATCATTGAAAACAAGAGCTATTGCGATTCACCTCTGCATATGCTGTCTGTGGAACCTGTTGATGCATACCAGACAGATGGATACTGTCCATTGATCTGCAGTACATGTGATAGCATGCTCATATTTTTGGTTATGCTTGGGTGCTTGGATGAATTGCCTTCTTTGTTCATCAGGACTGGGATTTAATCTAAAGAAATACAAATAATACCATAACTTTTCCAGGTGAGGTCATGTGTACATCTTACTCCTTTACCTTTGATCACATTTATGGTTATGCAAACAAATAAATAGTTCTTTTAAAGCATAAAAATAAATTATACAAAAGTACCTAAGACTATAGCTATTATTAGGTATTTGTGGATCATTGAATCTAAAATGCCACAATATTCTCTACAGTGATTTAGCAAGTAATAAAATGTTTAGCCTACCTTGGGTATCACACTATAACAGAATCAAATTACTGTGGCACCTCACATTACCTTGTCATTCCATTGCTTCTTGGTAACAATTATTTGGATGCCCACAAAGATTTTAGTGTTAGCAACTTTGGCTGCCACCTAATGTGGCAGGACTGAACCGTTAGACTCAGACTGAGGTTATGAGAAAAAAATAGCAGTCAACTTCATCATGTTAACTCATCTGAAATTTTTACAAATTTTAGCTCTCCATACCAATTTAAAAGAAAATAATAGCTCCTTGGTCTCCTTTCTTCATATTACAAAACCATAAGATTGTTTCTCTGGCAAGTTATTTCAGTCCTTCACAATAAAGCATTAGAAAAATTACAAACTGATTCTATGATGTGTTTACAAATAACAAGTTACCTTTTATTGAATAGTCTCGGTAGGGGTTATGGATCTTTAATTACAGGCTCATATTTAGAGCACTGTCTTTATAATACTAGCCTTTACCTTTTCAAGATCCAGTATCTTGGAAAAAAGCCTATCAGTTAAACATATTGTGGTTAGGATAGAGATATGTATGGAATGCCTTGTCTGAATATGGTACAATTTCTCCATAACTGTATAAATACATTGGAACATTTTGTGAACAAAAGAGGTGAATGATAGCACAGAACTAGTTGAGAAAACTAGAAAATTAGAGCAAAAATGAAGAGGCCAATAAAAGATGGAGCAGAAAGAGTGAATAAAAACATCTTGAGTCAGAATAATAGTCACCTCCTCCAAAATCTTTTAATATGTGTCAAAATAACTTGTCTGTAATCCACAGGTTGTCTCATTATGTAGTAGATTCATTTTATCTAGTAAGATTTTTATCTAGGTATATAATAAGAGCTAATTACACTCTCTTTACACTTGAGAAAAAGACCAAAACATAGGTTATTTTTCTTTAACTCATAATGGAAGATGTTGGGAGACATTGTTGCTACAGTTATCTCCTATAACTCATAACCCATATTCCTGCCTTCTTATTAGTATCTTAGTCTTTAAATGAGGCTGAATCTTTGGGCTCTGATGGTCCCAAGAGTTAAAAGGAAATGGGTTATGTAGTAAGGAAAGTTAGTAATACCACCACATTCATCTTACTATCTTCTATTTCAACCATAGTACCTACCTTAGTTATGGAAGAGTTACAGAGCATATTTTATGGTGAACAAGTATTTTATATCTTCATTAAGAATGTTGTAGGTCCCTGCCCCTAGAGGCATTGCAGATGTGGCTGCTGTGTCAAATGTGCATCAGTAGGTGGCAGAGAGGAGAGAGGCTATGCCTACATTCAGTGTTCCTACCTATGAACATCTGAATGAATAGTAGCCTAACATTCCTGAAAGAAAAAATCAAGTGGGAGATGAACATCAGTTCAGTGCCATGGGACCCAGATAGGGAGCTACCCTGTAATGACCACCAGTTCAGCACCAGGCAAGCACAAGATGGCCTCCCAGGACAGGAATCAAGCCAGAGACTAGAAGAACCCTGCCTGGCCCTGAATGTGGAGGTTGTGGCTGAGCCAGCCCCAGGGAGAAAGTGTTGGAGAGCCATCCCTGCCTTTTGTCTCCTTTGTGGTGGTGGGGTCAAGGAAGAGTTCCTCTTCCCTCCCTTTTGCCCTCACCACCAGTGACAAACAGGAGATCTGGACCCAATTGGGTAACAAGAACAGAAGTGCTGTCCTTTCTCCTCACATGGTGCAGCACTTGGGAGAGCAGGCCCTGCACCTCGCCTGGACAGCAGAGTACAGCTAGCCCTGGATGTGGGGGGTGTGTGTGAGCTGCCCCCAATGGTATGAGTGTGGGAGAGCCAGCCCTCCCTTTTGTCTACTTTTCAGTGGTGTTGAAAAGGGAGAGATTCCCCTCCACTCTCTGATGCCCTCACCACAGGTAGCAAACAGGAGAGTTGGCACTGATGGGGTCATGAGAGCAGGAGAGCTGGTCCAAACCCCTTACCTGCTGCAGCACTTGAGAGAGGAGGCCCTGCACTTTACCTTGGTAGCACAGTAGAACTGGCCCTAAATGTAGAATTTGTAGATCCAGAACCAGAGCTTTGAGTTGGCCCACTCCAACATACACCCCATGGATGAACTACTGGAGTGCATGAAGAGGCCAGTTCCACAGACCCAAAACTACAGAATCTCCATGTCACAGGACAACAACAGTATATCTGAGAAGAGTCCTGGTGAAGCTCCAGTGTTGACAAAGCCAGAGACCTTGTACCAGACCAAGGAATCATTATAATGAACATTTGCAAGCAAAAAAGTGTGGACAAAATGAAATATTATAGAACACACTGAGTTACACTACAGCTTCTACAATGAGTTTTTTTATATTGGGAGAGGTTTCAAGGGAGGACGGTGGGTCTGAGGGGAGGTGGGAGATGAGAGGGAACAGGGTGTATGGTGTGAAATTCACAAAATAAAAAAGCAATGAAAAGAAAAAATAAGAGTCAGAAAAGAATATTATGGATCAATATACTTATGTATCATAAGTGACAATAAAATGGATGATCCATCGAATAGTTATTTTAAATCTATAACTACTTAACAAAAGTTTGATTTATTTGAATAAAGCCAATCACACTGTATGTGTGGTGTGTGTGTGTTTTGTTGTTGTTGTTGGGGATCAAACCAAGCATGTCATGCATGTTAATCAAACTGACTACACTCCCAGGCCAAAGTGTATTTTATTTATTTATTTACTTATTTTCTTGAGGTGCTGGGGATTGAACCTAAGCATTCTTGCATTCATTATTTCTCTCATCTGAGCCCCCATCAGCTTTTAAATAGGAAAAGCAGGAATCATCTTCATTTTACAGAGTTACATACCTAAAATAAGATAAAGCCATGATTTAAGCTGGCTTTCCTCTTGTCTTCTGCTATGAACACTTGTGATTCATTTTAAGTTAACATGCCACTTAGATCATTTTTCTTTTCTACTAAGAAACTGTATTTAATAAAATACAGGATTCAAAGACTTCAGACCCAAAGCAACCCCATCACAACAACTTTATATTTTTGTTTCCCTGCCCCTTACTTTTTCACATCTACAAACCAAGATGACAGTTA
The DNA here is from genome assembly GCA_907164525.1 of Lophiomys imhausi. Classification (NCBI taxonomy): domain Eukaryota; kingdom Metazoa; phylum Chordata; class Mammalia; order Rodentia; family Muridae; genus Lophiomys; species Lophiomys imhausi. Next base: position 490,291 of record CAJQZJ010037498.1, on the reverse strand, counting down.
TTTTGTTGACTCACCTTATGGTGATATTCAAGTGCAAGAATGTATATGACCATTTCATTTATTGGTAAAGCCATCTGTAGTCAATATTCATGTATTAATTCCTTAAATTTAACTGGAAGTGACACAGGAAAAACAGACTGAGACCCTCCCTCAAAATCAAACAAACAAACAAAAAACACAACAGAATTTCTTCTTAGAGCCTTCTTATTGTATTTCTTTTGATTAAGTTTTATCTGATAAAATATCTTGATTATAATGTTAACTCTTGATTTCAGGTTCTGCAAGCTGAGAACTGACTTCGGTCTCCTCTACTTTTTTATTAGTTTCCCGTAAGTAGATATTTTACAATATGAAGAGTTCAATGGGATTGTTTTAGTACAGCAGCATGTTAATGAATTCAAAATTGTCAATTAAATTTTATAACCAGTTAGTCCACATATTTATTATTAATATTATGTTTATTACACAAAGAATTGAGTTTCGTTTTAACATATCCATTATATTTTTTATCTTTGCCAAGCACTTGCTTTCTCTGTTCTTGCTAGTCCTTTCCCACTCAAATAGTCCCATTTTCCATTATAAAGGCACATATAATTTAGTATCCTATCTTGTTCCCCCTACCCTTCTTTAGACATTTTCCTCACCTCTCACAGTACCCTTTCTACTTTCATGTAGAATGTGTGTAGTGTGGTGTGATGTGTATGTGTTGTTATTGTTGTTTTATTTCTATACTAAGAATGTTTCAAATTGATGTAGCAATGTACTTATATGTCATAAATGACGGTAGAATAAACGATCCACTGAACAAGAGTCTATTTTTGTGGCCCCCTCTAAGAGCTCTTGCCCTCAGCCCAGGCATCTTAGCTTGTTACACAAGATAGGACCATGTGCTTTTACCAGGAGCAACTTAGTGTTGGATCTAAATCCTGATTTCTCTCCTGCTAGCTAGGTGAGAGTTCAATGAGTTAATTTCTTCTGAAAATTTTTTCTTATTTATTAAAAGAAAGAATAACAACTGTTTCAGAAGGCTGCTGTTTGCATTAAAGTAATAAATATACTTAAAGTGTTTAGTAGAGGATCACTCAATACATGTTAACCTTCTTTTACCATGCTGTGACTGTAAAGTGTAACCAGGTAAGTTTGTGGGTGGATCGATGTAGAATACATCCTCACTCCTATAGAAAGACCTTCAAAAACATCTTAAAGATGGAGAGGGTTGCCAGTACCCTATCTGAATGCTAATTGCAGCATTATTATAGATGTACATGCAAGCAAATAGTCCATCTTTAGCAGCTGTGTTTAGTTAAGCAACAGATTTAGAAAGCGCCGATTTTAATCTGTGTTTTCTCCTTGGATTTTATCACCATCTGATTTCCTTTTTTCTGGATAAAAAGTGTAATTGTAGCTCGATTTTCCCCTCCCTATACACATATTCCAGTCATCCTCCAAAGAAAAAGCTGCTTTTAAAAAAAGCCTAACTAAGAATCAGTAAATATTTGAAAGACATGTCAATAAGTGCATACCTGAAGAGGACTTTAGAGTAAAAACTTCAATGACTAATAACTTTTTCCTGAAAAGTCCTGTTTCCTTAATGTCCATGAGGACCAGACAACTGTAGAGACACCACCTCAAAGCTTTATTTCTCCCTGTTTCATTGCTGGATGAGTTAATAGCCAAGAAAAGAGCTATGATTGAGTACAAGAGGATAAAAGGAGTGTCTGTGGAATTGGAGGCATCTTTTTCCTCAAGAAAAGGCTGGACAACAAGGCAGCTTTTGTCATTAACTTTATGGGACAGGAACCATTGGTTCCTCTAACCTCTCTTCCACGTTAAAACTTTAGATTCTGGATTCTATGTGGGATTTGAAATTTGATAGCATAGGGTTATCAAGATCGGGGTGGGAGTGGAGATCATATATGGTCTTCAGTGTAGCTCTGGGCATCAGAGCTGAACGGTGGGCTAGGGCTTTGTGAAAGCATTAAGGCTACAGCCATGAAGAAGCTCCACTACTGAGAGGGTAAAGGTTTTCAACTTATCCTAAACCATGTCCCCCACATTCTACAGTTTCTCTTTCCTCAACTTCTGCTCAGCAGTAGCCAGGACTGAAATCCCAATGCTCTTACAATGAGATGGGAAGCAGAGACAAGAAAATTCATGGACACTGTCAGTCCAACTAGCTTGGTGTACACAGCAAATGAGACTGTATCTCAAACAAAGTGGAGACTCAGGACCCTTGTCCAAAGTTGTTCTCTGACCTCCAAATAGAACCTGTGTCGTGTGTATGCCCATTCACATGCACAAATGCTCGTGCGCGAACGTGTGCATGTGTGCACACACACACACACACTCCATACACAAATATGTACAGAGGTTAAAAAAAAGTCAGTGTATATATAATCCATTCACTTCTCGTAGTAACTGTGTGTATGAGAGAGGGAGACAGAGATATTATTTGACAAATGAAGAAACTGGAACTTGGAGAATTAAAGTGATTTTTTTTTTCTTAACATCACATAGATGCTAAATGGCACAGCTGAGATTCAGAAACCAACTTATTGACTTCATTCAAGACTAATTCCTTTTTGCCCATACACTTACTTCTACCTATATCCAAAAATAGCACTATTTAAGTATTATCTATTACTGTCACTATTGCTATACCATGTATCACCATTGTTATGTCATGTATCACGAACCTTATGAAATAGTTAGATCAGGAAGAAAAAAGAAACTAAAAAGTATATTTGCTAAGCTCTGTGCTCAACACTAAAAGGATGTATAACATTATTAACAAGTAGCTATTGTTAGTCCATATCCCCCTAAGGTTTATTTGGGATCTTTGATTTTACAGGCCAGACTTAATAGCGTTGTAAAATCAAGAACTTAAAATCAGACAATTCTAATTAGGTACCCTTCATGTTGGAGCCATTCCCTGGGCCGTGAATTGCCTCTAGTCCTATTGATACAAGATCTGAAGCTTGTGGACATTATTTTCTGGATAGGAAGGGCAAAATACATTTGCTGTCTTGGAAACCTAAAGTAGTCATGTGCCACCAAATAAAATTTGTGGAATCACTCCTAAGATATCTTGATTGTAAATATGTTGAAACGTAAACAGTGTGCTAAAAGTATAGAACATGCAGATGTAGCAGATGATAGAATTTTACAGAGTTGAGGATGCATTGTTGAGACTAAAAGCAAGTTCTTCTATTTTTCTTTCTTCCTTTATTTTTTTTCATGATATCTGAGGGAGATTTCAGTTTCTTTTAAGAGTTGACATTTTATTTTCATGGTATGTTTGCACTTAATTAATGCTGTGGCAGGTTGACTGCGTGTTGCTTCCTTTCCACAAACCTTAATTGTAATCTAGCCTAGGTTAGAAGAGAAACTGTAGAGTGCTGCAGGCAGTACTATCCAGCCAAGTGGAGTGGAGTGCCATTTCATTTGACTTTCAAACTCTGCACAGAGACTTGGAGAAATGTGAATGTACATTCCCGAAAAAGCAGAGTGTCTTTAAGATGAGGAAGATAATAGGGACAAAGTGCCAAAGGCAAAGAATGTTCATCTATCATTTATATGTATTTTAATTGAAAAATCTTCATGACTTTGGCTGAGAAAAAAATTATGGATTGGGTTTGTAAGAGTTTTATTAACCTACTATATTCCTCTACTATTCAAAACTTCTTGTCTATGACAGAATCTCCCTGGTCTTTTATAAAAATGTATTCCAAATATGACATAGTATGTGAATGTCTTCTGTTATTCCCTTTCTCATGAATGGCTGTGTAACTTGAGTAGGACCTAATTTTATTGGACTTACTGTGTTATTTTGTATATCTTCTTAGAAGTTGACCAAATTTATTTTAGATTTCTGCAACTGATTCTGTTGTCACGTAAAACCACCCAGTCTACGTTCTCCATATATTACTTAAATTTGTTCTTTAATGTTGTCAAATTGTTACCCAGCTTGAATGATTCTAGTAGCAGAGAGCTCACTTTTTCCTATGCCTCTCCCTTAGCATTCATTTCATCTTTAGACTTTTCTCTTAGTCAGTATTCTGAGCTAGTCTTCCTCCTTCAAGTTATTTCCCATTGCAGTCTAACCAAGTTAAACTTTTGTGATACATATTTTTAAAGACAGAAAACACATTTCTTGAGTTTTCTCCCTCAAAGAAAATTATAATTTTGTGTGTTCCTGTTCTAGACTTTCCTTCTTAATAATTTCTAGTTCTCCTGCATTGCTCATAAAAGCATATTTAGAGCATATATACATTTCTTTTCTGCCATCTTAATGGCAACCTGTGTCTCTTGTTCAATTATTTATTTGTTTTCTGTAGATTGTTGTTTTGGTTTTGTTTGTGACAAAATCTTATGTAACCCTGATTTGCCTGGAACTTTCTATGTAGACCAGGCTGGCTTTGGACTCATAGTAACTCATCTGACTCTTCCTTCTGAGTGATAGAATTTAAGGTATGTGTCATTACTCCTATCCTAGTTTCTAATGTATCTTTGTATATTTTTAATATTTTTTAACGTTAGATCATTAGCACTGACAAATGATTTTAATTAAAACCAATACTATCAACACCTTCTTCCTACATACCCTCCCTCCCTCAAGAGACAAACATTCTAATTTGGCATGACATTATCTGGCCTAACAGTGTCTGGCATGTGAAGCAACTAAAAGGTCATCTTCCACTATTTTAGCCTTCCAGAGTGGTTGAATTAAGTTCAAACTCAGGATGTTTTGAAATGTTAAATCTCTCTGGGATGTTTTTCATAACATCTTTGAACTGGATAATGCTACAATAAATGAAATATGCTGCACTAGATTAAAAGGTTATTTCCCTGGTGTGTCACATTAACAGACAGGATGAAACTTCCCATTAGGCCTTGGACATCTCTGCCTGTCAGTGTAGTAGCCCTGTCTCCATTAGGTCCCTGACCCCAGCTGCTCCACAAAAACCTCAACCAGGAAGCTACCTGTCAGAGTGAATGTTGAATGGCAGCAAGGCTAAGAAAAGAAGATATACAAAAGTCTAAAACAAACTAAATATATGAGAGACTTCATAAGCTCATAATCTGAGAGTCCAGGGAATCAGAACCAAAGACCAATGGAAACCCATTATTTGAAATTAATAGGAAATAAACCCCATTCAAGACAAAATTGACAATGACAGCAGCAGTTAATAAATAATATCAGTAAAATAAAATAATAAAGGATAAGACAAGTGTTACAATACCTTCAATTAAAAGGGAGATATTATGAGGTGTTACAATACCTTCAATTAAAAGGGAGATATTATGAGACTCTTAAAGACTTTGAGTGTGTGTGTGTGTGTGTGTATGTGTGTGTGTGTGTGTGTGTGTGTGTGTGTGTGTGTGAATTTCCAAACAATCCTAGGAATTGTATCCTGTGTGACTATCAAAATGAAAGTAAATATGCAAAATGTGGTAGGTATATACCATAAAGCATTATGTACCATATAAAAATCTAAAAATGAAATATACATAAAAGTGTGAACAAATTTTACAAATGTGGTATATAATGATAACAATTAAAATAATGAGGCCTAGGGAAGTGGTCATGCACTCCTTTAATCCCAGCACTCAGAAGATAGAGGCAGGTGGATCTCTGTGAGTTCCAGGCCAGCCTGGTCTACAGAGTAAATTTCAGGACAGCCAAGGCTGCACAAAGAAACCTGTTAAAGCAAACAAAAAAAATGAGGCCTAGCTTGGTGGTGCACCCCTGTAATCCAGCACTTGCAGCAGGACCACTGCAGCAATGTTCAGGCCAGACTGGTCTACATAGTGAGTCCCAGGCTGGCCAGCACTAAGTAGTGAGACCTTATCTCAAAGAGAAAAAAATAACCTTAAATAGTGAGATATATACAAATGATGCCATTTACATGTAAACTTTAAGTATAAACATATAACTGTACTCCTTTAAATGAGTATATAGACATGCACATTTACCACATTAGAAGGGTTACCTAAGTATACAAGAGGAAATTTTGCTTGGATGGTTGGTATTATTAACCCTTTTCATCTGAGACCAATAAAATAATAAACATTAGACAGGCATGTACAAATAGAGAAAATGACTAGGTGATTAGTAAGTAAGAACAACAGTGCTGACTGGTTTACATTTCTGTAATAATGAAAATGTTCTGTATTTGCTACATTAGCCACATGTCATTACTGGACATCTGAAATGTGACTATAATGACTGATGAGATGGTTTTAATCTAATTTAATTTAATTAATAATATTTAAATTTAAATATTTACAGCTGACTACTAGCCACTATATTGGAAAGTGAAATTTAGATGTTCCAAAAAAGACCAAATATTTACACAGAAAAAGTAGATGGATGCTATAGTTTTTTTTAATAGGGTCATTATAATACTTGACTCTATTGATAGATGAGAGGATAGTAAAAGAACAATAAGAAAACCAGGAAAGAATGTGATTGTCCTTGACTTCCTCGGGAACTATTTTCTTCATTATTAAGTGACCTTCCACAAGCCTGGTCCTTCAACATTCTTTCCTACTGTGGACTTGGATGATAGAACTAGGAGGAGTACTGCATAACCAACTGTTCCTGTTCAATACATGAGAACTTTGTAACAAAGGTATACACTTAATGGGTGCTGCCCAGATGTTAAAGTGCTCAGGTACCCAGAATGCCATCCATTTGGTTTTGGTTATCAGCCAAGATTAACTTGACCTGGATGCTGCGGAAGATAACCTCAGGGAATTACTTCTGATTATGTTGTTCTGAGAATTTGTCTTTCTGTTTGTTTGTTTGCTTTGGTGTGGGTGAAATTCAATGGGTCAAAACAGGAAGATAAAAAGTGATAGCTGATAGGTAGACTATTACAAGAGCTCTAACTAGCCGGGCACAGTTGCACACGCCTTTAATCCTAGCACTCTGGAGGCAGAGGCAGGCAGATCTCTGTGAGTTCAAGGCCAGCCTGGTCTACAAAGCGAGCCGAGGATGGCCAGGGTTCTATTACAGAGAAACTTTCTGTCTCTAAAAACAAAAGCAAAAACAAAAAAAAACACAAAAAAAATAAAAGAGCTCTAACTAGAATGACTGGACTTTTTTTAACCTAATAGCTCTTCTTTTCCGCTGTTCCCCATCTTCCCTATCCTTTCCCTTATTCCTGGGTGGCTCATTCATACCCCCATGTAGAAAATTAAAAGAATGTGACAAAAACAGCTTCAAAGGGGATGATAGGGACATAACCTTATGAATATATATACTAACACTATTTGAGGTTATTGAAATTTTCCATTCTTGCCTTGAATACCAATTCCATAGTGACTGTAAAGTATTTGCAAACATTCAAACTCACATTAAAGTATTTAGTCACATGTAAATAACTCATAAAGAAATCCTCATAGAGTCTACTACTTATGGAAGATGCTTGAGCTCTCTGACCTTTCATGGATACAGATGTTCTGGCTGTGAAAAGGTTCAGACCTCCACCATCCTATCAGTTTGAAAGTGACTACTGGACTCTACTATAAGCATATCTGGAAAAGGAATGTGTAAGAATGGAGTAAGACCTGAAGCAGTACATCACGACTTGGTATGAAATGCCTAGCATCTATGTTGTGATGACTAGTTTTATGTCAACTTATGACAAGTTAAAGTTGTTTTAGAAGAAACTCAGCTGAGAAAATGCTCCCACCAGATTGACCTGTGAGAATGACCCAACTCATTGTGGATAGTACTCTCTGTAGGCTGATGATAATGGGTGCTGTAGGAAAACAGGCTGAGCAAGGCTTGGGAAACAAGCCAGTAAGCAGAACCCTTCCATGGCCTCTGGTTCAGTTCCTGCCTCCAGCAATTCTTTTGATAATGGAAGTATACATGAAATAAACTCCTCCTCAGGTTTCTTTTGTTCATTTTGTTTTATCATAGCATAGAAACTCTAACCAAGACATGTGGGTTTAGGGAGATTGGATGGAAACTCAAGTGGTAAATTATGCTTTTCTTTGTGAAATGATCAACACTGGAGTAACTTAGGCATATGGAACAAAGATATACTTTTTCCTTCATAAATGAAATCCAAGTTAGACTATTATCTGGCGAACCTACCTTGAGTGTTGACAAAACTAGTAGAATAATTTGAATCTAAAAAATTCAGAAGTAAATATTTGAGCTAACCTAAGATTCATATAAAAGAAAGAATTAATTTCTTTGGAAAATATACACCTACATCTTTTATGCTACTAGTGACTTGTGCATAAAACTTATTTTTCACTTCTCTCTTGCTCATAGCATTACCTAACATATAAAACAGATATTTGATAAAATGTAGGATATATTTGGCATATTTCCATACTCATCTGACAGCTTTATCCAGAGCACCAGACAATTTATACTCTGAGAATTAAGAATAGTCACATGAGTACAATGTCCAGTCACAAAGGCAAGCCACACATGGTGGACAAGCCACACGTGGCAGGTTAGCCCCACAGGACAGGCAACATGTGGCAGGCAAGCTGCACACGTGGCAAAACATGTTTTTCAAAGAGTCATATGAACAAATAACAATAGCCAGTTGTAATGAATAGTCTGAAGTAAACTCACTCCTATTCACTACAACTGGGAATGAAAACATCATCCAAGAACAATTTTATATTTTTGAAGAAACTGAGATCACAAGACTCTTCTCTTGGTTTCTTGGAGTTTTCTCAAAGCACTCAGAATTCTCACACTACCTCATTCTTGGACTGTGTTCCAACATCTCCCCCCTTTTAAATTTTTAATAGCAAGATATCAAGAGTGTTTTGATTTGAGATGCTGTAGATAAATCTAATTGTCATTCATGCATGAACATCCTATAAATAAGCAAATTATAAACATAATGAATATATTAGAACAATGAAACCATTGTGTGTAATATTCTGCCACCAAGAATAGGTATCTAAACTATGTCTAGTACTACTGGTTACATTATTATATTATATATAATATATTAACCAGAAAAATCTAATGGTTAGCTTGAAAAGAGATCCATATGATTAGTAGTTCTGATATCTTGTATAGCATAAACCCATATTTGCCCTTTAATAGGAATATAACTGTTATAATGTCCTATACAAATGAAAAGTGATTAAAATCCCAAGGAAAGATTAAATGCAGACCCTTGTCCAGATGAATGAATGAGTCTATTATAGTCCTAAGGTCCAGTCATAAACACAGAGTCATTAGTAAAGATACCAGAAGCCAGATCCAGACAATCTACAAGTTGAACATAAACTGAGGAACACAAGAACACTCTGCACATGCTCAGAGACACTCACCACAGATGCCACAGGTCAAAGCAGCTGACATCACCAGAAAGAGATTCTCAGGCGACATAGGGCTCTGTGTGTTTCATAGAACACCTTCTCCCTTTGTACATAGGGCCCAGGTGAGCAGACACGATTTCTGATGTTAGAGTTGATATCTCCTTTTGCCCTTTAGCTAGAGGTTTGCTATCTTTCTGGTGACTTCGATTGTCTCCTTAGCCTCCACCATCATCTTTAATGGCCCGGGACTGGTAGAGCCAGAAACAAATCCATAATGTTTCAGTGGATCCACCTGCAATGACAGATGCATACCCCTTCCCAATTTTCTTCTGGAGAAGTAAAAAAGGGCAGGTTAATGCATCAGCTTGTTTATTTTCTTGTCCTTTTGTGAGGGTCACAATCCTCTTATCTTGTAGCTGATATCAGGTCCTTGAATTGTGGCACCAGTTGTTTACCACTCTGGAGGCAGTAGGACCTTGGAGAATGGGGGGCCATAAATGAGATGGACTAATGTCTCATGCAATAGCCACCCTTATTCAGAGCATCGGACAATTTTTACTCTGAGAGTTTAGAGGAGTCACATAGTAAATTGTGCAATCACAAGGGCAAGCCACACATGACCTGCAAGCCTCACATGGCAAAAAACATGTTTTTCCATAAGGATATATAAACAAATAACAATAGCTAATTATAATGAGTAATCTGAAGTGAATTCACTCCTATCTGCTACATCAAGGAGGGGCATGAAAACATAATCCAAGAACAATTCCATGTGGTTAAAGAAACTGAGGTCACAAGACTCTTCTTGGTTTCTTGGATTTTTCTCACAAGCACTCAGAAATCTCACAGTACTTCATTCTTGGACTGTGTTCTGACAATCACTGAAAACCCTTAACATTTCTTACTTTTAATATTGTCTCTAGTCCTCACTCCAAAATGTTTGCAATGATGTTTTAACTCAGTCTTTCTAAATAGTTGAATTCACTTTAGCACTTTGAGATTAAAAGAATCCCTAGCTCCAGACATCATCTAACTTCTGGTCCTTTGTATAGCAACCTGACTTCACTCTGGAAAAGAAAACACACTGTGCTATTTTTTTCAGTATACACAAACGTGTGTGTGTGAGAGAGGGGGGGGAGAGAGAGAGAAGACATATGGAAAAAATAAAAAAAAAACTTTATTCACCCTAAAGCTATTGAACTCAGGCATTAAATGTAACTCAGTGCCTCCTGGCAACAAGGTACTCTGATTATATCTTATATAAACTCATCCTCATAAAATACCACGCTCACTGATGAGGTCTTTCAGGGCCCTCATCAGCTTATACATACCAATAGGGGTATATAGATTAATTTGTTTCAATGTGCCATTATACTACCCATACAGGTCTACAGTCAAGAAGAAAGGGACTCTCTTTAGAAAGAATGATCTGACAAACCATGATTGGACTCCTTTATCACTCATGTTTTGGACGTGATTGGAAAAAAAATAGAAATTCTAAAAACAAAACTCCTGTGCAAATGCAAAGAAACACTAGGAAGTGCCAGTAAAGTTGAGGTACCAACAATATAAATATTTAGAAGTGAAGACTACTTCCTATATTGATTCCCATACATTCTTCGGTTCCTTTTTTCTATTTCTATTTGGATCTTAGTGAATGTTTTGCTTTCTAGCATTTCTATATAGCTTTCTAGCATCCTTTAATATTGGCAGTGCACTTTTTAACTACTTTCATATTGATTTCTGGTCTTGCAAATGTGCCATACTTGGAAATTTCTTTAGAGTAATGTCACAAAGATGGTGCAGCTGTGACTAGAGGAGAAAGGAAGTGATAAGGTTGGAAGACTCACATGTTGAGCTACAACAAAATGTAATCCCCATCATTTTTGACCAGGATCCTCTTCAAAGAGCCCTCTACCTCAACTTGACAAATAGTTGCCAAAAATGAAGTTGGATGGAACATTCTGAGCCCTGTTACCAGGAATGGCACTATACATGCTATATTTAGTAGGGTAGAGAAATGAAGTATAAAAATTAAAGAGATGTAGACAAAGATATGCAATGGAAAGGAATAAAGAATTCCCTGAGGTATATACTTATCTCCTCTCAGTATCGCCCTAAATTTAAATGAAAACTGCTTCCTTTGTACCCATTTTTAAAAGCGAAATATCAATTGCTTAGAATCAGATGAGCTCTTAGATATAATTTAACTCATCTCCTCTGTTTTATAGCTCAAAAACTTATGACCAGAGAGGGGAAAGAGCTTGTTTGTTACTTAGATAATTAGAAACTGTATTCTATTCATCATAGAATATCCTTTCTTTTATATAAGTTTTGGGGTGCTTTTTAAATTTTTGAAATACTTATCATGAGATAGCATGCTACTGCTTGATTTTTGAAATACATAGAATCCAGGAGGGGGAAATGGAGGTAAACCCAAAAGAAGGGTGGGGAGGATTAAATAAACACCAAACATGTCTGAAAAGTCATAAGAAATCGCACTATTAACTATGTATCTAAAAAACCTGTAGTACATGTGATCTGTGTTAAAATATACATATATGATATATAATTTAAATAGACTTTTCTCCTCTGGGCTGACAGGCTCCCTCCAAGAGCCAAAGACCACCTAACAAAAGCCCCAATCCAGACATAAAAAGCTCTCCTTTGAGTTGTTGGACAGAACTGTCCAAGAGACTCACAAAACATATAGCTATGGCTGTTGCCCTTGGTTGTCCTGCATATGTGGAAGGTAATCAGGGAACATTTCTAAAGTGCATGGTATCTTCAGTAATAGGGTTGTGGAAAGATTGTAAGTGTGAAAAGATCAGGAAGTTTGCTGTGAGGTTGTGTCTCCTAGGAATGTCAGAGGCTACACCCATAAAAATCTCACCAACATGACTGGCTAAACATGAGCTGAGCAAAGAAAACAACAATAAATGTGCTAACTTAGACAGGGAAAGCCCATGAGGCCTCAACCCTACACAAAGAATTAAACCCAACTAAGGAATGATAAGAGTAGAAAGAATAGTCCTCTCCAATAAGGAGCACAACAGTTGGTTATCCAGTACTATTGGGAGCCAGACTGACCTAACACTTTCTCAGAGGCCCTGATGAAAGGACAAAGGGAACATTAGTTTTGTGTTCTTCTCCAGGAGCGGACTTAGCAAGGTCCTGTATGGAAGGAGTCAAGGTTATCGTTTCTAGGGATCCAATTCTTCCCCCTGAGCTGTGGTTAACAGTCCTAAGACATCTGTCTGAAGGTGTCCTGTGTTTTCTTTGCCAACATTATCTAATTTAGCTCTCTGCTGACCTTGACTATTTTCCTCCTGCAAATAGTATATAGGATGTTATACTTCTTAATAAACGTCCTTGGCATAAGTCATCGCTTATACAAGACTCCCTGGGCCCAGCTATTGCTGTTGTCTCTTTTATTCCTCAAGACATGGTCCTCCCACTTGACACTTGCTGATAGAGACTCTTATTCATGGGGGTTCAGGTCAAGTGGTACCCATTTGTGGAACAATAGTACAGGAGAAATCATCAAGAGTGAATATAGCTGTGATAAATATATAAAAAGAACAAAAAAGTCTGACTAGGAGACTTCATAAAAATAAACAAATGAAATAAAAAGTTTAAAAAGGGAAAGAAAGGAAAGGGGGGCCAGGAGTAATCCATGGAACAACAGGATTCTAAGGAGTACTCTCTTTTCCTTCACTTCTGCTTTTTGGTCTTTGTAATGTGTCATTAAAGAGTTTTAAAATGTTGTTTATTTTTAGTTTAAAAATTCCCTTGGCTCCCTGAAGGAGGTTCTGTAAATTTAAAGACATGGGAGGGTATCAGTAGCAGTTTAAAGACAGAATATCACCTATGAGGGTCAAGTGAGTTTCCTATTGATGGGTTTGCACTGTGGAATTTGATATTCGAGATTGCTTAGACCCACAGCATGAACGATTCATTTGTAATTCAACATTCTCATCAACCTGGACAGTTTACTCCAGAACAGACAGAGGGTAAAAGATGAAAAAAAAAAAGCAAGTTAAATAATAAAGATAAAAGGCTCTGAGCTCAAGGAAGCCAGTCAGTTCTTGAATTACTTTGTGATGCCTCAGAGAACGAGAAAAAAGTTTCTTTCTTTGTTGATGCAATCATAAAATTGCCTAAAATGGCTGCTACCCATTTAGCTGAGCCAAGTACAGATACTACAGCAGGGAATTTTTACAGAAAAAATAGAGTAAAAAGAACACAGTAGGAACACGATGGCAGCAGCTGCACTGAGTTGGGAGCCCAAACTCCAGCAGCACAATGCAGCCAGAGCCCAAGCAAGCCCAAAGGTATGCACAGTCAGAGTTCCAGTGCTGAGCCCATAAGCAATGATGTCAACTTACTGGCAGGCCACGCTGGACAAGGAGAGCTTTCTGGACTCACTTTCTGAGGGTGACTTGCCTTGCAAGTGAACTTCTACAGCTCCTGGAGCAGCCAGAGAAGCTAGGTGGCGCCAACCCCCATTGAAGAAGCAGCTGTGGTTCTGGTGTCATTTTTAGCAGCAGAGCTGGTGGCCTGCCTGGCAGCCCTGGACATCTAGTACTGGACAAAAATTACCCCAGTAAATATGAACAAGGCCTGCACCTCAGTGGCCAGTTCCATAGTATACTCCATTGATCCTACTGTAAACCCCTACCAGGAATTTCATCTATATCTGTGGGTCCTGGATCAAAGCCAACCTTCTACCTGATGGCCACTCACATTTGGGGAACTTCAGCAACCTCTGCAAACACAACCAAGCCACCATAATTACCTGTTTAAAAGTTACACTGCCAACATGAGTGAGACAGAGAGAAAGGCTCAAGTTTACTACCATACGTGTAAGAATGAAATGAGGATTGAGATAATCTGGACCAAGGCCCTAATGGAGCCTATTAATAAGCTTCAGGCTGGAATATCAGAAGACCCTGGGCCAAGGACAGTTTCAGGGACACGCTACAGGTGATCACAGGCCACTACTGAACCTTACTCTTGTCTATGTCAACGTGGACTTCGAGAAATCCAAGTAAATCCAAGTAATGTTATACAAGTAAACCAGCCTGGGCTTGTCCTCTTACAGACCTGAACAAGATGAAAAATGAGAAGGTGCTAACTGGCTATTTGAACTGCATGGTCCATTGGGGGAAGCTGCTGAGCAGTGGAAATAAGGACTCCATCCAACCCGAGATGCACCAGATCCTGAACTTTGAAACAAATGCTATCCAATATCACTATCCCCCAGGAGATGTGCCAGGATGAGGAGTTCATGTACCACAAAGTCACAGCAGCTGAGCGGCAGATGTTGACACCTCCCATCAATTGGTTACCCTTTCTCAACACCATTTTTTTTAAATCTGGTGGAGATCAATGAGTATGAGCCCATTATGGTGAACAACAAAGAACACCTGGGAAAAGTCTCTACCCTCATCAACAACACCAACAAATGCCTGCTGAACATCTACATGATGAGGAACCTGGTACAGAAAACAGGCTCCTTCTTGGACCAGTGTTCTCAGGATGATGATGAGTTCATGGAGGTCATAGATGGCCGTGGAAGTTTTTTGTGACACAGAAAACAACTTGGGCTTTGTCCTGGGCCCCAGTGAAAGTGACCTTCACTGAAGACAGAATGACCTTCGCTGAAGACAGCAAGAACATAGCCAGTGAGATAATCTTGGAGACCAATAAAGCATTTGAAGAGACCTGAGAAACATGCAATAGATGGATGAAGACATCCAAATATTGGCCAAGAAAAAGGCAGATGCCATCTACTACATGGTAGGCTACCCCAACTTCATAATGGACCCTAAGGAGCTG
The DNA here is from genome assembly GCA_907164525.1 of Lophiomys imhausi. Classification (NCBI taxonomy): domain Eukaryota; kingdom Metazoa; phylum Chordata; class Mammalia; order Rodentia; family Muridae; genus Lophiomys; species Lophiomys imhausi. Next base: position 475,141 of record CAJQZJ010037498.1, on the reverse strand, counting down.
GACAAAGTGTTTAGTGATTTCATCATAGTTCCATATCTATACTTTGAGAACACTGTGACTTTTCAGCTTCTTATGAATAGTCACAGCTGACCAGTTCAGTAAAGTCCCCAACAGAGATCAATGAAGTATGACACCACCCACTTAAAATGAGATTGTGTTTCCAGTCAGAATTCTGTATGTACCATTCTGTACCCACTCTTAATCCAATGCCATGAATTTTGGTGACATTGGTATCATTTTGGGCCACAAGCTGACTTTTGACAATCAAAGCCAGGAATATGACAAGGATGGGAACCACCTCCAGCCCTGGTGGAAGAACTCATCCACGATGGCCTTCAAGCAGTAGACCAAGTGCATGGTACAGCAACTACATTATGAACTGGGTGCCCATGAGCTATTGGCACACTGTGAGGAGAACATTGCCCATAGTGGGAACCTCAAGGGAGCCTATGAGACTAACCAGAACTGGGTGAAGAAGAAGAGCTGAGCAGACACTACCTTCACTGGGTCTCACCAGCAATAAGCAATTCTCTTTGAGGTTTGAACAGATTTGGTGTTCTGGCTACACACCTGAAAGCTCTCATAAAGGCCTCAGCACCAACCCTCACACCCCCTCCTGCTTTAATGTCAATACCAATTGTTCAGTTCTGAAACATTATATAGAATGATCAAGTTATATTTAGTAATTTTTTTGTATATACATATAACAATTAATGAAAAAAAGAGGCCATGAATTTGAAAGAGAACAAGGAGGGGAATATGGAACTGTTTGGAAAGAGAAAAGGGAAAAGAGAAATTGTGCAGTTATATTAGAATCTCAAAGCTAAAAAAAAGTAAAAATAAATGAATTTTTTAAAGGAGAAATATAGATTTCGTGGTTCTCAACCTTCATAATTCTGTGATCCTTTAGTACAATTCTTCATGTTGTGATGCCCCACCATAAAATTATTTTGTTGCAACTTCATAACTGATTTTGCTACTGTTATGAATCATAATGTAAATATTTGTGTTTTCTGATGGTGTTAGGTGACCCCTGTTGAAAGGGTCACTGGATCCCTGAAGGGGGTCACAGCCCACCGGTTGAGAACCACTGCTTTAGAGTTTCTTTGTGATCACTTTTATATTCTCATTCTTAATATTTTTAAGGCTGCATGATTAATCATTTAAGCATGTTGTTGTACTTAAAAATATTATATAGGGGCTACAAAGATAGCTTGGTGGTGAAGAGAGCTTACTGCTCTTAAACGGTGCCAGAATTCAGTTCCCAGCACTCACGTTGGGTGGCTCACAACCACCTGTAAATCCCGCTCCGGAAATCTGTGCCCACTTATGGACACCATGGACACACACACACACACACACACACACACACACACACACACACACACA
>CAJQZJ010037498.1:451371-473742 GCA_907164525.1 Lophiomys imhausi | reverse complement strand
CACACACACACACACACACACACACACACACACACACACACACACACCCTTTTAAAAATTTCAAAGCGTTGAGTGAATGTTTCTAACCTAGATCCTTGAAATCTTGCGATGTGTCAGAAAATAGAGTTAAGCAGGCAGAATTGTGGATTAAAATGCTATCTGCTTTGCTACTTATTTCCTCCACTTTTGACTGGGAAGAATGGTTGTAGACAGCTATGTGGACTAGCCTGGAAAGCCTTCTGTGGACTTGTTAGCTACAACAGTACTGTCTTTGTGCCTCATTTCAGTCTCTGATCAAAGCTGTAGATTACCCACCATCCACCATCGGTAGCAGTTTCCTGACTGGTTGCTCATATTCCTCTGTGACAGCTACAGCCCAGGTTACCTTCATTAGCCATGTAGGACCTGACAATCTTAATACTCACCTGATTTATTCACATAAACATCTTGCATTTAGACTTTCCTGAGACTAATCTTCCCTGAAACCCATCTGCTTACAATGTTCTTTTCAAAACCATGTATTAACTTCTCCACCTCGTTTTTCTATGTGCTGACTACTTTTCCTCACCAAGTATCTAAATCACATTTCTATATAGTTCTGCTAAAGGCTAATATCTCTTTTCCATTTCTATTTCCTGATCCCTGATTCTAGGGTTTTGGTTTTTGGTTTTGTTTTGTTTTTGGCATTGTACACTTGAACTTTATCTCCTAAGCTACCTTGTTTCTTTTTGCAACAAACTCTCACTCTATAGCCCTGGCTAATCTCAAACTCCTGATAATGTTCCTGCATCAGCTTCTCAAATGTTGGGATTACAAGTATGAGTAACCAAGTCTGGCCTTATTTCTATACATATGTCTCTACCATTATCACTGGTCCTAATGTCCTTCACTACTTAAAACTTGGCAGTGTCCTCGTGAATTACTCCATAGCATAGCCTCAGTATATATTATTTGCTATATCTTATACATACGACTTTTGGCCTGCCATGTACTCTTACCCAAATTCTCTCTCATATTTTCATGCCATTCAACATCATTACCTTCTGCTTTGCTTTTTTCCCCCAATTGGGAAAAGCAATGAACACACACACACACACACACACACACACACACACACACACTGCAACTAACACAAATACTGGTATGAGCCATCTATACTTTCAGACACAAATGTTCAAGGCCTCTGAAAAATAACATAGCAGAATCTGTGAGCCTTCCTTATGCCTAATCAAAGGGAAGAGAAAATAGGACATGGTTTTCCAGTTTAGTTGAGAATTTCCTTGATTCAAAATATCTGTCTCCAGCTAATGTTACTCCAATGCCATTTTACTGTGTTATTTACTATTCCTCCACAAGTCCTAATCAGTTTTAACTTGGATTTTTTTTAAGCCTCAACAAATGTATTGTCATAAATGTCTTATCAATGTGAAAAAACTAACCCAAGTTGAGGGTTAGGGGATAAGAAATTATTGTCTCTCTCCAAAATCATTTTTTAAACTACCAATATATAAACAAATAAAATTTTAAAAAATGAATGCATTTAGTTGCCTAACTTAAAGATTTGAAAAGTCATATTCTAAATTGATGAAAAGTCAAATTTATAAAGGATTACTTAGAACTTACCTTTTTAATTCTAGCAAATAAACACCTAAAGCATTGATATTCATTAAATTCCTATGGCACTCAGTTTTCCTTTCTGAAAGAAAGTGGGAATTGACTAAAAACAACTTTCCAAAATGGTTGTACATCAAAATGAGATACCTTCACTAACTATTCCCAGGCTAGAACCTAGTCCATATTCATTATCTTTTTCTCCGTGTCCTAGTTCTTCAAGTTTACACACTGTACTCTGAATTTTCTTTGTCTGTTGGCAAAGTACATCTCTCCTCTGTTATCAGCCTTATATCATTTCCTTTACTTCTGAGTTTAAAATCCTGAAGTAAGATTTTTCTATTAAAGGAAATTGATGTCCTTACCCAGAATAAAGTTAGAGTTGTACTACTATGTCCTTGAACAATATTCTTGTCATGTCTGTCATGATTGGATAATGTTGATACTTAAGTGTATTGCTCCTTTTTGGAACATTAGTTCTTAGTAATAATCAATACTTACATGAAGCAATGTTTCATTATTATGTTTTCCTGAAGAGGGTAAAAGTGTAGGTCAGTAACACAGAAATTTTTATTTCTATATCCTTATTTTGTGCAAAGATTGAAAATAGGAAGAATTAGGAAGAAAACACTTTTGTTTTTAAGATTAAAATACCTGGTTTAGTTATCAAAGATCTGGGTTATTCTCATGGATCTGCCATAATGTTGATTATAACATTAGTTATCATAGTTCCTCTTTCTGTGTCTTGACCTTTCTAGTACTAAAAATAGAGTTTCTTGAAATTAATTATAAACATAAAAGATCAGAAGACACTAAGGATTGAAATCTAAAAATAGTATATTTAATTTATTTATTTTAAATATGTCTTAATTGAAATAGAACTACACCACTTTTCCCCTTCTCAGACCTCCCTCCAGCACATCCCTCTAACCTCTCTCATGTCTCCACCATTCTGAAGTTGATAACGTCTATTTATTTGATTATTATTGTTACACATGCACGTACATTGCATGTCTGTGTATGCATAAATACATACATGCAACCTGCTGAGTCCATTTTGTTGTTTTTTGTGTATATAGTTTCAGGGCTGACCATTCTGTATTGGACAACCAATAACGGAATTCATTCCTAAGAGAGGCTAATTCTCCTCCAGACAGTCATTAGTTACTTGTCATTCTTTGTCTAAGTATGAGACTCCACAAATTTCTCCCTTCCTATGTTAATATGTCCATTGCAAAGTAGAAGCTTTGAGCCCAGATGCCTGTCTCTTTGTGCAATTGATCTTTTTTTTTTCTACAGAAGTTGTTAGTTTCATGAGATCCCAATTGTCCTTTCCTTAGGTTTATACCTAGGAAGAGGAGGGTGTTCATGCTTGTGAGTATCCGTGTGTGTATGTATGTATGTGTGTGTGTGTGTGTGTATGTGTGTGTACCTATTGTATATGGGATTGATTCCCTAATGTTCTTATGATTTTCTGAATTTCGTTGTTATGTATTGTATTGTCTCTCTTTTCATTTATAAAGGCATTAATTTAAATAAATTAATTTTTAATTAATTACAATAATATTTGCATTAATTCTTTCTTCTGGCCAATTTGGCTAAGGGTTTATTAATACTGTTTATGTTTCCAAATAACAGGTTCTTTGTTTGATCTTTGAATTGTTTTGTTGTTATTACTATTGTTTCTAGTTCATTAATTTTAACCCTTATTTTGATTATCTCTTCTCATCTACTCTCTTTTGCTTTGGTTTGTTCTTGTTTTTCCAAGGCCTTAAGGTGCATCATTATGTTAATAATTTATCTCAATATTTTTATATAAGTACTTAGCACTGTATGTACACTTTCATCTTGAGGGTGTCTTCACTGTGTCTCATAAGATTTGGTATGCTGTGTTTTCATCTTCATTCAATTTTGTTTGTTTTCTGTTAACCTTGTTGATTTCTCTAGGGACTCATACATCATTGAATAGTACATTGTTTAGTTACCATGAGTTTGTGTACTTTCTGTGATTTCTATTACTGTTGGTATGTAGCTTTAGTCCATTGTGATTAGATAGATTAGGGAATGATATTTCAACTTTCCTATATTTGTTAAGACTTGCTTTGTACCCTAATATGTGAATATTTTTGGATAAAGTTTTATGGGCTGCTGAGAATGTATATCTTTAGTGTTTGAGTAGAATGTTCTATAGATGTCTTTTAGATCTATTTGACTCATGGTATATCATTTAAGTCCAAAGGTCTTTTTCTTTTTTTTTTTTTTAAAGATTTATTTATTATGTATACAGTGTTCTGTCTGCAGGTATATCTGCAGGCCAGAAGAGGGCACCAGATTTCATTATGGATGGTTGTGAGCCACCATGTGGTTGCTGGGAATTGAACTCATGACCTCTGGAAGAGCAGCCAGTGCTCTTAACCGCTGAGCCATCTCTCCAGCCCCGGTCTTTTTCTTTATTCAGATAACCTGCCTGTGGTGACAGTAGAGTATTGAAGGCACCCACTCTCACTGTGTTGGGACTTATCTGTGATTTTAGATCTTCTGTGTTTTTTTTTATTATTATTAAATGGGTGCACCTGTGTTCAGTGCATATGTTTAGAATTATAATATCCTCCCGGTGGATTTTTTTTAGGGAATATGTAGTGTCCTTTCCTATCTCAGACTTGTTTTGTTTTGAACTCTATTTTGTAATAGTTATGTCTGCTAGTCTGTTAGTTCCATTTGCTTGGAGTACCTTTTTTTCATTCTTTTACTCTAAGGTGATATCAGACCTTAATGCCAAAGTGTGTTCTTTCAGGGCAGCAGGAAGATGCATAGATAGATCCTTTTTTATAATCTAATATGTTAATTTCTCTCTCATTTTATTGGGGAAATTGAAACCTTTAACATTGACAGTTATTATTGAACAGTACTTATTAGTTCTTGTTATTTGTTGTGACATTGCTGTTTTCTTACATCTCTTTGGATTAACTTTCCTGAAATTGCTTATATTCCCTGCGACCTCTTGAGTGTGTTTGTCTTTTACTTTAGACTGACATATTCCTTCCAGTAGACTCTGTAGAACTGGTATAGTGGTCATAAATTCCTCTAATCCATTTTTATCATGGAAAGGTTTATTTCTCCTTTAAGTGATACTTTTGCTGGATATGATAGTCTGGGTTGACAATTATGATCTTTCAGAACTTGGAATACATATTTGCAAGCCCTATGGCCTTAAAGCTTCTTTAAAATAAATAATAAGGTATTATTTTGGTGGGCCTGCCTTTGTAAGTGAAATTACCAGGTTTTCTTGCAGCTTTCAGTACCCTTTTTTAGACTGCTTTTCATGTTTTAGTAGTTTTCATGTCTTGAGGAGTTTCTTTTCAAGCTGTGTCTATTTTGTGTTCTGTAGGTTCCTTGTACCTGGTCGGACATCTCTTTCTCTAGGTTTAGGAAATGTTCTTCTATCAGCTTACTAAAAATATTCTCCATATGCCACTGTGGCATTTTTTCATTTGTGTCCATGGTTCAAATATTAGATATTTTCACAGTATTTCAAAGCTCTCCTGTGTTTTGCTCAATTTTTTTGTTTTGTTTTTGTTGTTCAAGACAGGGTTTCTCTGTGTAATAGTCCTGGCTGTGCTGGAACCCAGTCTGTAGACCAGGCTGGCCTCGAACTCAAAGAGATCCACCTGCCTCTGCCTCCTGAGTGCTGTGGTTAAAGGCATGTGCCACCAAAATTTTTTTCTTGGCCTTTACTGAATGATAGAATTTCTCTTCTTTGTCATTGAGTCCCAACACTCTATTTTATACATGATCCATTCTTTCAGTAAGAGTGTCTCACGGAAGGAACATCCCAGAGGAGTTGGGCCCTATTTTATTTTGCTTTGTTTTTGAGTCAGGGTCTCACTGTGTAGACCAGACTGACCTCAAACTTATCTCTGACTCCTGAGTGCTGAGATTACAGGTGTGTGATAACATGTGACCTTAGTGTATGCTTTTAAATAAAGGGATTAAAAACTTGACTGAGAAGAATGTTTAGGGATAGAGGTTAGCTGAAATGAATAAGGATTTATGGATGTGATAGTGACATATGGTGGTCACCTTTATCTCAACTGGACTCATCCTTGTATCATTTTCAATGTACTTTGTACCTAAGTAAGTGGGCAAAAAGAAGAGCTACAGATACCTTTACTGTGTCTGAAAAGCACCACATACACTGCAACCTTTTCATAAAATCTAGATTTTACTTCTAATAACATTTAAAACATCTTGATGTGTTTTTAGAGGAATGGTTGTCAAAGTTCTATTGAAGTCATATAAGTCAAAAAATTAAGGCATCCTCTACCCCTTTCAACTTTAGAAATCAAAGTTTAAGACAGAGAAAATAAGTGTTCTATATAGTTATATACATGGATATAGATACAGATATAGATATACATATATTAAATATGAGGCCAGGAATTAGAGAGAAAGTGAAGCAGGGGGAGGAACATAGTAGGAGTTGGAGGAAGGAAAGAGGATGTAGGGAAATTATGTAATTATATTTTAATAATAAAAAAATTAAGTATGGTGTATATGAGTATATATGTGAATTGGTTTGTCTTTAAAGAACATCTGGTCATGTAAAGTAGAAACAAAGTAAACAAAGGTGATTTCCATATTACCCTAGCTTTTACTTTGCATCTTTCCTAATTGGGCAACTGTAATTAGACTAATTTTGTACATTTTCCTGCTTCCTCCAGTTCTGGTTTGAATAATATGATTGTTAGTAGGCAGTAAGTGCCTTACATAGTAGGCGTGAACTATGAAACAAAAACAGCCGAAGCAATGAAGCCAGTCTAGAAAACAGATTCAATGAGCATTTTTAAAGCCCTACAGCTGAAATGACATGCAAAATACAAAGTAAGACATACTGAGTGACTGACATTGTATATTTAAAATGTGCAGGTTGGACAACATTTGAAGTTGGAATGAAACAGTAAGAGGCTACATTCATGGATAACCAACAAGATAAAGTTATTGCTGCCTCAGCCAGTGGAGAAAACAATCTGATTAATGGGGTCAAAGAAAATGGTAAGAGAGTTTACTTATGATATACATTATCTTTCCTGGTAGTCTTTTTTTTAACATACATTTATTTATTTGTTGATTGATTGATTGTGTATACAGTATTTTCTCTACATATATGCCTGGGCAGCAGATCTCAATGTAGATGGTTGTAAGCCACCATGTGGTTGCTGGGAATTGAACTCAGTACCTTTGGAAGAACAGCCAGTGCTCTTAACCTCTGAGCCATCTCTCCAGCCCCCAGTAGTCTTTTCTTATTAATGTGGATTTTCAGTACAAAGAAACTTGAGACAGGTTGAATCCAAAATATATCTGAAGTTTATGTAAAGCTAAACTTTATTCTACCAGATCTTTAGCTGAACTAGAAGAATCTCTGAGGGTTCTCAGATAAATTCCCTTGCTCTGTCAGATTTATTTGTTAAATGAAATTTCTCAAATTACTAGTAAATGGGACTGGAGAGATGGCTCAGTGGTTAAGAGCATTGGCTTCTTTTCCAAAGGACCCAGATTCAAATGCCACTATCTACATGGCAGTTCGAAACTGTGTGTAATGTCCGGGCATGGTGGTGCACACCTTTAATCCCAGAACTGAAGAGGCAGAGGCAGGAAGATCTCTGTGAGTTCAAGGTCTGCCTGATCTACAGTGTGAGTTCCAGGATACCCAGGGCTACATTCAGAAACCTTGTCTCGGGGGGGGGGGAATTACTAGTAAATCATAAGTATGTTCTGATGTGAAACTTTTGTAGACTCGATCTTAGGAATCTTTCTAACATGATTTTTCAAGTATAGGCAAGTGTCTCATTCCTCAAAACATGAACAGGGTCTGGAGAGATGGCTCAGAGGTTAAGAGCACTGACTGCTCTACCAGAGGTCCCAAGTTCAATTCCCAGCAACCACATGGTGATTTACAACCATCCACAATGAAATCTGCCCTCTTCTGGCCTTCAGGTATACATGCAGACAGAACACTGTATACATAATAAATAAATAAATCTTTGAAAAAAAAAACATGAACAGTTCCCTGAGCATTTTACTCTCTGAAAGCTTTGACTTTCCAATTGATCCATCTGGGCCATAAAATTTTCTTTCACTTATATAAATGTTCATTATTAAATTAGAGTTGTTTTTCTAGTGTTTAGGTAGTGATTCATAAAGTTAGAGAAACAGAGGCTTAGTTTATTATATGATATCCTAGTATTAGGATCTAATCAAGGGAAAGAGACTTATAAATCTTATCAAAGACCCTTAACTTCATTCGTGTCTTCCCCCCTCCCCTTTTTCTCTAGACTCGGAGGACCAGGATGTGGCAATGAAGTCACTTGTAGCTCTAGAAGCTACTACACCAATCCAGCCTATAGCAGTGGCACAAAAAGAGTCCCCAATGTTTCCCAGGTGTCTCCTACCTCTGCCAGCTAAGAAGCCGTGTGTGCAGAGCCCTCCATCCCCATTGGGCCTGATTGAAGCACCAGATCATCCAGCCAATAGTGCTTCTGTGAATGCCATCTCCCTCACATCTGGAGTTGCAAAAGGCCTGAACACATGGTCACTGCCCAATGAGTGTGAGAAAGCTCCATTTGCTATTATGGAGCCTGGAGGGATGGCAGCTCTGAATGGAGACTGCCTCATGCAGCCAAACCAGACTTGCTTAGGTTGCTTCATGGAATCAAAAGAAGCAGTAGATCCTGAACCAGGGATCAGTCTGAAAGTCAGTGATCTAAGTAGAGATTATGAAACATGTGCAGTCTCTGATATAGGGATACAATGTATTAATGCTGGGGAAAACATGAAATATGGAGAGCAGGTCCTTTCAGACCAGCTGTTGGGCTTCCCCCTGCATAAATCAAGGGCAGGAGATAGAAGAGAAACTGAGAAACCTGACATTGACTTGGAAGATCCAACTCAGAAAAGTTATTATGAGGCATTACTGTTAGATAAGTGCAATACAGAAGAAGCTTTGCTGGAAAATTCCAATCAGGATTGGGGTTACTTTGAGACTTTTATCAGTGAGAGTAAGATTGAGCTACTTGACCTATGTTCCAAGAATGAACTATCTGTTAACCTTTTCTCTGAAGAAGATGTAGATAACTATATGTTCGATGATGATGAATCAACACTGGGCAGTGATGTCTGCTCCCTCAAAATTCGGTATGAGTCCTTTCAGGACAATGTTCGAGACAAGACCACCCTTCTGATGCAGGAAGATGCCCAGTTCAATTTTTTCCCCAGTGTCTTTACTACGTGTCCCAAGCGGGAATCTAAGAGTGGAGTCCTCAAGCAGAGCAGTGATCTTTCTCAATTCAAGGTCCCTGATGTGAGCATCATCTGGGGAGAAGAAGATAAAAACTTGGACAAGAAGAAAGGCAAAGAGGAAGTACATGAAGACAAAAGTATAGAAAAGAAAGATGAAAAAGATAACGAGGAAAATCCTGCATTAAATAATAAACCATGTAGGGGGCTTGAGGTAGAGCAATTTAAGAACCTAAAGCCCGACCATCTTTCTAATTCCCTAGAGACATCAGGGAATTTCAGTGATGACAGTTCCTTCATTGAGGTCTCATATGATGCCATGGGGGAGATCAAAGACTGTAGCCGCTATATGGCTCGGGACACTAATTCTGGGACCTCATCCTCCCAGCAGAACTATGGGCTGCGAGCCAAGAGAAAAGTCAGATACAGTGAAGATTACCTGTATGATGTTGACTCACTTGAGGGGGAAAAAGTAAGTGAGAGAAAGGAATGGCCTCAAGGTGGTTCCAAAGAAGAAGATGATGACGAATGGTGTCCCAAAAAAAGAAGGAAGGTAACCCGTAAGGAACCCCCTGTTATCATCAAATACATCATTATCAACCGCTTTAAAGGTGAGAAGAACATGCTGGTGAAACTAAGTAAGGTAGATGCCAGTGAGACAACAGTAAATTTGAGTGAGAATCAGCTCAGTAAGTATGCCAAGTTATCACCTTTGAAGGGCTTCTGGCAAAAGAAGAAAAGGCAGAGAAGCAGCGGCACAGACTCCATCAAAACACCTTTGTGCCAAAAGCAAAGCTTTGAACCAGGTAGCTTTGAGGTGTCATTCCTGCCACCTGCTCGTAAACGAAAATCTAAGCTTGGCAATAGACACAGGATTCAAAGGATCCAATCCATGGAAACTTCAGCAAGTAGTAAGCAGGTTGCATTCTGCAGTGATCAGAGACAAGCTAATAATCGCAAAGAAGAAGGCGGCCTAAAAAGTACACCGAAATCAGCAGCTCTTTCTGCCCCAAGCTGTGCCAATGGATCACATTTACGTGGGAGCATAGTCCCCGACTCAGTGAAAGTCAAAGCTCACGATCCAGCATTCAAGGGGCCAGAGAGGAAAGTGCTCAACAAAATTAAATTTAAAAGTGAAGCTAGGTTAAAATCAAAAAAAATCAAAACTGGACAAGAAAATAAACCAGTTGCTCAAATGAGCCCTGTCTTAGAAGACCCATCCTCCAAGGCTAATTTAAAAAATGAAGTCAATCCTGGAACCTCAAACAGTTCCCATCTGTCTGAATTTCATGAGACAAAGGTTGTTAAGAAATCCACTTTCTTACCAACCACCTGCTCTTCTGAAATGCCTCTATCATCTGCTAATGTTTCCACTAATATACCTGTTATTCCTGGAGGGTATCTGCAAACACTGTTAGATGCTTCTGACTTGTCAAATAATACCAATATCTCATACTTCACCAATCATCCTGCAGAGCAAAATGAAGGCAGCCTCACTCAAACGGAAAAATCATTTGTACCTCTCCAGTCTGCTCAGGACTGTGTGCTGTCCTCATCTTCTGACTCTGAGCTACAACAATCGTCTCGTAACTTCAAAATGGAAGCAAGCAACTATGGAAGTATGTGGCCCGACAAGGATACATCTGGCCCCCAAGAATTCATGACTGAAGTTTCAAGGGAGATAGCCACAAGCCAAGCAGGTGAATTTGAATCCTCCCAAGTAGTCTCTGTGGAGAATAACCTCACAGCTATAACATACAGTCCTGCCTGCCTCAGTAGTAGTGACAGTGGCTGCAACAAGGTCCTGTATGCCTCTGGACAGGACTCCCGCCTCCCATCTGATGATTCCTATCCATCGTGTCACTTTAATAATGGAGAAATCTGCTTTCCTTTCCAGCAGGCTGCAGTCAGTACAGATGACGATGTCCGGCTCTTTAGCTTTGACTCGATGACTCCCCTTTCCATTAGCTCAAGCAATTACTGTTCCTTAAGCTTGAAATCCTGTGAAAAGGATTGTGATGATGACATTACTGATGACTTCCTGGCCCACTGCAGCCCCAAACTGGTGATCCAGCAGAGCATTGATGAGATAGCACCGCTAAAGGAGTCCACTGACCTCCTGGATATCTCCAACTTCACTCCTGACAAGTTCCGCCACTCTTCTCTCTCAGAAATGTCTCCACCGGACACCCCCAGTTTTTCTCCTCAGAGTAGCAGATGTGAGAGTGTCAAAACACTAGGAACAATGAAGGGATTCCAAGAGGGTGTCCCAGGGTCGTTGGGGAGCATGGAGAATATTAAGTGGGACTGTAGTAGCCTTTCACAGCAGGTCCAAGCAGATGATGACTTTACATTAAATAACCACCAGTTTCAGTTCCATATGTTCAATGATGAGGAATCTGTTGGCCTGCTCCAAAAAACCCCTTGCCTGTCAACATTTGATGAGTCTGCTGGGCAAATTAGTAACAACAACAAAGTATCAAAATCAAGAAAGAAAGCTTCATCTGGCAAGAATGGAGGTGTAAGCCAAAGTTTCTCTCAGAAAAACACCAGAAAAAAATCCCCAAAAACCAGCAACAAAGGGGTTGAAAAGCCACCTAGCAAAAACTCCCGCCAGGTTCCTAAATCAACAAAGAAAGGGAAATATGTGGCTGCTGTCAATGGAGACAAAATGCAAATTGATATCGGCAATAGTGGCGGCCAACCCAATAGCACCTCCTCCAGCGGAAAGACACTGGCTGAATGTATTCAACACGGTGGTCCTGTTGCCTTGATGAATATGCCAAGTCAGAAGGGACTTTCTGGAGATTGGGCTCTAGGAAAGGAAAGCAGGCCGGGCTGGAATGACATGAGTGTGGTCACTAATAGCAAAAACCTTCTGGATGATGACCAACGGGAATTTCAAGAGCCTTCCTATATCTTATCCAACATTGCCTCTGGTATGGCAGATGTGCAGAGATTTATGATGGCCTCCATAGAGCCCCTTTGGGAACCCATGGAGCATCAAGGAGAGTCCAACACATTCTACTCCCCTGATTCCAATAGCCTAAAATTAAAAACCCTCAAAATATTGGCTGGGACACCACAAGAATCAAAGAAAAAGGTTAATGGGTCTACAGGAGCTACTAAGAATCACAGGGCAATCAAAGGTGTGAGCAAAAGCAATGGGAAAGCAACAGTTGGTGATCCTGGTCATGTAGACATGCCTGGTTACAGTGAGGACTCTCTATCTGCCTTCTTTGATAAAAAGTACACTAACATGAGCACTTTAGGCAATAATGGACCAACACACAAAAAATTATATCGTCACAAATCCAGCTCCAAGGCCCTGCAAGATGAGAAATATAAGGGAAAGCGCATGGAACGAGAACAAGTCCACAAGGATGAGGTTGAGACAGCTTCTTTTGAAAAACTGAGGTAATACTGCAAAAGGCTGAGATGAGATGTGCCCTTGGCTTTCCTACTGCCTGCTGAGCCCAGAGTTCCTCATTTTTTCCCTCTTGAAAGCAGAAGTTTGCATGAGAGACACTTTCCATTCTCGTTTTTCAAATTAAAAAGAAAAGAAAAAAATGCATGGAAATCCCTGCACCTTTAAGCCACCCAAAATATCGGGCAATTTTGTTGTGGCTTGACTGGGGATAAGTTCTAACAAAGGCTACATTTTTTTCTCCTAGTCAGCATTAATTTTTGCTTATTGAGAAAACAGAACTAAAATATGCTCTTAAATGATTTTTGGAATGGAAGGGCTTTGCAATAAAGACAGATTCTGAACAACATAATCAAAAAGTCATGTGCACAAAAAGCCAAGATCATTTAAACAAAAGAGCATTAGTTGTCAACACATGACAATTAGGAGTACTTTCTCATCTTTCTGCATCATACAATATCTAGTATGGTGTTAATGCATCTACATGATATGATCCCTTCGTGGGACATACACTAAAACTTACTAAGATGGTATAAATTCGTTGATCTTTCTGCAGGGATTCCAACTACAATCTCGTAATAGCAGAAACAGCATTTTGGGTTTTTCCTGTGTTTGAAGAAGAGACTCACATTTTCCAGAAAGACATTTGATATTTGTGTTTTATTTCTTTCAAAATAAGCTTTGTGGTATGTATGTTGACCTGTAAGTGCTTAAAGAAAAGAATTTTAAATTGTGGGAATAAGTCTTTGAAATCAAACTTTAATCTGATGTTCTGTGTAAAAGACTAAAAGTCATACAGTTGCATGAGTAGTTTATGCACTGTTTGCCCACAAGGAAAAAAAAGGAAAACATTGTGCCAAACTACAAATAAGTAACTGTACTGTATATAGTTTTACTTCTATATCAACATTTGGTTGTGAGTATTTAGGGGACTTGTCCCTGTTAATTTACTAGAAACATTCCAGTGATTCTTGCTTTTAACCACCCCCACTTTTGTGGTTACCCCAGTGGAAAAGTATGTTGTGCTATACAGTTTACCAAAACAAAGGATAATGTTTGAATTGTGCCAAATTTTCTTACCTCATCTCACAGAATTACCCCACAGTTTAAAGATCAATAATGATTATTAAATATATATATACACACATGTATATGCAAAATATGTGTGTATACATACATATACACATCCGTATATACATTCTTTTAGTGTTTTTAACTCTATTATCCTGTGTACAAACATGAACAGTTAAACAAGGCACAATAAAGATTTGTTTGTTCCATCATCTAAGAATTAAAATGTTGGAAAAGCTTGAAGGTGAAAACAGCTAAGTCCATCATGGACAGAGTATACACATTTACAGAACCTTGTACAAGGAAGTAAAACAGCTGCTTTGAAAGTTTGTTTTCCAAAGCAAAATAGTGGAAAATAACTTAAAGTGCAAAGTTATATTGCTGATACTTTATATCTCAGTTTTATATATTTTATAATAGCCTGGGATAAATTATAAAATAGCTATAAAATTGACACTAATAATAAATGAAATACATAGATTGGTTTTATTTAAGTAGTTTCCTAAATGTTTTATTCCAGTTTTATCAAAAGTGCACTCACAACATTGCTTTAATGTTCTTTAAAAGTTGATCTTGCAATGCCAATGTCAGTTTAAAAAATGGCGTCTCAGATTGATGAAATTTTTTTCTTCCTATGATTAAACACATATAATACCAGGTAAGCTGAACAATATGTGGAAATAACTAATTTAGGCCATCTATAGATAGTCTGAAGATGACTACTCTTTGATATCACACACTAAACAGAAATCTCAAATTTTAATAATTTTTTAAATCATATTTTTGGTTCAGCCCTCCTTTCCACTACTTAAAAAAAAACTTTTACAGTTCCAACATTCCTCACTACTAGCCTTTTCTTCCCCTTTATTCAACACTTGACTTCTAGCATCTGATCTCTTTTCCTTGCACAGTTAAGGGCCCATGTTCCTGATGACTGATGCATTGTGGCACAGATGAGATAATGGATGTGAAAGCACTTTGTAGATCATAAAGTGCTACATCAATATAGGGGATTAATATTATTAATGTTGTTGGTTGTTGTCGTTGTTGCTAGTCTTACTAATATTGTTACTAACCTATTATCTTGTGAATATAGAGGCTGGGGTGGGAGGGAGGAGAATAAGGGGGTGGGAGAAAGGGGGGCTTAACAAAACAGGGAAGATGTTTCAAACGACATTTTTTGAATAAAATATGTGCAACCTACCTAGTCATTGACACCTAAATATATTCACAAACAAAGAAGTAATGTTTTCAAGTAGTCAGAGAGAAATGGAAGGGAGCTTATCATGTATATAAATATACACATTTCCCAGTCCATGATTCCTTTCACCAGCTTACTCTACTACTTACAGCTTGGTAGTAAAATGAACAAGCCCATGATCTAGATTGTGTGTGTTCTTAGCATCAGTCTCTTTTGTCTGTAGGGATGAGTGGGCGAGGAGAAGTCTGAGAATAGTTCAGGCACGTTCCTAGGCTTTGACACTGTGCAGTGAGCCCTGGAAAATTACTTAGTGGAAAGGCACCAGATAAAACAAGTGTCTTGCCCTACAGCGGGTATCCAAAAGAGGAAATGATCAAACTAGAACACTTTCTTCTGTTTCTTGATACTCAGATAGCCAGCTGTTTGTATTAAATTCTATGGCTACTTCCCAGGAACTGTTTTTGGTTTTGGTTTTTGTTTGTCCTGTTTTACAGCTGCATTTCTGCTTGGAATCACCAACTCAGCATGTATTGTGATCCCCAAGACTCCAGACCTCAAAGTCATCTTGCAGGCTTACAGGAATGGAGTGCTTTCTATGTAACCAAAAGGTGGAAATTAAAGAAGAAATAAAGAAAATGTTCTATGAGTATAATGTGTTTTTATAAAAGTAAATATGGGAGTACTTGTCCCAGATTTTTTAAGCATCTTGGAGTTCAGCTTTGGAGAATGGGGTAAGAATGGGGTAGGATAGCTTGAAACTGTTGGAAACAGTTTCCTTGTCAGAAGTTTATCATCAGTCCTTCAGAGTGGATACTCTTTCAGTTGCTCCTATGGAGCCCCCGAAGGGCCAATTTTAGGGCATGGTTCATATCTTTCTCCAAAGAGAACTGCCATTTTAAAACACCTTCTTATCAGCCTGCCATGCATTGTATGTTTTTAACATATAAACTAGTGACTTGTAACCAGTCATTTTGTACTGAAACATAACAAAGTGAATTTGAAGAGTGAGCAATAGGCCAATGCAGAGATACTTATTGTCTTTAGTACACTGTGCTCTGCGTTGTTGAGTACTTAGCATTCTGTTGGCCCTGCCTCTGCAAGAATTATATTTCATTCTGCCACAACATAGTAGGCCAAACTTACAGGAGATCTCTTATTCAACCAGATGCCTTAGTGGAGTGAGGACCAATGTATGAAAAAAATGTTTGGCTCTATCCCTGATTTCTTCAAGTCAAAAATCCTGGATTTTTCTTGGTCTGAAATTTCTAACTACTCCCTTCTAACCTCTCCTTTCTGAGAAGCTGCTCCCTATTAATGCCTCCTCATAGAGTCTCATTTAATCTTTACTTTCCTGGAAATTATATCCTTCCTTGTTCTTCTTTCTTAACTTTTATCAGTCTTAGAATTTTTCTTCTTGTGTAATGTTCTATCAGTCTCCCAAATTGACAGAGTCTAAGAAGTTCAGATAGAGGCTTTCTTCTGGAAGTTTAGGTGGCTACCTTCCCAGTCTTAGTCACTCAAAATACGCACACACATCATTGAAAAAGGATGGGAACTGCATTCTTTTGAAGATGTGTAATAACAGACCCAATCTCTTATTGTGGTTAGGTGCTGTACTACATGGAACTGGGTGCAGATACAATGGTCCCAGCCAAGGGTCTTCAAGACTTTGAGGGTTGTGTTGATACATGAATAAGTAGCTTGAGCCTGTGACCATCCTCTATGCTCTCCAGTGTCTCAGATATCAGCTGCTTCTCATATGCTGTTCCATCACAGCTCTCCCTAAAGACTTCTCGCTGCTCCATGCAATTATGTGTTAAGGCCTTATCTTTTCCTACATCTTTCAACTTTCTGCACTACTTTGTTCATCACTTCGTTAGCCATTTCTCTGAAGTCCTTGGTGCTAGGTGGGCTTTTGTGACAATATTTTCACCTTCTCTGACTCTTTTCTTTGCTGGGAAGAATCATTGTGGTGGGTGGTGAATACAAAGGGGGGTATGTGTATGTGTAAGAGAGAAGCATAAAGGATGCTTCAAATGCTGTAATGAATTCTCATCCTGTGTTATTTCACGTGAGGTCTTGCAGTTCTAGTGAATTTCCATTTTAGTGAGTTTGAATTAGTGCTTACCGCATAAAGGAGAAAAGCATATCCCAGGACCTCTTAGCCAAACTTGCTCTTACCAAACTGACCTAGTGTTTTGGAGATCCACAATTTACAGATGCACTCAGAACAGTTCTGAGGGATGAGAGTTAGAGCTGAGTTTCCATGCTGAAGAGGTAAATGGAACACTAGCTAATCCTAGCTGTTGCTAGAACTAGACATGTTTGTTTTCTCTGGTATGACAAAAAAGTTGTCAAATTTAAAGTTTTCATTTTCATTTAGAGATTTTTTTTTGGTTTTTCAAGACAGGGTTTCTCTGTGTATCCATGGCTGTCCTGAACTCACAGATATCTGCCTGCCTCTGCCTCCTGAGTACTGGGATTAAAGGTGTGTGCCACCATGCCCAGCTAGGGATTTCTTTTTTAATGATGCCTATCATTGCAGAAATGTCTGTTTTATAAAATAAAACTAATACAAGTAAATTCAGTAAGCCAATATTATGTTTAGAAGGCTTAGTACCAAAACCAAACATTTTAATGACAAATAGAGATCTTGTCAACATCATGTAGGCCAGGGATTTTATAAAAATTTCTTAAAGACCAAGTAAAGGGGGGGGGAATTAGGTGGAATGTTTAATTTGGGAAACACTAATCAGCTTGAGAATCCTCAACAAGCATGGGATTATTTTGATGACTACGCAGGCTACCCTTTAAGAGACATTTTCCACTCAGCATTAAACAGTATCTACACTCATGAAGCAGAGATCCTATTGCAGCCATATGATCCTCGAGGTGCACTCTTCATTTGAGAATCATAGCTAAATAATGAAACGCTGGGAAAGGACACAATATGAGAGGAGCTTAGTACAAAGTTTTAAGGAATGAATGAGGCTTTTAAAATCACTATTTGGATAAACACTAAAGACACTAAAGAAACAGTCACCAGTATGGTAAGAAAGGATGTCTGTGTATCCAACAAGCTCAGGGCTTTCTGAGTCTTAAGGACAGCCTATAGAAAATGAAGAAAGGTGACCAGGCATGGCAGCTCATGCCTGTAATCCTAGGCAGGGGGATTGCTGAGAGAGAATTCCAGGCCAGTCTGAAAAATAAAATATAAATGGAAGGAGGATGAGGAAAGAAAGAAAATATAAAAGGAGGATGAGGAAGGAAGGAAGGAAGTTAGGAGATACTGAAAACATTCTGCCTCTTTGAGAGATGTCTAGTTTTACAGCACAAAAGAAAAGGCTTGAATGAAAACTAAGAGGGTTCTTTTGTTTCTCCCTCCCAGGGAGGTAGAGAGCTTTGGAGTCTCCGCTGGGATAGCTGTAGCACTGACTCACGTTTGCTGCCTACAGAGTTTTGAATGTACTTACTAGTCTTTAGTTTCCACAGAATTGAAGGCACCTCTTCAGTAAGTTAAATGCTTTATGGTGCTAAAGAAAATGATTATACCCATTTTTCTTCTTACCCAAGCCCCTTAAGCATTTAAGAAAATTTAAAGTTAAAAGCATTTAGAGACCCATTTTATGAATGTAACCTGTTTCTGTTTGACACATGACACTGCAACTTTAAAGTTAGGAAATTATTTGCCTTTTTCTTTTAGAATTAAGCTTTATAAATAATCTGTAGAGTCGATTGAAGTATAAAGCTTAAGGATCACTCTTAAGACGCCTACAAAATCTTGTATATTTTTAAGTGTGCCAATTTGTAACATATTTTGTAAGTGTATATTTTTCTTAGAAAAGTGGTGTGAAGTGTCTGTATGTGAGAGTTTTCCTTTTTCTGCACCACTGGGTGCTAATAAAAGGATATTTACTTCAAAGTTTCTGGTTTTAGAAACCACAATACAAAGAAAAAACATTTTGTTGGGAATTTTTGTAACAGAAAACATGTTGTGAAAGAGTGTAGTGATCTTGTGCAAAAGAAAATGAACATTTGTGAGCTTCTTGCTGTTTTATAGAATTTCTTGTAAATTATTCTTGTAACACCTCTGGTTTTGTTGTTGTTGTTGAAAAAGTTTTAAAGACTTGTGACTGAATGTACGGTGAAACTGTCATAATGTTGCCTAGCTGAGTTTTGTTATTGTTTATGGAATAAAGAAAAGTTTAAAATACTGCTTTAGAATCATATGTAACAGAACTTAAAACATTTCTAATTGAATTTTTATCGTAAATAAACAGCTCTTCAATGTCTAGAGCAGTGTTTCTCAAACTATCTCTGGTGAGAGACCAGTTTTTTCTTGCAATCCATTCCAGAATGTTATAAAACAATACAAATGAATTTCTGAAAAAAGGAAAATGGAAAAATAGACAAAACAAAAGCCCAAGTGTATTTGTATCTAAATCAACATGTTGAGTTATCTTTCCAAACAAACAGCATAGAGAAAAAGGAAAGAGTTACAAAAACTTAATATCCCATTTGAGAACAGATGCTCAAATCGATTTTAAGTTGCCATAGGACTGAAACACACTTTGAATAAGACCAACAGCATTGCCATCGTTTTGGGAACTTGTTAGGAATGCTGAATGCCAGCCCCTGTGCTAATTCTGCTGAATCAGAATATGAGTTTCAACAAGATGCCTAAGTGATTTGTATACATGGAAGTGTTTGAGAAGCACTGGGCTAGTATTTTGTGTGCCCTCAAATTTGGGAATTATTCTCTAGTTTGTCCCTTCTTCAAAGACCTTAAAACAAAGGGTATCCTTCATTTGTGGTCCAGATGGAGTCTGCAGAGAAACAGTCCTCTCAAAGTGTAAAATCTGTTTGTTGAAAGTAATAAATGCTGATTTGCCTGGTACCCAAGAATTTTAGATTTGCCATCATTCCCTAGGGTTTCCACATTATCTTACTTACAGTTCAGCCATGGACCCAGTTGTTTTAATCGGGACTTTGGTCTCACCACAGTATTCCAATTATGTTGATATTTGCTGTGTCCAGAAAAGAAATTAGTCTTTACTTTTATGTCCCCAGGTATTTGAACTGCTCATCAGAGCCTAGAGCTCTGGCTAACCACGAGCTATCGTGGTGTACACAAGTCAATGACCACTTCCTTAGTTTTGAATATCATTGCTCAAAGAAGCTGAAAAATGTTTAAGAATGATTGCCCCTCTTCTCACTGGAACAGATCCACCTTCATCACTTCAACTACTCTTTGTTTTTCCACAAATGTCTCCCAAGTTCCTGCATATACATTTCCAGTTATAGACTGGCCATCTACTTGAACATTCTACAACATCTTTAGACTGACTTATTCAGAAAAATTTAAAGCAGTTAGAGACCCATTTTATTAATGTCATCTGTTTCTGAGTGTGCCTTATCACAGTGAATTAATCTTACCATCCACCTCGTAACCTAAGTCAGCATCTCTTCACTTCTGACCTAACATCCATTTGATTACTTTAAATATTTGTTCCTTTCTAACTCCATTGCCACTACTTTACTTACGCTTTCAGTTGTATTACCTATGCTATTTCATCATTGTCTTAATTCAATGAGTTTCAGAGTTGGATTTCATATGTAGAAATTCTGTGGAATCACAGAAATTTTATCTTACTAAGTAAGAATATTGAAGAATTAAACTATTCACTATTAGTTCAGAGATCATTTTAGCACCAAAAGATGATGAGACAGTCTCTATTTTAAATACTAAATTATATTGTCTTTTTTCTCTTCAAAATGCGTCATGGGAGACTGAAACCAGGGTTCCAGAAGTTTCAGTAATAGTCACTTGCTTCTATTGTTGTGGTTTTTGTTTTGTTTTGTTTTGTGCAGAACATCTCAAAGGAGAAGGTATGGGAAAACAATGTTACTCACTTCATGGCATACAAGAAACAGAGATACAGAACTATCTGAAGATAAAATTTATCTTTCTGGGGTACACACTCCTAATAACCTTCCTTAAAATAAGCTGTGTCTCCTAGTTTCTACAACTTCCCAATAATGTCATGGGGTAAATTCACCAATGGATAAATCCACTGAAGAAATCTCATGACCCAATGACTTTTCAAGAGCTAACAAACAAGCCTTAATACATGAGCCTTTGGATAATTCAGATTAAATCATACCAGGTGGTTATGTTACTGTTTTGGGTTTGGTTGGTTGGTTGATTGGTTGTTTTTTACTGTTGTTGGGTTTTGTTTGTTTGGTGTGTGTGTGTGTTTGTGTGTGTGTGTGTGTGTGTGTGTGTGTGTGTGTGGTGACACATGCCTTTAATTCTGGCACTCAAAAGGTAGAGGAAAATGGATCTCTGTGAGTCCCAAACTAGCCTGGTCTACTTAGAAAGCTTTCTGATAACGAGCAAAGACAAACCATTGCCCCTCCCACAAGACCCAATCAAAAGGGCACACAATTTGCAGGCAAATGGATAGAAATAGAAAAGATCATGCTGAGCAAGGTAACCCAGACCCAGAAAGATACACATGGTATGTACTCACTTAAAAGTGAATATTAGCCATATAGTATAGGATAACCTTCCTACAATTCACAGACACAAAGCAGCTAAGTAACAAAGAAGACCCAAGAGATGGTGCTTGAATCTCACTCAGAAGGGAAGTAGAATAGACATCAGAGGTGGATGTAGAAGGGAACTGAGTGGAAGAGGGTGTGGGGAGGGGGGCAGTTGTGCTAAGAATGAGCATGAGAGGCAAGAGGGCTGGGAGAGAGAAGGGAAGCCAATGGAGGAACACCTCTGAAACAAGCAACAGACTTCCCAGTCGGCATGCTTCTGGGAGGATATGGGGGTGACTCTAGCTAGACTCCTAGCAACAGAGGACATGGAGACAGAAGTGGCCACTTCCCAGCCTGGTAGGACTTCCAGTAGAGAGAGGGGGGACACCAAACCACCCACAAAACCTGCGACTCATAATTTGCCCTGCCTACAAATGTACAGGGATAAAGATGGAGCAGTGATTAAGGGAATGACCAACCAATGACTGGCACAACTTGAGACCCACCCCATGAGAGAGGTCCAACTCCTGACACTTGTTAATGACACTCTGATATGCTTGCAGACAGGAACCTAGCATAACTATCCTGAGAGGCCCCATCCAGCAGCAGATCGAAACATGTTGAGACATACAGCCAAATATTAAGTGGAGCTCCTGGAGTTTTGTAGATGAGTGGGAGGAAGAATAGAGGGATCCAGAGAGGATAGGAACTCCACAAGAAGACTAACATAGTCAACTAACCTAGGTCTGTAGGTGGTTGCAAAGACTGAAGCACCAACCAAAAAAAAAGCATGTATGGAGTGGACCTAGAACCACTACACATATGTAGCTGATAGGTAGCTTGGTCTTCATGTAGATCTCCTAACAAGTAGAACAGGAACTGTTTCTGACATAGAGTCTGTTGACTACCTTTGGATCACTTTATCCTAGCTGGCTGCCTTGTCTGGTCTCAGTGCAAGAAGATGCTCTTAGTCCCAATGTGACTTGAAGATCCAGGGTGGGATTGGTGAGGGTGTGTTTCCTTTTCTGAGGAAAAGGAGAGCAAAGAAACGGGAAAGAGGGTGAGAGGATGGGACCACGTGGAGAAGAAGGAGGGGGCTGCAATGGGGATCTAAAATTAATTAATTGAAAAAACTAGAGCTACAGAGGGTTGTGAACCTCCTGATGTGGGTGCTGGAAACTCAATCCTGGTACTCTACAAAATCAATAAGATCTCTTTTTTT
>CAJQZJ010037498.1:379348-431371 GCA_907164525.1 Lophiomys imhausi | reverse complement strand
GCCCTCTCTGTATTGTTCTCCTTCTCCCCTTTACAGTTAAATCTTCCTTGCTTTTCCCATTTCCCCCTTTATAGCACCTATGTCCTGACATTGCCTACTCTAGAGCTCATCCCTCCCTGACTTGGTCCCTTTTTACTTTCCTGGTTTCTGTAATAACTCCAGGTTATATACTCACATCTAAAGATTCAAAGTTAGGATCACAAGAGAAAATGTTATGCTTCTCTTTCTGATTCTGGGTCACTTCACTCACTAAGATATATTCTGGTTCCATTCATTTACCTGAAATCTTTATTTTATTTTTCTTTACAGCTGAATAGTATCATATTGCATATATTACTATATTTCCATTATCCATTCATTAGTTGAAGGACATTTAGGTTGTTTTCATTTCCTAGCTATTTTGAACAGAGCAGCAATGATCATGACTGAGCAACTATTTGTGGGGCAAAATGTCAAGTCCTTTGGGCACATGCCAAAGAGTGGTACAGCTGGGTCATGTGGAAGATCTGTTTTCAGCTTTTTAAGAATTCTCCATTGAAGATTTTTGATTAGTTTCTAGTTTGATAAGCAGCATTACAGCCTCAGGTGGTTATTTATTTATTTCCTCATTTATTTTGGAGACTGTCTTTCTATGTAGCCCAAGATAGCCTCAAGCTTACTGTGTAGATACTAGGCAGGTTAGCAGGATGCTAGGATGGCAAATGAGGAGGAAAACCTACCTTTGAGGAGGAAAATGAAGAAATTAGAGGATAGGCAGAAGTTAGATAGGGTAAAAGAAACAGATCTTCCCCCTAAAGATTATACTTTATTTTGTATGGGTTTAGGATGACCAGAATCCTTACACTGACTCAGTAGATATTCTTAAAGATCTTGTCATTGAAATGACTCAGAATCCATTGTCAATTGTAAGGAAGACAAGGTCAAGAGTAAATCCAAGATATTGTCTTCTTGATTCTTCAGTGTTTACTGCTCTAACTGGTATGAACCTAGGAGAATGAAACCTTAAAAAATGAGGTACTAAAGTCTCATGCATAGAATTTACTGTTATAAGAGAAAGAACCATTTGTTGGATTGAAAAGGGAAGCTGTTGGGGAGGAAGAGGGTGGAAGGGTGGGACAGGAAAGGGGAATAGGGAAGGGTTTGTGACTGAGATGTAACTTGAAGAAAAAAAATAAAGTACTTATATAAAAAAAAACAGTCTCATGCAATAGCCAACTTTATTCAGAGCCTCAGACAATTTATTGAGGGTTAACAAGAGCCACATATATAAAGTGCACAATCACAAGGACAAGCCACACATAGCAAAACCATGTTTTTCCATAGAGGCGTATTAAAAACTAACAATAGCCAATTGTAATGAATAAAGCAAACTCACTCCTATCCACTACACCTGGGAGAAGCTCAAAAGCCCATCCCAAGAACAATTCCATGTGTTTGAAGAAACTGAGGTCACAAGACTCTTGTCTTGGTTTCTTGTAGTTCACTCACAAGTACTCAGAATTCCCCTCACATAAATCCATTCTTGTACCATGTTCAAATATCTCTCCCCTTTTTATTTTTTAATAGCAAAATATCCAGGAAGGTTTTTGTTTGAGATGTTATAGCTAAATCTAATTGTTGTTTGATGCATGACTATCCTATAAGCAAGAAAATTATATTAGAACAATGAAAGCATTGTGTGTAATACTCTGCCACCAAGAACAGACATCCAATCTATGTCCAACACCATTGATGCCGTTATTATATTGATCAGAAAAATCTAGAGAATATTTTGAAATGAGACCCATATGATTAGTAGTTTCTAGTATCTTGTAGAACATAAGCTGATACTTGCCTTTGATAGGAACACAAATATTATGATGTCCTAAGCAAGTGGAAAGTGATTCAAATTCCAAGGAAAAATTACATTAAGAGCTTTCCCCAGATGAATGAATGAGTCTATTATAGTCCCAAGGTCCAGTATCTCCTTTGTCCTTTACCCAGAGGTTTTCTAGCTTTCTGGTTAATTCCACTGTCTTCTCACCCTCTGCCATCATCCTTAATAACCTGGAAGAGGAAGAGCCAAAGAAGAACCCATAATGTTTCAGTGGATCCATCTGCAATGACATAAGCATACCCCTTACCAATTTTCTTCTGGAGAAATAAAAATAGGCCAGATTAATGCATCAGCTTGTTTGTTTCCTTCTGTAATAAAGTCAAGGAGGTTAGAGTGTATGCACAAGTATGAGTCTATTGCTGGAAATATTCCTACTACATAAGCTGAATCTGAAATAATATTTAAGGGTTTAAAAATTAACCATAATTGATGAGTCAAAACTGCCAGTTCCACCTGTTGGGATGAGGACAAAAGAAGTAATAATAGATTGATCAATGCAAGGACCTATACCATTGAATGAGCCATCAATAAAATAAGTATCTGTCTCTTGAATGGGAGACAGTTGGACAATTTTTGTAATCACAAATTCAGTTCATATGACAAAATCCCATAGCTTACTAGCTGGACAATGATTTCCTATCCTTCCATAGTAATCTGGGAATGAAGTTTGAAACCCCATAGAGTTCTGTAATGCTCTTAAAAACCGATTGCAAGGTAAGGGTAAAATAATACAACAAGGATCAAATCCTATAACTGTTGACTTCAGATCATCCCCTGATTAACTAATTGAGCAAGAAGAGTAAAGTAAGAAGTTAACATTTTTGGCCCTTATGTTATAAATAAATCCATTCCAAAGATTGATTCTCCTGCGCTATACCTGTAAGAGCCAATTTAGCGAGAAAAATATGTATGATACACAAATGTTTCGTGTAGTCTTGACTGGAAAACAAATTCCTTTTCCCTGTCATGCCCTAGCTCGCCTAGGTTGTAAAGACAGCCTTTTCATAGGCTTCAGGGCCATCTTCAGGCCGTGGAGATCCATGTCTCAAGGAGCTCCAGTAAGGGGCTGAGGAAGCCATCACTGGCACTGCTGTCTCTACTTTTACCATCTTTAAGGTTTGATCATCCACTATTCTGAAGTTATTAGGCAATAACAGCCGGTGTCTGTGTTCCCTGTAAGAAAGCAAGTTTTTGTAAGCATGTTTATCTGTCTCAATAGATCATCTGTTTTAATTATTTTTTTTAAGGAACAGTTTTTCTTTTTCTATTTTTTTTTAGTTTTAAGTTAGTGCTTCTATGTTGAAGTATTTTTTTAACTTAAAACTTTTGGGCGCTTATAACATATTTGTTACATTTTAGTGAACCTATCTTCCTCAGTAACATTAAAGCTTCTAAAAATACATGGTTTTGGTAGCAGGAATGGTAGCACTTACAAGGCTGATGGCAAGACAAGTATCTGAGGTAGTGTTTATTGACACACTTGTAAGTATTTTCATTGTGGAAGTGTATACTTCATTAAAACCATATGTGACTGCTCAAACCACTTTTGTAGTCAGGATATACAATCTTTGTGTGTATTTAGCCTATTGTATTAAATTATTACTGTCCTTAGCTCATAATAAGAATTAAAATTGTATTTAAAGAGGTCATTGAATATTACTTTTTGTGAAGCTTATTGGTACTTATTAACATCTCTAAATCAGCACTTGAGGAATACTGCTTGTTTTGTCTACTGATACAAGGAATAAAGAATGAAGAATTAAACAGGGGGAAAAAAGTTAGCTATGTAGCTTAGGCTCATGACCATCCTGATTCACTCTTCCAAATACACAAATTACACCATGCCCAGCTCTTGGAAGTTATACTAACATTCTTTGATTTTGTTGTTGTTGTTGATGACACAAGTCACAACTGTTTAAAACAAAGACCCTGGGCATTTGGATTTGAACAGAATTCTAAATCAAGTTGGCCACCTCCAGCCAGCATGAAGGATTATGATTATCATAGAGTATATATACTACACTTAAGTGGATGGGAAGAAAGAGAGAGGAGTGCCTCAAGTTAAACGATCCCAATGTTCTTAACTAAGGCTGAATAACTTCTTCCAAGCAAATATGTTTCACTGAATTGTATAATTCTGGTTAATGGTTAAAGTTCTGAAATAGTTCTTTTTAATAATTTTACCAGTTCGATTTTTGGAGCATAAGATCTCATTCTGCTAGAATTTGATCTTTTGTTTCATCTTGTTCTTTTTTATTAAAATATGTCCTTCCTGGACTCAATAATCTTATTTATGGAGCTGGAGATGTGGCTCAGTGGTTAAGAGCACTGGCTGTTCTTTCACATGATCCAGGTTTGATTCCTAGCACCCACATGGAGACTCACAACTGATTGTAACTCCAGTCCCAAGAGATCAACCTTCTCCCGATCTCCTTGGGCACTAAGCATGCAGGTGGTACACAGACATTTGTGCAAGCGAAATGTCCAAATGAATAAAAATACATTTTAATCATTTATTTTAAAGATATTTTACATGTATGAGTGCTTTGCCTGAATATATGTACATGTGCTACATGTGTGCCTTGTACCAAAGAAAGTTAAAAGTACACGTCAAATCTCTTGGAACTGGAGTATCAGCTGTTTGTGAGCTACTATGTGAGTTCTAAGAATTGGTCCCCCTCCCCCAAAAAAAAGAATTGGTCCCAGATCCTCAGATCCTCTGCAAAAGAAGTAAGTGCCCTTAACTGTGTTGTAGTTAATAAATACCAATTGAGATGTATCGTTATTAGGACAGCAGCATTATCCCTTGACCTAACATTTATGAATAATCACACACAGATGCCTGTAGGAATTTAGCAAACCTTAGCCTGGACTGTGTAATCTTAACCCATCTAAACTACCTTTCTATTCTATTTCCCCAAATAAAACCCCATAATTATACATACAAGTCCCCTGGACTGTTTCTCTCCACATCATGCCAATATTTCATGCCACGTGAAGTTCTGATTTTCCATCATCCCATCTCATGTGCCCTTCCTCCTACTCCTCCTGCTTCCTTTCTCTCCTGGTGGCTTCTCCTCTAATCTTTTTCCTCCCATAAAATCCTACAAACCTCAGCTCTTCCTATCTTTCTCTCTGCTTCAGTCATAGGCCTCAGCATTTAATTAAAGCCAATCAGGAAGTTTTGGGGAGGTAAGAGTTACAAATTTCATTTTGAGGTATGTGAGTGTCAGTTTGTACAATAAGGAAGGCAGGGGACAATCAATTAACTATTGAATAAAAGCAGATCACCCCATAATTACTGCTAAGCCATCTCTCTAGCCCCTATTTTCTTTTAACTGACAATAATGTTGTACATATTTACTCAAGAATGGTGGCACATACCTATAATATTAACATTTGGGGATCTGGGACATTTTGATTTTGATCTTCCTAGATCAAAAGTTTGAGACCAGCCTGGGCTACATTATACAATTCTGCCTCAAAACAAAACCTGTGTATTTATTGTGTACAGTATAATATTTTGAAGATTTTGTACATAACAGAGTGGCTACCTCCATCAAGTTGATTAATATATGTATTATGTCATAGAGCTATCCATTTTGTGGTAAGAATAGTTAACATCCACTCTCTTGGTATTTCTCAAGAATAAAAGCTAGAAACTGAAAACAACCCACATGTCCCTCAACTGACAAATGGATTAAAAAAAACTGTGGTACATCTACACAATGGAATACTACTCAGCCATCAGAAACAACGAAATAATGCAATTTGCAGCCAAATGAATGGAACTAGAAAAGCTCATCCTGAGTGAGCTAACCCACACCCAGAAAGATGCACATGGCATCTATTCACTTATAATCGGATTTTAGCCATATAGTACAGAATAACTATACTACAACCAATGAACCAAAAGGAACAGGAACATAGACTTTGTTACCTGTTAATGAGACACTTTGCCCTAGTGGTGCTGCAGGCCTCCAGTGTATGAAGAGGCTCTTGGTCCTCACATGACTGTTGAACTGGGTTGGGGGACTAAAATGTAGGGACACTCCACTCTGGAGGAATAGGATAGAAGGGAGAGGGGGTAGAGGGTGGAAGGGTGGGGTGGGAGGGGTGGAAAGAGGGCACTGTGATGGAAATGTAACTTGAAGTAATAAATAGCATTTTAAAAAAAAGAATAAAAGATTAGAAAAGCCAGAATTTCAGGAAGCCTATTGTTAGATAGTGTCCCCTAGGCATGACAGGGAAGCTGCGCCCAGGAAATTTCAACAATATGGTTGCCTGAACAAGATAAGTATAATGAAAACATCAATTGACATGCCAGCATGGACAGGAGAATCTCCTCATGGTCTGATCTCAAGGAGTTAGCCCTGACACATGTGCATACAGCAACACTGAATGGATACTTTAGGTTGTATATACATGTAGCAATGACAATTAAAGAAGAGTCCTTGAGTTTGGATTGGGGTTTATGAGAGGAGTTTGAGGTGGGAATGATGGGGTGGGAGTGATGTAGATACAGTGCTCATGTAAGAAGGTCTAAAAAATAAAATATTGTTTAATAAAACTAGAATAATATATTAACGGGGCATAGTGGCACATGTCTGTAACACCAGCCCTTTGGGGAAGTACAGGTAGGAGAATCATAAGCTAAACACCAACCTGGATTACATGAGACTCAGTATCAAATAAACAAAACAACAAAAATTATGTCATAAGCCATGCCTCAGACTCTGTTATTTCTCACAGAGATTGGCATAGTATTGAGCAGAGATCAGACATGCCTAAAAGACTTTTTCATCACATGAAAACAACTGGAGTTTATTTGATCTTCACTGCACAAATAACTGTTCAAAAAGTTTCTGACTGTTTCATCATCATATTCCTCTCAATGCTTGACAATCTACCTTTGAGGATGATCTATATAGGTCATTCTGGTGTACAGATTTCTATGTGAATTACAAGTTTGCACAATATGATGATGTTCTGCCTTAGAGTTGTCATAGAACTTTATCATTTATGTTCTTGCTAATCCTTAAGCTAACTCAGTGAGGGAAGCAGGGGAGGTATAGGCCTGTCTTCTATACTTGAGGAAATAAAGTTAGTGTTGGAACCAAGGCTTAAAATCAGACTTTCCCTTTCTTTGATGTTTTAATCTGTGTTTTCTATATAGCACAATTCCACAAGTCCCAGTGTAAAGGTGATAATAATAACGAGAAGAAATAGTAAAATTAACTCAACCAAATGGAAAATATTCATCTTGAATGTAACGAAGAGGGCCTAAAAGCAAGGGGAAAAAAGATGTTCACTACATTCCTGTCAGCAGAAAACATCCCCAAATCTGAGTTGTTTGAAACATAAAACTTTTTTCTCATTCATAAGGCATTACCAGTGATCATCAGCAAGGACTTCTGATAACTCTGTTCATTTAGAGTCCCAGACTTAATGATGACAAATCATACCACATTGCTCCATGGACACTGAAACTATGGGTTCAAGTTTCTGAATAGATTTAATTGGGTAACACAAGGTATATGGCTTTTTGGACCTCAATGTAGAGAGAGATGTGCAAAGCAATTTTGTGCCAAGGAAGGGGAAAATATAAATATTATAGAGAACATAAATGAGTATCACTACTACAACATATTTTCTTAAATGAACTACAAAATCACCCACAAAGACACACTAATAGGACTGTGACAGAGAATTAACCTTTTCCCCTATTTCTAATCACAGGAGTTGAGTTTGGAGAGGCCTATAGATAGGAGGAGTAATTCTCTGGAAGATTTATTGATGTTGTGAGTGTTCCTCTTCTCTTCCTCTCAAAAGGAATAAATTGCGATACTTTCCTTTACCTCAAGCCAAGGGGATGCATTGCAAAATCATGTCCCCTGGTGTTTGTGAAAACACAGGACTTGTATATAATTCAAATGTGAGAAGATAAGAGGTGCCAGGTCCTGGTAGTGTTTCATGTTCCACAGCAGAATCCAAAGGGAGCTTCCTGGGGGAAATACTGCATTGCCTCATCTAGAAAACAAGTCAACAGATACTCATTTCCAGGCAACAGATGGTGCCAGGAGTTACGGAGCTAGAAACTGTTCCCTATTTATATGAATTTGTCCCAAGACAGGTAAAATAGACTCGTTGGTGTGGAGTAGGCTGAGACTGAGGGAGCAGGGATATCCTGGGAAGTATTAACCCTCAGGAGAACTACAGCAAGAGACCTTCAGTGGGAGCTCTCCTAGGAGAGCACAAAAGACGCCTGAGGTATTCAAATGACCAGCTGCCTGTTTGACAACCTTCATGTTGAGTTCTCTATATGTATCATTTAATTCCTCACATCTTATGAAATCAGGTATGTTAGGAATCCAATTTTACAGACGCTGAAACTAAGGCATGCAAAGGTTAAATAAATTATCCTGGGTCATACGGGTTATAAATTAGAGTCAAAATTTAAATCAAGACTCTCAAATTCCCTAGCACAGTACTTAATTATTTAGTTGTCCAGCCTACCTTCTATTAGTACATGTATTTCACAGATTGGAAGTTTCAAATTTCATGCAGGACCACTTACCAGATAACCTGTGTAAGGGAACACCCTTGGAGTTGGTACAGAACCCAGACAACTAGTTCTCAGCACACAGGAGATGTATTACCCTAGAGAGACAAGCATAGTGGGTGGGGCTGCTTCTGGATCAGACAAAGGCAGAAAGCATGCATTTTTGCAGGAGGGTGTTTTCGAGTTTTTTTCCCATTAACTAATTTATTCATTTATTTACTTTAGATCCTGATTGCTGCCTTCTCCCTCCTCTCCTCCCAGTTCTCCCCTCACATACTCCCTACCCCTATTATTCCCTTGTCTTTTCTGGGAGGTTCCCCATGGGTACCAACCCACCCTGGTACTTTAAGTTACTGCAGGACTAGGTCCATCCTTTCCCACTGAGGCCAGACAAGACAGCCTAGTTAGGGGAATGGGATCCAAATGGGGTCCAAAGGCAGACAACAGTCAGAGAGGGACACCTCTCCATTTGTTAGGGGACCCACATGAAGACCAAGCTGCATATTTTCTACATATGTGCAGAGGGCCTAAATTCAGCTCACTCATCCTCTTTGATTGGGTGTTCAATCTCTGAGAACCCCCATTGGCCCAGGTTTGTTTACATTGTAGGTCTTCTTGTAGAGAAGCTTCCCCAATTCTTCCACAAGACTCCCAGAGCTCTGTCTAATGTTTTGCTGTGGGTCTCGTTATCTGTTTCCATCAGCATCTGGGTGAAGTCTCTCAGAAGACAGTTGCACTAGGCTCCTGTCTGCAAGCATAGCAGAGTAACATTAATAGTGTTAGGAATTGAGACCCATCTCCCATGGGATGGGTCTCAACTTGAGCCAGTCCTTGGTTGGCCATTCCCTCAATCTTGTAGGAGTGGGTTTTTAAGGAGAAAAAAGGGGAACTCTGTGCTAAGATGAATTGGTAAGTCTTGATTGGACATGTTAGCCACTGTAACCAAAATATGAATTTTGATTTGCTGAACCTTGCTGCTTTAATAGCTGAAACTTGGAGTTTTATTCAGGCATAAGGAAGTGGCCAAATGAGGGAATAGACCTTGGGGGGCTACCTTTGGGAATATAATCTAATCATTTAGCAAGGCAGAAGGAAGTGGGAAAGGATAAACCTTCAGGCACCATGCTTGCCAGGCCCAGGCCTGTTATAATCCTTTCAATGCCACCTTTTTGTCTTATTATTGGGTTTGTGGGTGTCAGGTAAATGAGAGTCATTCTTCTGGCTGCTTCCTGATAATCAGGGCTGTTGTTGTTAGGGACCCAAGGAAGCTGGAATGTTGCTCAAGATCTGGAAGAATAGGCTGTGTCATTTGTTATCCAAGTTCTGTGAGAGCATCTGGGGCTAGGGAAATGTAGACAGCACTGGAGCAGTTTGTGAGGCTGGACCATCTGGGGCTCGTTGCTTTGGAGCTGTTTAGGATGAAGATTTGTCTAGAACAGATATCCAAGTTCTGAAGGAACATCTGGGACTAGTGAGTTACTGGAGTCAGTAGTTGATTTGAAACCTTCTGGGACAGATAGCCTAGGGACAGAAAGTAAAGGCGTTTAGAGGAAATTTTTTATTTTGAGTGTACATCTGAAACTTTTAGGCCCATAGTCCTGGTGGTTTGGGGAAAGGAATCCCAAGACAAGGGAACGGGAGAGAGATTCCACCCTCAGGAATGGACACATGGGAAAATTTAGGCTGTTAACAGGAGTATTTATCTGGAGTTGATTTGACCTGTGACAAATGGATTCAAGTTGATTTACTGAAGTTTATAAGAATTTTTTAGCTATAAAAAGAGATAAAAGTTACCACAGACCTAAACTGACAGACACCCCAGTGGTTCTGGTGGGCTATCCTGAGACACAGTATTTCTGTGCCTGGGATTTTCAAGGAACCGCAGGGGTAGAACACTACCACAGACCTGGCTGCAGGAGACACCCAGGCTGCAGGAGAACTGTCAGGCTCCCCACTGGCTCTGGCAGACTGCCTTGGGACACAGTGCTTCTGACTGAGAAGTTCATACTGCATCTATGATCCACAGGGATCTGAAAGGGCAGACCTTGCTCATAGTCTTGTCACCCAAAATACGGGAACAGTCAGACATTCTGATGATACTAGAAGGCTGCCCTGAAACACAGTGCTTCCACTGAAACTCAAACCTTGCCTGTGACTGCCAGATAACTGTAGGAGTAGACCTCACACACAGACCTGACTCCATGGCTGTGGGAACAGCCAGACATCTGACTGGCTCTAGCCTATAGTCTGCGGCCCAACAATCCCCACCAACAGCACTAGGAAGACCAGCTGGATCTCAGGAACATGCTGGCTGGAATAACACATATCACTCCAATCCTTGACCTGAGTGTCCAGTTGGGATACAGCAAGAAGTGGTAAGCTGTAGGAGACCCACTGAGAACCAGCTCCCAACACAAGGCCCCTCCCAGCATGTGGAGAGTTATAGACCATCAAGATTTTAAGTCCTCCACACCAAAGCTCCTTCCTTGGCACAAAGCCCAGAAGGCACTAGGAACAAACAGCTAAGGACAACCAGCTGGCTAAAGGCCAACAAAAAAACAAAACCCACAAAATCAGGGAAATATGACTCCAACAAAACTCAGCTATACTAATACATTGAGCCCTGACCATCCCACCACAGCTGAAATACAAGAAAATGGCAACAAATCTATACTTATAAAAATGATAGAGGCCTTAAAAGAAGAAAATAAATCCCTTAAAGAATTTAAAGAAAGCCGGGCAGTGGTGGCGCATGCCTTTAATCC
Source organism: Lophiomys imhausi (assembly GCA_907164525.1). Taxonomy (NCBI): domain Eukaryota; kingdom Metazoa; phylum Chordata; class Mammalia; order Rodentia; family Muridae; genus Lophiomys; species Lophiomys imhausi. Next base: position 420,168 of record CAJQZJ010037498.1, on the reverse strand, counting down.
CAGCACTTGGGAGGCAGAGGCAGGCAGATCTGTGTGAGTTCGAGGCCAGCATGGTCTACAAAGCGAGTCCAGGACAGCCAGAGATATTCAGAGAAACCCTGTCTCGAAAAACCAAAAAAAAAAAAAAAGAATTTAAAGAAATCACAATGCAAACAGATGAAAGCAATGGAGAAATCCATTAAAGACATTCAGGAAAACTCAATCCAACATATGAAACTAATACAGAATTCCATTAAAGACATCCAGGAAAACACAATCAAAGAAGAGAAAGAAAGGGACAAAGCCATTAAAGAAATACAAAGACAATCAAGCTGGAGAAGGACATAAATAAAACGGTTTAAGACCTGAAATTTGAAATGGAAGCAATAAAGAACACACAAGCAGAGAAAATCTTGGAGGTTGAAAAAGAGAACAAGAACTATAGACATGAGTATAGCCAATAGGATGGAAGAGATAGAATTGAGAATCTCAGGTGTGGAAGACTCAATTGAAGAAATCAGTACAACAGCCAAAGAAAATGAGAAATCTAAAACAATCCTCACCCATAACATCCAAAAAGTCAAGGACTCAATTAAAAGACAGAACCTAAGAATTATAGGCATAGATAAAAGAGAAGACTCCTGACTCCAAGGCCAGGAACTTTTTCAACAAAATCATAGAAGAAAATTTCTAAAACCTAGAGAAAGAGATGCCTGGAAAAGTCCAAGAGGCATACAGAATACCAAATAAATTAAACCAGAAAAGAAATTCCTCCTGCCACATAATAACCAAAACTCTAAATTTACAGAATAAAGAAACAATATTAATAGCTATAAGAGAAAACGGCCAAGGTACACCCATCAGAAACACACCTGACTTCTCAGAAACTTTAAACCCAGAAGGGTCTGAGAAGATGTACTACAAGCCCTAAGAGACCACAGATGCCACCCCAGACTACTATACACAGAAAAATGTTCAATCACCATAGATGGAGAGAACAAGACATTCCATGACAAACTCAAATTTCAACAATATTTATCTACAAATCCAGCTCTACAGAAGATCCTAGAAGGAAAAATCCAGCCCAGAGTAGATAACTACACCTAAGAAAACACAGTAAACAACTCCACTGTGGCAAAACCAAAAGAAACATACACACTACTACAACCTACACCAAAATAACAGGAAATCACAATCAATGGTCATTAGTATCTCTCAACATCAATAGACTCAACTCCCCAACAGAAAGAATGGATTCAGAAACAAAACCCATCATTATGCTATATACAAGAAACAAATTTCACCCAACAAAGATAGACTGTACCTAAGAGTGAAGGGCTGGAATAAGGTCTTCCAAACAAATGGCCACAAGAAGCATGATGGAGTAGCTATCCTAATATCAAATAAAATAGACTTTCAACCAAAATTAATCAAAAAAGATAGGGAAGGACACTACATACCCATCAAAGAAAAAATTCAACAAGATGTGATCTCAATCCTGAACATCTATATCCCCAATATAAGGGCACTCACATATATGCAAGAAATATTTCTAAAGTTTAAACAACACATTGATGTCCACACATTAATAGTGGGAGACATCAACACCCTAGTCACACCAAAGTATAGGTCATCAAGACAGAAACCAAACAGAGAAATAATGAAAGTAAAAGAAGTCAAAAATCAAATGGGCCTAACATATCTACAAAATGCTTCACTCTGACACAAAATAATATACCTTCTTCTTAGTGCCTCATGTGACCTTCTGCAAAATTGACCATAGAATCGGTCACAAAACAAGTCTCAATCAATACAAGAAAATTGAAAAAAAAAACACATTGTATTTTATCAGATCACCATGGATTAAAGCTGGACTTCAACATCAACAGAAATAACAAAAAAACCTACACATTCATGGAAACTGAACAACTCAATGACAACTGGGTCAGGGAACAAATAAAGAAGGAAATCAAAGACTCCCCAAAATTCAATGAAAACAAAGGCACAACATATGCAAAATTATGGGACACAATGAAAGCAGTGCTAAGAGGAAAGGTCATAGCACTAAGTGCCTTCAAAGAGAAATTGGAGACAGTTTATAATAGTAACTTAACAGCATAACTGAAAGCTGTAGAAAAAAGAAGCAACTCACAAGAGGAACAGACAGCAGGAAATCATAAAACTCAGCTCAGAAATCAGTAACATAGAAACAAAGAGAACAATACAAAGAATTGGTGAAACCAAGAGCTGGTTCTCTGAGAAAATCAACAAAATAGACAAACCCTTAGCCAAATTAACTAAAGGCAGAGGTAAAATATCCAAAATCAAAAGATCAGAAATGAAAAGTGGGAAATAAGAACAGACACTGAGGAAATCCAAAAAATCATTGGATCGTACTTCAAAAACCTGTACTCTAAAAAATTGGAAAACCTAAGTGAAATGGACAGTTTTCTGGATAGACACATATGATTGTTAAATCAAGACCAGGTAAACAAATTAAATAGTCCTATAACCCCTAAGAACATAGAAGATGTCATTAACAGCCTCCCAACCAAAAAAGCCCAGGTCCAGATGGTTTCCGCACAGAACTCTACCACACCTTCAAAGAAGGGCTAATACCAATACTCTTCCACAAAATAGAAACAGAAATAACACTGCCAAACTCCATCTATGAGGCCACAGTCATCCTGATACCTAAACCACACCATGACCCAAAAAAAGAGAGAGAATTTCAGACCAATTTCCCTTATGAACATCAGTGCAAAAATACTCAATAAAATACTTGCAACTTGAATCCAAGAACACATCAAAATTATCATACACCATGATCAAGTAGGCTTTATCCCAAGGATACAGGGGTGGTTCAACATATGAAAATCCATCAACATAATCTACTACATAATAAATCTGAAAGAAAAAATCTACCACATAATCAATCTTAAAGAAAAAAACACATGATCATTTTACGACATGCCAAAAAAATCATTTGACAAAATCCAACACCCCTTCCTGCTAAGTCTTGGAGAGATTTGGCATACAAGGAACATACTTAAACATAATAAAAGCCATATACAGTAAGCCAGTAGCCAACATCAAATTAAATGGAGAGAAACTTAAAGCATTTCCACTAAAATCAGGGATAAGGCAAAACTGCCCATTCTCTCCGTATCTCTTCAACTTAGTACTTGAAATTCTAGCCACCGCAATAAATAAAGGAAATTAAGGGGATACAAATTGGAAAGGAAGAAGTCAAAGTATCCATATTTCCAGATGATATGATAGCATACATAAGTGACCCCAAAAATTCTATGAGAGAACTCCTACAGCTGATAAATACCTTCAGCAATGTGGTTGGATACAAAATTAACTCTAAAAATTTAGTAATGCTTCTTTACATAAAAGATAAATGGACCAAGAAAGAAATTAGGGAAATAACACCCTTTACCATAGCCACAAATAATATAAAATAACCAGATGTAACTCTAACCAAGTAATTTAAAGACCTGTATGACAAGAACTTCAAGTCCTTGATGAAAAAAATTGAAGAGGATGTCAGAAGATGGAAAGATCTCCCATGTGTATGGATAGGTAGGATCAACATAATAAGAATGGCCAACCTACTGAAAACAATATACAGATTCAATGCAATTCCTATCAAAATACCAACACAATTCTTTACAGACCTTGAAAGAACAATTCTCAACTTCATATGGAAAAACAAAAAAAAAAAAAAAAACAGAGTAGCTAAATCAACCCTGTACAATAAAAGAACATCTGGAGATATCACCATCCCTGACTTCAAGCTACACTACAAAGCAATAATAATAAAAACAGCATGGTACTGGCATAGAAATAGACTGGTGGATGAATGGAATTAAATCAAAGATCCAGAAATAAACCCACACACCTACAGTCACTTATTTTTTGACAAAGAAGCCAAAACCATAAAATGGAAAAAGGAAGTGGTGGCGCACGCCTTTAATCCCAGCACTTGGGAGGCAGAGGCAGGCGGATCTTTGCGAGTTCGAGGCCAGCCTGGTCTACAAAGTGAGTCCAGGACAGCCAGGGCTACACAGAGAAACCCTGTCTCGAAAAACCAAAAAAAAAAAAATGGAAAAAGGAAAGCATCTTCAACAAATGATGCTGGTCTAACTGGATGTCAACATGTAGAAGGATGCAAATAGACCCATATTTATCACTTTCCACAAAACTTAAGTCCAAGTGGATCAAAGATCTAAACATAAATCCAGACACACTAAATCTAATAGAAGAGAAAGTAGGGGAAAAAACTCGAACTCATTGACACAGGGGACAACTTCTTGAACAGAACACCAATAGCTCAGGCTCTAAGACCAACAATCAATAAATGGGACTTTATGAAATAGAAAATCTGTGTAAGGTAAAGGACACTGTCAGAACAAAACAGAAGCCTACAGATTGGAAAAAGATCTTCACCAACCCCACATCCAACAGGGGGCTAATATCCAAAATTTACAAAGAACTCAAGAAATTAAACACCAACAAACCAAATAATCCAATCAAAAAATGGGGTACAGAGCTAAACTGAGAATTCACAAAAGAGGAATCTCTGAAGGCTGAAAAACACTAAGAAATGCTCAACATCCTTAGTCATCAGGGAAATGCAACTCAAAACAACTCTGAGATCCCATCTCACATCCATCAGAATGGCTAAGATCAAAAACTCAAGTGACAGCACATGCTGTCAAGGATGTGGAGAAAGGGGAACACTCCTCCATTGCTGGTGGGAGTGCAAACTTGTACAAACACTTTAGAAATCAGTCTGGGGATATTTCCCTCAAGACCCAGCCATACCACTCCTGGGCATATATCCAAAAGATTCTTCACCAAACTACAAGGACATTGGCTCAATTATGTTCCCAGTAGCTTTATTCATAATAGCTAGAAACTGGAAAAACCCCAGATGTCCCTCAACCGAAGAATGGATACAAAAAAAAATCTGTGGTACATCTACACAATGGAATACCACCCAGCTATCAGAAACAAGGAAATCATGCAATGTGCAGCCAAATGGATGGAACTAGAAAAGCTCATCCTGAGTGACCTAACCCAGACCCAGAAAGATACAGATGGCACGTATTCACTTATAATTGAATTTTAGACATAGAGCACAGGATAACGATCCTATAACCCACAGAACTAGAGGAACAGGAACCTAGCATAACTATTCTATGAGAAATTCCACCCAACAGCAGATCAAAATAGATGCTGAGACACACAGTCAAACATTAGGTGAAGCTCTGGGAGCAATATGTAAGAGAGGAAGAGGAATAGAGAGATCTGGAGGGGTCAAGATCAATACATGAAGATCAACAGAACAAACCAAACTAGGCCCCTAGAGGCTTACAGAGACTGAAACACTAACCAAAAACAAGAAAAATTAGACTAGACTTTGATCCCCCTATACAAGTATAGATGATAGGCAACTTGGTCATCATACAGCTCACTTAGCATGTAGGGGGGCAGTCTCAGTCATGGAATCTGTTACCTGTTAGTAGGACACTTTGCCTTAGCTGAGCTGCCATGTCAGGCCTCAGAGCAAGAGGAAGCTCTTAGCCTCCATGTCCCTGATGAGCTGAGGGGACTGATATGTGGGGAGCCCCTTCAACACAGCAAGTACTTTTACTCACTGAGCCATAACCCTGGCCCCTGATATATTTTCAATAGTGTCACATTACAAAAATCGTTTTCATACTACTATTAACCCAGAAAATGGAGTAAAATAACCTTAGAAGAGACAGAACATCTCTTAAAAATTGTGGTTAACTTTTATTCAAATAAATTATTTAAAAGGAAAATAAAAATATTATTCTTAGCTCTGATCTATTGCATGGCACATGGGACTGATGAGTTTCATACACACAGGTGTATGTGTGTGTTTCATATGTGTTTGAATTGGTCTCCCCAAAATTTTGTGTTGGAAATTTTATTTCCAAATTTATATATTGATGATCTTTGGAGGTAAGGCTTTGGGGAAGCAATTAGATGAAGTCATGAGTGTTGAGCCCCCCTGATGGTATTAGTGATTTTATGAAAATAAGAATTACAGGCAAGCCAGGTGTGGTGGTATGCCTTTAAATCTCAACACTCAGGAAGCAGAAACAAGTGGATCTCTGAGTTCAAGACCAGCCTAATCTACAGAGAAACTTCAGGACAGCCAAGGCTACACAGAGAGACCCTGTTTAAAAAAATAAAAACAAAATGACAACAACAAAAGAATTACAGGCAATTACCAATACTTCTGGCTACCCTTCAACATTTGATGGTAAGACCCTGTTTTGGAAGACAACACAATACTTGAATCATAGAAATCAAGCTGGTGGTCACTTGGAAGTTTCATTCCTACTGTTTAGCATTCATGCTGCTGGAAAGTGTTATGCATGGTGCTGGAGAAAAATAAACCTTGATTCCACTCATCTGTGAACCCTGCAAAGTACAACATTGATTTCTTTAACAAGGTATGCCTACTGGTCATAGGTCAGGGCACTAAATGTAGTCATAGGCTCTCTCCTTTCTGCCACCTAGTGATGTACATGTGACACAGCACCCACGTCTGCAATGCCTCTAGGGACAGGGAAGACTGCATTTTTGTAAGTGAACATGGAATATTCCTCAAGAGAAACCACAGCCTGTGCTATAAAACATACACAAACAAGTTAAAAAAAAAACTGAAACCATATAGTGCTCTTTCTGTCCAAAATGGAATCAAATGAAAATGCAATAATAGAAAGGCAATAGAAAAAAATGTGAATTGTAGAAACAAACATATTTTTAAATAGTGTAGTAAAGGGGATTCTTGAAAAAAATAAACTCTACACAAATAAGAATTTGAATATCAAGAAGTCATAGTAGCACATGCCTTTAATTACAACACTTGAAAGGCAGAGGCAGATGGATCTTTGCAAGTCTGAGGCCAGTCTGGTCTACATAATGAGTTCCAAGACAGCCAGAGCTAGCTACATGATGAGATACTGTGTCAAATAAGTTTAAATAAAATAAAAATAAAGCTGGGTGTGGTGGTGCACACCTTTAATCCCAGTACTTGGGAGGCAGAGACAGGCAGATCTCTGAGTTTGAGGCCAGTCTGGTCTACAGAGTGAGATTAAAGACATACGCCACCATGCCCAGTAATTTCAGACAGCTGTGAACTGCCATGTGGGTGCTGGCATTTGAACCTGGGTCCTTTGGAAGAGTAGCCAGTGCTCTTAACCACTGAGCCATCTCTCCAGCCCACATACTTGTGATTCTTGAACTCCGGAGGCTGAAGCAGAAAAGTAAGCTCAAGACCGGCCTGAGAGAACAAGGTGAGATCCTGTCTCAATATATATACTTAATGAGTGTTAAGAGGTAACTTCATGGCAGTAGATGTTTGTATTGGGAAATAGATCTCAAAACAGTAATCAATGAGTCTGTGTCATTCCAAGATGACAGATGATACTTAGGCTTGATCCTCCAGAATCCAGAAAAGAATCTGGGAAAATGGAAAAACAACAGACACTCTGCACAGCTGAGGGGAAAGCCAATACTCATAACAGTGGTAGCAATAGCTACGAGGGAGAATCCAGGGAGAACGCTGTCCCCTTGGTACTGGATGTTCAACACCGGCAAGAGACAGAACAGGGTAAAAAAGCAAAAACGATGTATGCTGCTGCAGTAGCCCTGCAACCCGAGACCCTCAAGAAAGCACACGATTGGAAAACCCTATTGTTCTAAAACTGTACACTGAAACTTGGCGAACAGAATGCCCGCAAGACGGCAAAGAAGAAAAACAAGAAAAAGAAACTTTAAATCAGATCTTCACAAGATTCAGCCAGCTGAAAACTTGAGATCCAAAATTTACATGGGAACTTGTATACAAACTCTATATACTTTGTATACAAAGTCGCATGCAGGCCCCTGGCAAGAGGTGCATAAAGGCAGAGCCAGCATTCACCATCAGAGCCCTGCAGAATTTCCCCAAGTTGTGGCCAGATCTGAAACTCCAACTGTGAGTCACTGCCCACAGACAAGGACAGCATTAAACAAAATTAGAACAAGTCAAACCCAAAAGCAGTAGGAGTAGGTATAAATAAATAATTAACAGCAGGGCAGAAATCAATGAAACAGAACTGGAGAAAAGTACAAATGACTAATCAAATAAAGAGTTAGTTCTTTGAAAAAATAAGCAAGCTTAACAAACCCTTAGTCAAACTAATGAGAGAGAGAGGAGCCCCAGGTTAATGGAATTAGAGATAGAAAGGAAGACATTACAATAAATACCCGTGAAATTCAAAAAAATCGAAAGTATATACCTTAAAAGCAAGGTTCGCTAAATTGGGAAATCTAAGAGGAATGGATTTCTAGATGCATGTGAATGACCAAAGTTTAAACCAAGATGAGATAAATAACTTAAACAGATCTGTAACTAACAACAAAATTGAAGCAATAACTTAAAATCTCTTAGGTTGGGGAAATGACTCAGTGAGTAAAGAGCTTGTCATGCAAGCATGAACCTGAGTTCAGCTCCCCAGAGCCTACACAAAAGCCAGGAATGTGCTCTGTAACCTTAGCACTGGAGAAGTGAAGCCAGGCAGGTCTCGGGGGCCAACCAATCAAGCCAAAATTGTGAGGCCCGGGTTAATAACAGACTGTTTCAAAAAAATAAAGTGGAGAGTGATAGAGGAGAACAGCCAGCGTCACCCTCTGGCCTCCACGCATGCACATAGGTGGGTGAAACATACCTCCACAGAAACATGCACATCAACAAACAGTTGTGTACACACTCAAAGGGACATCCAGAGTCCTGGATGACAGTCATTCTCCTTGATATTGTGAAAAGTAAATACTACGGTGTAAAAATTAACTAGAATGAACAATCAGATGAGTCCGATTTCATATAAGAAAGAGAAGGAAACAAAGATATGCTATACAAACTTAACCAAAACTAAACATTCATTAAAAATAAGGACATATGGAGAATAATTATAATCCTTGTTTCTTCAAATGTTCATGTGATCATAGCTGATATTTAAAATTACTTTCTTCTACTATTTATTCCCTTTTTCCTGTCCCTGGTCCCTTTGCCCTCAGCATGGATCTCAGATGGTCATGATTCTTTGCCTGATGTGAGCCATTGGTACAGACATACTTTGATTTCTTGTCCACTTAGGCATTTCATCTTTTACTTTGAAGTTGTGTGACAACTCTGTCAAGCAAATCTTTTGAGGCCATTATTCCAATATCATGTTCTCATGTTATATTATTTAGTGAGTCTCGCAATATTTTAATCATTATTAAAACAACATTTTCACTATTATTGTATCTGTTATGATGATCTGTGATTGGTGATCTTTGATATTATCATTGCAATTGTTTTCACACTCCATAAATACATTCATATAAGAGAAGGACCTTAACAAATGTATGGGGTTTTGACACCTCTACTCACTAGTGCCTCTCTCTCTCTCTCTCTCTCTCTCTCTCTCTCTCTCTCTCCCCTCCATGGGTCTTCCCATTCCTTGATAGACAAAAATGTTAAAACTAGTATAATATATGATACTACACTATCATACTGGCCTCTAACTATGTTAGTGGAAGAATTGTACATTTCTCATTTTTCAAGAAAAACATATCAAAATCTGAGAGAACCCAAATAGTAGACCTCTTATAGCAGTTAGGCAAGTTGCTAATGCCAAAGTAAAGGTCTTCAACAAAATTTAACGCTCTGCTTAAGTGAATAGAGAAAGTATTTTTAAAAAGTGAAAGCCAGGGCTGGAGAGATGGCTCAGCAGTTAAGAGCACTGGCTGCTCTTCCAGAGGTCCTGAGTTCAATTCCCAGCAACCACATGGTGGCTCACAACCATCCACAATGTGATCTGATGCCCTCTTCTAGTTGCAAGTGTACATGCAGATAGAGTACTCATATACATAAAATAAATAAATACATCTTTTTAAGAAAGTGAAAGCCAGGCATGGTGGCGCACTCCTTTAATCTCAGCACTCGGGAGACAGAGGGAGGTGGATCTCTGTGAGTTCGAGGCAAACCTGGTCTACAAAGTGAGTCCAGGGCAGCCAGGGATACACAGAGAAACCCTGTGTCGAAAAACCAAAAAAAAAAAAAGTGAAACAAGGACATTGTCAATACAGAGAACATCGTAGTGCTTTGGATAGAAGATTAAACCAGACACACACACAATGGATTACTACTCAGCTAATAGGAAACAAGGACATCATGAAATTTGCAGGCAAGTGATTGAAACCAGAAAAGATCATCCTGAGTGAGGTAACCCTGACACAGAAAGACACATATGGTATGTACTCACTTATAAGCAAATATTAGCCACTAAGTACAGGATCACCATTCTACAATCCACAGACCCAAAGAAACTAAGCAGCCAGGAGGGCTCAAGGGAAGATGCTTAAATCCCACTAAGGAGGGGAGATAAAATAGACATCAGAAGTGGATAGAGAGTGGGAACTGGACAGGAACCTAACGTAACTGCCATCTGAGAGGCTTTTTATGCAGCAGATTATGGAAATAGACAAACAGTAAGCAAATCTCAGGGAGTCTTGTGGAAGAGTTAAAGGAAGGTTTGAGGGACCTGGTGGAGTCAAGGACACCACAAGAAGACCCACATTTCCAATTAACTGGGACAGAGGGGGGCTCATAGAGACTGATCCACCAACCAAAGAACTTGCATGGACTAATCCTAGGCCCACTACACATATAAAGCTGATGGACTGCTTGGTCCTCAAGTGGGTCCCCTAATAATTGGAGCACAGACTATCTCTGACTTGGTCTCTGTTGTCTCCCTCTGGACCCCATTTTCCTAGCAGAGTTGCCATGTCTTGCCTTAGTGGAAGAGGAGGCACTTAGTCCTAATGCAATTTGATGTGCTAGAGTGAGTTGGTACAGGGGAGGGGGAGACTGGGTTCGAGGGTGGGACTGGGAGGAAAGGAAGGAGGGGAGTTGTGATTGGAATGTAAAATAAACAACTAAATTAATGGGAAAAAACGGACACAGCATTCCCTTCAGATAAAATTTAATCTGGAGCAAGGCCCTCATTCTTAATTATATGAGGATTGGCATAAGTCAGCAAAGGACAGAGGAAATGCTTGAAACCAGCAGAGATTGGAAGATGAAATTTAAAAAGCAGTCTCCCTAACATAAAAGTGCAAGAGGAAGCATAAAGTACAAACATAGAAGTTTCAAGTTATCAAAAAAATCTAGCTAAGATCATTTATGAAAGATTCCAGTCTAAATCATGGAATTTTTGGCTGTGGTAGGGATTGAGCCAAGGTCCTTGTATATGCTAGACATGTGGTTAACTGCTGAGCTATGTTTCCAGCTCTTGGTTTTGTTTACTTGGTTTTAAGATGTAGTCTTCCTATGTGCCCCCGATGGTCTGAAACTCACTATGTAGTCAGGTTTGCCTTGCATCCCTTATCCTCCTATCCCAGTCCCCTGAGTCCTATTATAGGTATGTGTCACCATGCTATGCCAAATTAGCAGGGGAATTATTTTCTTTTCTTCTTTTTTATCTTTAAGGCATGATCTCAGTCTAAACTGTCCTCCAAGTAGCAATATAGCTGAAGATATCTTTAACATCCTGATCCCCTTACTTTAACCTTCTGGGTTTGCAATCATACACCACCATGAACAAGTATGTGGCCCTGAGGATTGAGCCCAGGGTCTTGTGCATGGTCAGCAAACACTCTACCAACTGAACTACACCCTCAACCCAACTACAGAGTTTTTCAGTGTAAGTGAAACAATCTTTTATTGAAAAGTTACACCATCTAGGACCTTGATAGTTGAAGAAAAAAACAATCCACACCTAGCTTCAAAAGGACAGACCATTTTTTGTTAGAGACTAATACAGCTGTTGACTTTGAGTTGAAGCCAATTCTCTTTTACCATCTGAAAAGTTAAAAGACCTGAATACCAACCAAAAAAGATATCCACACCAAGAAACAGCACAATCATCCTAAGTCCAGATGCCTAGATCCCATTGCCAAAACACATAGATGAACAAGAAAACTAGATACATGCCTCCTCTGGGAACAGTATTCCTATAGTATTCCCTAAGAAAAGAACCGTATATGAAGCATGAGACAAGGACTTCAAAATAGCAATTATGAATATATTCAAAGACCTTAAAGAGACTATAAATAAAGGCCTGAATGAAGATCATGAAAACAAAAGCAGTTGAGTGGAATAATGAAAAGAATTCATGATATAAATGTAGAATTTAATAAAGAAACAGAATTGCTAAGGAAAAACTAAACTGAAATGAAATTCAAAATGAAAAACTAGAATGTCAAAGAAAAAAAAACCCAGAGGTAAACCTCAACAACAGATTAAAAGATACGGAAAAGATAATTTCAGGTGTTGGAGGTAAGGTAGAAAAAAATGAATAGCTCAGTCAAAGAAAACGTCAAATCTAAAAATCCAGGCAGAAAACATCTAAGAAGTCTGGAACACTAGAAAGAGACCAAACCTGTGAATAGTAGATATAGAAGAAGGAGACGAAACCTAGGGAAAAGCCCACAGGAAATATTTTTAATAAAATCATAGAAGATTTTGTTTTAAAAAAAATAAAAAATCTTTCCCTAATCTGCAGAAAAATACACCTATTAAGGTGCAAGACCAACATAGAAAATCAAACAGACAAGTCCACAAAAGAAACTCTCTGTAGCTGAGTTGGATATAGAACTTTAAACTCATGGAGATAATTGGATAGTAGAATATTAAAGTCAGGTGCCAAATACATATGGACTGGACATTGGGAATGTATGCTAAGCCATATGACTCTCATAATTATGGCCTATTTATTTCTGTTGTTTTGTATTGTATTTGTTGTTGTAAGAGAAAGTGTCATTTGTTGCACTGAAAGGAGGAGCTGTTGGGGGGAAAAAGATATACCCTAAACTTAAAAAAAGGAAGTGGATGGGGGGTTGAGGGGGAAGAGGGTGGGACCAGAAGGGGGAGTAGGGAGGGGATTGTGATTGAGCTATAACTTGAAGAAAATAAATAATAAATAAATTTAAGAAAAAAAATTTTTGAATAATGTTAAAAGTTGCTTCTAGCATACTGTAGTAACTGATTTAGAAAATTATGACTATTATTCAATAAATCATATTTTATTAATTTAAAAAAGAAATTCTCTGACATATAATAACCAAAACACTAATGTACAAAATTTGTAAAAGGCTGTTAAAAAGCTGTAAGGAAAAAATACCAAATCACATATAAAGGCAACCCTATTGGAATAACATGTGACTTTTCCATGGGGACTTGAATGCCAGAAGAGAACTGAATATTGTCCTACAATTCTAAAAATACCATAGATAGCAATCCAGGCTTCTATACATATCAAAACAATCATAGTGAACAGAGAAATGAAAATGTTTAATGAAAAACAACAAATTTTCCACAGAGGATACTAGAAGTAATACTCTTCAGTCTAGAGAGAAAGTTAACTACACCCAAGAGGAAATGAGGAATAAATACTACTATAACTGTTAACTAAGAGATTAAAAAACACACCAACAAAATAAAAGGAATGAATAAAGACTATCCAATAGTAACTCACAATATTGACAGTTGTACCAAAGGGAACATGAACATAGACTTTTTTATCCTGTCAATGAGACACTTTGCCCTGGTGGTGCTGCCTTGTAGGCCCCCAGTTATGAGGAGGCTCTTGGCCCTCATATGACTGCTGAACTGGGGTGGGAGACTGTTATGTAGGGACACTCCACTCCAGAGGAGTGTGATGGAAGGGTTAGGGGGTAGAGGGTGGGAGGACGAGACTGGGAAGGGTGGAAAGAGGACACTGTGATGGAGATGTAACCTGAAGTAATAAATAAATATTTAAAATAAGACAGTTTCAATTACCAAATAAGCATCACAGATTAGAAAACAGGATTCAACTCTCTACTGCCTTCAAGAAACATAACTCTCCATCAAGGATAGATACCACTTTAGGACAAATGAAAAGGACAAGCAAAATGGAACTAACTGAATGAACTGTCTGAAATTGTTGGGCCTTTAGTCCCAGCACCAGGGAGGCAGAGACAGGTGTATCTCTGTGAGTTTAAGGCTAGTCTGGTCTACAAAGTGAGTTCAGGACACCCAAGTATACACAGAGAAACCGCGTCTCAAAAACAAAAAAAAAACAACAAAAGAATAATAAGGGCATAATTTAAAAAACTGTATTCCACAAAACTGGAAAACCTAAACAAAATTAGTGAATTTCATAATATATACTAACTACCAAAGTTAAATTTAGATGTCTCTAGTGGGAAAGAAGCAGAAATTAAAAACCTTCCAGATATGGGCTGGAGAAATGGCTGCTCTACCAAAAGTCCCAGCACCTACAAGATGGCACATAACTCTCTGTAACTCCATTCCCTGGGAATCCTGTGTCTTCTGGTGGCCTTCACAGGCAGTACACACATTTGGAGCACAGATATTTATGCAGACAAACATCCATACACCTAAAATAATGTTTAAAATTTTTAAATTTCCCCACTTTAAAAAAAAAAAAAAGCCCAGTGCCAGGTCATTATAGTACAGAATTTTAGCAGACTTTCAAAGAAAAACTAATGTCAATACTCTTCAAATTATTCCACAGAATAGAAACAGAAGGAATATTTCCAATTTTTTACAAAGTCATTATTACACTCAGAAAGACTGAACAAGAGAGAAAACTATAGACCAATATATCTTATGAACATAGATGCAAAAATTCTCAATAAAATATTTGCAAATCAAATTCAATAATACATCAAAAAAATTCATTCACCATGATCACGTAGGCTTCATCCCAGAGATGAAAGGATGAACACATGTAAATTGATAAATGTAATCAACCATACAAACAAACTGAAAGACCAAAAACACATGATTATCTCATTAGATCCAGAAAAGGCCTTTGACAAAATCCAACACCTCTTCATGATAAATGTTCTGGACGGATTAGGGATACAAGAGACACACCTAAACATAATAAAGGCAATTTACGACAAGCCAATAGCCAACATCAAATTAAGTGGAGAGAAACAAAGCAATTCCACTAAAATCAGGGACAAGGCAAGGCTGCCCACTCTCTCCATATCTATTCAATATAATACTTGAAGTTCTAGCTAAAGCAATAAGACAACTGAAGGAGATCGGGGGGATACAAATTAGAAAGGCAGAGAGAGTCATAGTATCATTATTTGCAGTTGATATACATAAGTGACCACAAAACTTCTACCAGATAACTCCTACAGTTGTTAAATATCTTCACTGAAGTGGCTGGATACAAGATTAACCCCCCCAAAAAAAATCAATAGCCCTTCTATATACAAGCAATAAAGGGACTGAGAAAGAAAGTAGGGAAATACCTTCACAATAGCCACAAATAATATAAAATGTCTTGGGTGAAAAACCTTTATGAGAAAAACTTTGAGAGGTTGAGGGAAAAAAATAAATAAGGTATTAGAAGATGAAAAGGAATTGGTAAGATTGATATTGTAAAAATGGCCAACCTACCAAAGTAATCCATAGGTTCAATTCAATCCTTATCAAAGTCCCAACATAATTCTTCACAGAAATTGAAAAAAAATCTTTTTTTTTTTTTGGTTTTTCAAGACAGGATTCTCTGTGCAACAACCCTGGCTGTTCTGGACTTGCTTTGTAGACCAGGCTGGCCTCGAACTCACAGAGATCCACCTGCCTCTGCCTCACAAGTGCTGGGATTAAAGGTGTGCACCACTATGCCTGGCTGAAAAAACAATCTTAAACTTCATGTGGAAACAAAAACCTTATGATAGTCAAAACTATCCTAAACAATAAAAAGACTGGCTAAAGGTATCACCACTTCTGTTTGTAAGCTGTACTACTGAGCTATAGTAATACAAACAGCATGGCATTGGCATGAAAATAGACATGTTGATAAATGGAACTGAACTGACACAGATACAATTCAACACACCTACAGATGCCTGATTTTTTACAAAGCCAAAAACGCACACTGTTGAAAAAGCATCAAATGGTGCTAGTCAAGCTGGATAGAACACGTAGACTAAACTTGTACGTCTTACCCTGCACAAAACACAACTCCAAATGAATCAAGGATATCAATGTTAGACCAAATACCCTGAATCTGATAGAAGAGAAAGTAACCAGTATACTTGAACTTGTTGGCACGGGAAAGGACTTTGCTAACTGGACAAAATAGAACACGCATTAAGACCAACAATTAACAAATGGGACCCCATCAAGATAAAAAGCACTGTGCAGCAAAGAACACCATCATTTGAGCAAAGCATCAGTGTACACAATGAGGCAAAATCATTATCAATTATACAGCTAATAAAAGGTTAGTATCTAGAGTATATAAAGACTCAAAAACTGAACATGAAGAAAATGCTGCAATTTTAAAATGGGATATAGAGCTAAACTGAGTTATCAAAAGATGAAACACAGGTGGCTGAGAAAGACATTAAAATATTCAATCCCCAGCACTAAGAAAAAGTTGCCTAAGCCACCTAACCTCCAGCAATCACCACCTTGCTTAATCAGCAGCCAACAACATGAAAGCAAAACCAAAGGATAAAATGATTACAACTTTTTGAAGACTGAGATAAATGACTTCTGGATTGTTCTTTAACGTGAAAGGTTTTTTTTTTTTAATTTAGTTCTAATACATTACAATATTTACATTTAAAAGACAATGGTAGAATACAAGGATAACCTTTGTATGCACTGAAAAATTAGAAACTTCATATGGAAAACTTCATTTTGATATTCACTTTACAATACCGACACATCTCTGAGGTATGTATGACTTTTGTCCTGTTGAGTTGCCATTCCTGTTGTTTTCACACAGCATGACAGTGTTTAGAGGAGATAAAGAATACACTATATGGCAGGCATGCTCACCCTTGCCTCCGTTGTGAAACACAAGCATAATGCACTGCAAGCTTTGTTTTCAGTAAACAGGATCAATTACCACAGCCAGTATAGAAACACTCTTCACTGCTGTGTATGCAGAAGTACAGGGGCCTAAAAGTAATTACCTTGGCTTCTAGTTCAATGAAAACACTGTATCTCCTGACAGACGTATCCTACTCTTTGGAACTAAGACCTCTGACTAGGAATCATAAGGTCACTGTGATGGCTAATATTGATCCTCAACCTGATGAGATTTGGAGACAATTACGAGAAACCTCTGGGAAGGTTTCTGAGGGAATCTGCAGAAATAGTTTATTGGGAGCAGGGCACGGGGTGGGGGATGCAGAATGACAACACACCTTCCCTCAGATTGAGTAGCATCTTTCAGTGGCTGGCAAAGATGTAAAGAGGTCTGAGGGAAAGCCAATGTTGCTTGCCTGTCATTTCTTGCTGTTGAGTAGTCTGTCCTTATTGTTGTTCCTTGTGACTTCTGCTGCTACCCCCACCACTGCCACTGCCACCATTTTACTGATGCCACATCCCAGCCTTTCAACACAGACTTAAGACCAGCAAGTTTCCAGCAATCTTTCAGTCCCAGATTGAGACTTACTGAGGCATGCAGCACGGTGGGCTAAACAACTACCGAGTTTTCAGCCTCTGCAGTATGCAGGTGGCCATTATTGAGCCAAAGAGTTTGTATGATGTAAACCAATCTAATACACCCACTTTTATAATATATATTACTTCCATTGGTTGTATTCTTCTAGAGAACCTTAGTTAATACTATCACAGAGGCAAGACGCAAAGCTTTAGCTAGAGACCTACGAGATAGCTCAGTGGATAAAAACACTTACAGAGCAAGTCTGAAGACCTAAGTTCTATCCAGAGAGGCCACCCTGAGAGGAGAAAATTGACCCCCCAATAGTTGTCCTCTGATCTCCACACATGTATTGTGGCATGTGTGATCTCTCTCTCTCTCTCAATTAATTAATTAATTTATTAACTAAATTGAATAACACCACTTCCTATTTTCTTTTTATGTTTATTAGTGTATGTTCAATTTCAGACTGTGTATTATGTGCCTTGCTCATATTCCACCGTGTTATCTTGTCTTGACACTCTTCTTCTCCTGTTAGTCCTCTATCTGCTCCCAAACAATCCCCCTTCTATTTTCATGTTTTATATTTTCTCACCTTGATTCCTACATCTGTGAATCCTGAGTGTAGAGGAAAGCACATGTTACACTGCATACTGATTGGGAGCATGCTCAGCTTTCTGAAGAACACTGTCAGTGATAGAAGAAATTGAATTCATCAACTTGACTTAAGCCAAGTTCAGGGAGTGTTTTCACAATGGTTCTACTGTTGGCAGATTGGAAAATCAGCAATGAAAATAGCCAGCTCCCCCTCGGTGAACAGAAGGCCATGTTATTGAGCCTAAGAGAAACTGGCACCATCACTCTATCTACTTTGCAAAGGAGCCCAATAGATGATAACAGAAGTAGCTAAGGAAAATAGCTGACTGCTTTGCACAGAAAGTCATCTTAAGAACAGCAAAAAAAAATCAACTTATGAAGGCACTTTTTGGTAATAATTCACACAAGAAACAAATACCTTTAGATTTCTACCCATTCAGGACAGTCTATGAACATACCTTTTTCCCTAAAACCTCCTTCTCCAGACATGTTACTTTCAGGTCTCTGACCATCATCCACCTAAACCATCAGTCCTCATCCGTGCATATACATCAGATAACTCTGAAACCCATCCTTTGAAATTATTCACAACTCATTTATTATGTTTCATTGTTAATAGTAGCAAAAGACTAAAATAAGTATCATTAAAACCCAGTTTAAAATTTTTCATATTCTCATTCTACAGAATACAGCAAAGCCATCAAAAATAATTAAACAAGAGGATGGAGAGATGGCTCAGTGGTTAACAGTAACAAACCAGTGTCCTCACTTGTAACCCCAGCTCCAAGTAGAACAGAGGCATCTATGAAATAATCTTCCAAAAACATTTAACTTTTAAAAATGTTTAAGCTAAAATTTCTATGTAATAAAATGTGGCAATTCATTTAGCCATTCTTCTATTAATGGGCATTTGGGTTTCTAGTATTTGACAACTATAAACAAAAATTTTATGTCTTTTTACAAAACTTCTTTACTTTTAATATAGTGATATGATTTCAGATCCCACAACTTATGTCTGTCTCTTACCATTCTGTTCCTCTGATACAGCTGCAGACTGGCCCTTTGTGTTAACTGCATATATTATGTTGTTCTTTACTCAGAAATGCATTCATTGTCAAAGAAAGTGAACTAGTACAACGCACCTAGAGATCTAACTGGCTCTCTTGCTTTGTTTCTAATACCCTTTCCTCTACCACAAGTTCTTGAATTGGCTCTAATTGTTACTCAGGTAGACCTTGGTCCTGGTTATCAATTCTAAAGGTCCAAAAGGTAGTGGGTTTTACTAAAAAGCAGATCAAGGAGCATGAAAACCAGGAATACAGGAGGAATGTGGCTCAGTTTAGGGCTGAGGTGGCACCACACCCAGTGAAACAAATTACAGTAAATCCAAAGGAAAACATCAGAACAGAAAGTGCACTAAAAAAGATCATGGCAGTAATGCCTTGGCCTTGAGAATCTGGTTGGCACAGCAACAGCTTAAGGAGCATGACAACAGGCAGAGCAGCTACAGTGTGTTTTAAATGAACATGGAACCACAGCCCATAGCTTTAGAAATGTGAGAAGAAAAACCAAAGGATTATCTGGAAGTAAAGGTAGAGAAGGCTTAAGATCTTAGAGGTCAAAGTCTGCCTAAATGAAAGGGAAAGGAGGGATGTACCACAAAAGATGGCCCTAGGTCTAAAAGCAATGTGTGTGTTCCTACAGATCACTGTATTGTTATCTTTGCTAAAATTTTATAGGCATATTTATTACATATTTATTTAAATGTATTTATGCATATTTAAGGTTAAGAAATGATGTTTTGGTATGAACTAAGAAAAAGAGTATTTTTTTTTTTGTTATTAGGTCCAAGAAGGGTAACTCTGACTCAGACTTAATAAAAAAATAAAGGAAAAAAAATAAAACTGGAAACTATAATGATTTTTCCATGCCTTCCAACAGGGAAACCCAAATTCAGAAAGTTTTTAAGGTACTCTCTGAAAACCACAAGAGGTGATGGTAATAAGATGATTGCCAGGCATAGTAGTGCATACCTGGAATCCCAGAACTTGAGAGGTGGAGGCAGGAAAATCAGGAGTCCAGGGGCATCTCAGTCACAGAGCAAGCTTGAGGCAAGCCTGAGCATGGTTGCACATGTCTTTAACCCTAGCACTCAGGAAGCAGAGGCAGGCAGATCATATCTGTGAGTTTGAGGTCTGTGTTGCACATCCTAGACTACTTAGAGCCATATAATGAGACCCTGTGAAATATAATGTGACAAGGGGCTACCATGGCCTATCCATGCCAAGGTGTGCCTCTGAGAAATATAACACCATGCAAGAGGTCTGGTATAAGGAGGTTTATTGGAGGAGGGAGAGGAATGAGGACCTGGAGGCAGTGAGTGAACATGTAGACAAGCAGGTGGACAGAAACAGGAACAGAGCCATGACTGCAGTAAGAGGGTGGCACAGAGAAATACAGAAAGGGGGAGAGAGAGAACACCAGGAACAGAGTGGGGGTGGGGGGTGCTGGGGGATCCTTTTATCCGGCAGCCCACATGTGGCAGTACCTGGCAGCAGCAGGTAATGATGTAAGTCATTGCTAGGTCCCTGAGGGCAAGCTAGTTGAATAACCTGTACACTAACACCCTGTCTTTTTAAAATCAATAATAATACAAAAGCAGACTACCCAACTTCCCTGCATGACTAACTGTAACAGAAAAATTTTTATTTAAAACACTTATATTTATTAGTACTTAACAAACACCTATAAAACATCTATATCCTGTAACCTAACACCTAATACCTATAAACACTTAATATCTAAGAACACTAAACCAATATTATTTTAACCTTCTTAAAGGGATACTAATATTCTTAGCGTAGGTCCTTGTGGGAAAACTTGATTTTAGTAGTCTAGTTGCAGAAGTCACTGTAGACAGTTCTTTCAAAGGTTAGCATCTGTTGGGCCTAACTTTGCCAGTTCCTCTGGTCAGTTTACTTCAACTGCTAGATTGTGATTACCTCACCCCTTTCTTTTTGGTTTTTCGAGATAGGTCTCAGTGCTTCTCTGTGTAACAGCCCTGGCTCTTTAGACCAGGCTGGCCTTGAACTCACAAGATCTGCCTGCCTCTGCCTCCCCAGTGCTGTAATTAAAAGTGTGCATCACCACCGCCTCACCAAATTTATATTTCTATATCCCTGAGCCAGTGGCAAATCCCTGAGCATCTTTTTATCAGTATTAACAACTTAACCCTCCTCGGGTACACCTTTACACTGACTCTTTTCTAGTTGAGCTCTAGAATTTTCAAGTACTTCTTTCTTCATTTTTGTTGTCAATTCTCACCATAAACTTGGCTGAAGGCAGCCAGCAATGCTCATGCTGACTCCTGTGTATTTGGCTGCCTTTCTAATCCCAGCCATCAGTTACAGTGGCTCATCACCTTTAAGCTTGGCTTCTCATTTATGCTATGGCATATGACACTGAGCCCCTCACTGGCTCTTATAGGCTCATTTCGGTTCACAGTTTTTAAAGTTCTTTTCAATGATCAAATGCCCACTTTTGAAGCCAGACTGTGGTGACACATGTATTTAATCCTAGCACTCACGATGCAGAGACAGGCAGATCTCTAAGAGTTTGGGGCCAGCCTGGTATACAGAGTGAGTTCAGGACTGTCAGGGATACATAGAGAATCCCTGTCTCAGATAAAGAAAAAAGCCCATATTTGCATTGAGTGAATGCAGGGCAGTATTGGCAGGAGCACATGGTAGAAAGAAAACAAGTTCCACCCAGCAAAGAGAAGATGGGTTGTGGTCCTAAAATCTCTTTCAAGGTTGTGCCTTTAATAACCTGAGAACTCTTAGCAGGCCCCACTTTAAGAGTCTACTGTCTCCCAACCATACCACCCTAACACATGGACTCTAGGAAATGTAATGGCTAGTGTTGACTGCCAACTTGTAGACTCACCTAGGAGACAAGACTGTATGCATACATGTAGGAGATTGTGCAATTAGCTGTTAGAGATGCTCCTCAGGAATTATCTCGATGATATTAATTGAGATGGGAAGACTCACTGTAGAACTGGGCAATAGCATTCTATGTTTGTGGCCTGGGCTGAATACAAAAGAGGTACCTAGTGGAGCACAGGCTGCACTCTCTACTCCCTGGCTGAGGGTGGCAGGTAACCAGCTGTTTCTCTAAGCTACACTCACTTAGATTTGAGTCTTTTACATGAGCACTGAGATGCATAGGAGCTCTTACTAATTCGACGATCAGCTCCCTAAAGACAAGGAATTGGTAAGAAAAGACTAAACCTTTTAGGGACCTCAGTCCTGAGATATCCTCTGATATCTAACTCTACCATAGTACTGGACATTCATTCTGCCAATCACAAAG
Source organism: Lophiomys imhausi (assembly GCA_907164525.1). Classification (NCBI taxonomy): domain Eukaryota; kingdom Metazoa; phylum Chordata; class Mammalia; order Rodentia; family Muridae; genus Lophiomys; species Lophiomys imhausi. Next base: position 397,657 of record CAJQZJ010037498.1, on the reverse strand, counting down.
TGGCATTTTTTTCCAGATAGGGTCTCATTATGTAGCCTTGACTGGCCTGGAACTCACTATGTAGAGCAGGCTGACCTGGTACTCACAGAGGCCTGCCTCAGCCTCTGGAGGGTTGGAATTAAAAGATATACATCAATATGCCCAGAACAACACATTCTTTAATTACTACCTGTGGTGGCTTGAATGAGAATGGCCTCCATATGCTCATATATTTGAATGTTTGGTTCCCAGTTGGTGGACTATTTAGGAAAGATCATAAGGAGTGTCACTGAGAGTGTACTTTGAAGTTTCAAAAGTCCATGCCATTCCCAGTTAGCTCTTTGCCTCCTCTTTGTGAATTAGATACAATCTCTCAGCTACAGCACTTCCAGCACCATGCCTTCCTGCCTTCTGCCATACTCCCCACCATTATAGTCATAGACTCACCCACTGAAACAGTATGCAAGTCCCCAATTAATTGCTTTATGTCATAAGTTGCCTTGGTCATGGTGTCTCTTCAGAGCAATAGAACAGTAAGATACTCCCCATCCTTGTCTTTCTTGTGTATGCCTCATCTATAAAAGTGGTGGTTTGAATGAGATGTCTCCCATAAGTCTTGAGTATTTGAGTACTCGATCCCCAGTTGGTGACTGTTTGGGGAGGATTAGGAGGTGAGGCCTTGCTTGAAGAAGTATGATGGCACTGGGGGCTTGCTTGGAAGTTTCAAAGACTCATGCCTCGGTGTGCTGTCTCTGCCTCCTACTTATAGATGGAGATGTAGGCTGCTGCTTCTGCCACCTGCCACCATGCTGATACTCTGCCACTATAAACTGTAAACCACTGAAACCACATGCCCAATTAAACTCTTTTATAACGTGCCCTGCCATGATGTTTGACCAGAGTAATTGAAAAGTAACTAATACAATGAACTGTACATTAGAAAGTTGATAAAAGTAAGCAAAACTGAATATTTCTGAGTCCTTATACTTAGTACAAACTCATTACCACCAAAAATTCATAGCCTTTGTGATTTGACTGACAAATAGTTATGAATGAGTTATGAATGCCTCTGTGTGAGCGAATTTCTGAGAGGATTTCACTCTGAAAGTACACAGCACTATCAACAGGGGTGGTATTCTAGACTAAATAAAAACAAGAAAAAGAGCTGAGCATGGTGGCACACACCATTAATCCCAGCACTCAGAAGGCAGAAGCAGGTAGATCTCTGTGAGTTCAAGGCCAGCTTGGTCTACAGAGTCAATCCAGGACAGCCAGAGTTAATCCCTGTCTCAAAAAAAAAAACAAAAACAAAAACAAAAACAAAAATTAAAAAGAAAGAAAGGAAGGAAGGAAGAAAAGAAGGAAGGAAGGAAGGAAGGAAGGAAGGAAGGAAGGAAGGAAGGAAGGGAGGAAGAAAGAAAGAAAGAAAGAAAGAAAGAAAGAAAGAGCCAGCTGAGTACCTGAATTCCCCTGTCTTTGCTTTGCTTCCTGATCCGCCCAGAAGTAAGCCAACAGTCCTGTGTTTTTGGTGCCACCAGCTGTGAGCCGCTCCCATCTCCACGCCTTTTGAGCTGCTAACCAAAAGAAACCCTCCCTCCCTTAATTTCCTTTTGTCAGGTATTTCATATACCAACAACAAGAAAAGTAGCTGTCCTGATTCCTAAATGGCAGAATTTGGGGATTGAGAATGGCCACATTAGGATATGATCAGAAAATGTATCTGAAGTCCGGGGATCCCTTTAATCGCCAGTACTAGTAATTGCTGGCTTCTAGTTAAAGTTTGCCATACAACCTTTGTCATCTGTTGTTCATCCTCAACCCCGTCAGGTCTCTCTCTCCCTCCCCCACACATGACTAAAATTCACATGGAAATGATATTAGTTTCTAATTAACAATCTGACCAGTCAATGTGATATGGGAAGACAAATAGACAATTTCTCAACAACTGGAAATAGGGTTGTCTTTCTTTGCACCGTTGTAATTTTTTCTTGAGGCCACTTGGGTAAGAAATGATAAGAAGCCTGGCGGTGGTGGCGCACACCTTTAATCCCAGCACTCGGGAGGCAGAGGCAGGTGGATCTCTGTGAGTTCAAAGCCAACCTGGTCTACAAAGTGAGTCCAGGACAGCCAGAGATATACAGAGAAACCCTGTCTCAAAAAACCAAAAAAATAAAAAATAAATAAATAAGAGGTGTGTGTTTGTGTGTGTGTGTGTGTGTGTGTGTGTGTGTGTGTATTATCTTCCTGTGCATGCAAATATTTCTATAATATCTTTGACAGGGTAACAGTGCTTTATCTCTTTGACAATCACAGAAAAGCAACCAAAAAAAAAAAAGAACATCACAAATATAAGAGATTAAACTAAATGAGTGGGAGAGATTATTTTCTTTTTCCACCTTCCACTTTGTCTTAGAAATAAGTCATGACATAGGCCAAGGTAGTACATGTTTATAATTCCACTCAAGAATCTGAGATACAAGATTCATGTGTTGGAGGCTGATTTTTCCTACATATCAAAGTCTATACCAGGCTGGTCTAATACTAAGACTGTACAGGGATTTTAATCCAGCAACATGGCTACTCTGGCTAGAATACAGACACACGCTTAATACTCACCTTTAATCCCAAATAATGAAGGTATAGTTAGTTTGTAAAAGGAAGCATCCATGTATGAAAGTGATGTCTAATTGAGTGGCAGACAAAGTAATGAATCAGAGAAATATTTGACTGAATAGGATATGCCCAAGTCTCATGAGACAGAAGAAAAGAAAGCTACCTAAGAAAGCAGCACAGAGAATGAGGGAGAGAGGAGGCAATTTTACTGTGAGAGTTTTATAGAGACAAATTAAAGAGAGAATAAGCTACACCCAAGCGAAGACAAATGAGCCAGATGATGAGAAAGAGCCAGAAGATTAGAACACATTTCTAGAGTTAGTTTGAGACCAAGCAGAGCAATTCAGAGAAGCTGAGAGAAGCCAGTTTGAATTGGTCACTTGGAGAGGAGTTTGAGCCAGAACAGTTGAGTAGAACCAGCCAGCCCAAAAGTTCTTCCTGAAGAATGTCCAGACCTTCAGGAAGATCTAGAGAGGGTAAACATTCAGGAGTAAATCTCAGAGGCTGAAAACATTCTAGGCCTAGAATAGATTATATGGAGGCCAGATGCTTCAAGGAAGCTTGGCCTTAACTAGGCCTAAGTTAGCAGACAGAGGCAATAAGCCTCGAGACAACAATAATATCAGGTGAATAAAAGTTACTTTTACACTTGCCCCTAGAGGCATTGCAGATGTGACTGCTGTGTCACATGTGCATCAGTAGGTGGCAGAGAGGAGAGAGGCTATGTCTACATTCAGTGTTCTGTCCTGTGAACATCTGAATAAATAGTAGCCTAACAGTCCCTGAAAAAAAAAAAAAAACAAGCCTGAGACTACCACCAGTTTGGCACCAGGGGGGCATGGACAGAGAGCTATCCTGTGATGACCACTAGTTCAGCACCAGGCGAGCACCAGATGGGCTCCCAGAACAGGATGCAAGCCAGAGACTAGAAGAATCCTGCATCACTGACCCCAGACAGATGGCCACTTGAGAGAACTGGGCAAGGAGCAAGCCCGAGACAACCACCAGGGTGGTACCATGGAGCATGTGCAGAGAGCTAGCTTGAGATGAACACCAGTCTGGTGCCATGCAGGCCTGGGGATCAGACCATGCTGGAGATGACTCCTGCCAGACACCATACCATGCAATGCACAAGTGGGGCATAGCACTCCTAAGACCAGCCCAGACACTCAAGGACTCTGGGAACCACTAAGAGGAGCAAGTAAGCAGTGAAGAAATGGAACACAAAGGGAAACAAAAAGATATTGGCACAATAAAGAGGAAGAATTGTAGGCTTGGGGGTAAATGGTGAACAACGTGATGTGAGAGAGCAAGACTGCACCATAGTCCTAGGTGCAGTCCTGCCCTCTGCCGCCAACAGGGGCCATATCTGAGTCTGTGACCCTGCAGCAGCAGGGTCTGTTAACACCAAAAGCCACATGGGCATCCCTGGTCTAGGCTGCCACCCAGGGATATGTTGATATCTGAAGGCTGTGCAGAATTGGCCCATCCCTTACCTGGGAGAACTGGCTCCAGAGGCATAACAACAGGAGAGCTGACCCTGACCCTAGCCAGCTGCAGTATTCAGGAGAGCAGGCCCTTCAAATTTCAGGAGTTGAGAGTGAGCTGGTCCCAAGGATGTGAGCTTGGGAGAGCTGGCCCTACCACTCATCTCCCTGTGGTGGCATGGACAAAGGACAGATACCTTCCTTTCACTCACCTCTCATGACCTGTAGCAGGTGGGAGTCGGAGACCTGGCCCCTGTCCCTCACATGCTGAAGCACTTGGGAGAGCAGGCCCTGTACCTCACCTGGGCAACACACTACAGATGGCCCTGGATGTGGGGGTTGTGGGTGAGATGGTCCTGAGGGTGTAAATGTGGGAGACCCAGTCCTTTCTTTTGTCTGTTTTGCAGATGTGTTAGTGAGGGAGAGATGCCCTCCCCTCCCTTTTGCCCTCACCAACAGTGGCAGACAGGAGAACTGGCCCCAATTAGGCCACAAGGGCAGGGGAGCTGTTCCTGCCCCTCACATGCTGCAGCACTTGGGAGAGCAGGCCCTACACTTCGCCTGGGCAACATACTACAGCTGGTCCTGGATGTAGGGGTTATGGGTAAGCTGGTCCCCAGGGTGTGAGTTGGGGAGAGCCAGCTCTACCTTTTGTGTGCTTTTCAGTGGTGTTGGTGAGGGAGAGATCCCTCCCCTCACTTTTACCCTGACCACCAGTGGAGGACAGGAGATCTGGCCCCAATGATGTCACAAGAGAAGGAGAGCTGTTCCTTCCCTTTACACTTTGCAGCACTTGAGAGAGCAGGTCCTCTCTCTAGGCAGCACAGTACAGTGTAACAGAATGTTTTTATTTATAAACATTCATTTTTTACATTTTAAAGCTTTAATTTTATTCAAAAATTACTTTGAAACTTTATAAACATTTATATTTATCAATATTTAAGAAACACCTATACAAAAATAAAAAGAAACACCTATAAAACACCTAAATCCTATAACCTAAAGTTTATAATCTAAGAACACCCTAATACCTAACAATACTCTAATCTTTAACAACACTTAACTAACACTATCTTAACTTTCTTTTTTTTTTTTTTTTTTGGTTTTTCGAGACAGGGTTTCTCTGTGTAGCCCTGGCTGTCCTGGACTCACTTTGTAGACCAGGCTGGCCTCGAACTCGCAAAGATCCGCCTGCCTCTGCCTCCCAAGTGCTGGGATTAAAGGCTTGTGCCACCACTGCCCGGCTTAGCAATAAGATTTTTTTAAAGTTACTTTTACATGAGACAGTCTCAAAAAACCTTAGAAAAATGGAAAGGCAAGAGAGGATGAAGAAAGAGAGGAAAAAAGAGTGAGATGGGAGCTAGGGATGTGGTTAAATAGTTGAGCTCTTGACTGGGATATGTAAGGTCCTAAGTTTGATACCCAGGACCACAATAAACAGAGAGATAATAAAGAAGGGCTGGTAATGTAGTTCAGTTAGTAGAATGCTGCAAAAAGTCTGAAGTTTGATCCCCAACAACACATAAAACGTGTGAAGTGGCACATTCCTGCAATCTCAGCACTCAAGAAATGGACGCAAGAGGATCAGAAGATCAGAGTTATCTTTGGCTACATAGTTAGTTCTCGGTTGCCCTAGGATATATAAGACTCTAGCTTTTAAAATAAATAAGGGGAGGAAAGAGAAGGAGAAAAGGAAATATCAAAGTCATAGCCCTCATGGGACAATGGTCTATATTGAAATTTCACTATAAATAACAATGTACACAATAACAAATGGTACATTATATGTAGTGTATGTACATATAGCATATATTATATATTTGGTTTGTTTGTGGTTTTGAGACAGGGTCTCATTATGCAGCCTCACCTGGCCTAGAACTTGCTATGTAGACCACGTTGGTTTGAACTCACAAAGATACACCTGCTGAGTGCTAAGATGAAAGGCACACACCACCACACCTTGCTAGAGTATGCATTTTTATTATATGAAAACATGTACATGCTATAAAATAGATTTAATTCACATTTTACCTCAGTATGACCCTAATTTTTTATTTATTACTTTTTTTTTAATTTATGGGTTTTTTAATTCATGAGTGTTCTGTCTGAATATACACATCCATGCCACAAGAGGGGGCCAGATCCCTTTGTAGATGGTCATGAGCCATCATTTGGTTGCTGCAAACTGAACTCAGGGCCTCTGGAAGAACAGCCACTGTTTTTTTTTTTTCCTGTATTTATCAACATTTTATTGTTGTAGTATCTCTTTTGTTCATATTTTTAAATTTACATTTATAATAAGTCTGAGTTATTTATTGTTGTATGAAAAAAATCAGGGTGTATATGAATATAACAATATTGATATTCTTTTTTCTTTACTGTTTATTTATTACTTCAATTTACATCACCATCACAGTCCCCTCCCTCGACCCCTCCCGGGCTCCCCCTCTCACCCTCCCACCCTCTCTTCCTTCTCCCACCTATTCTACTCCTGTGGTGTGTGGTGCCCTACATATCAGCTCCCTTCAGTTCAGCAGCCATATGAGGGCTAAGAGCTTCCTCTTGCACTGGGGGCCTACATGGCAGCTGCATTTGAGTAAAGTGTCCCACTAAGAAGTAACAAAGTCTATGGTCTTGGTCCTTTCAGTCTGTTGGTTGTAGGATAGTTGTCTGTACAATATGGCTAAAATCCAGTTATAAGTGAATAGATGCCATGTGCATCTTTCTGGGTCTGGGTTAGCTCATTCAGGATGAGCTTTTCTAGTTCCATCCATTTGGCTGCAAATTAAATGATCTCATTGTTTCTGATGGCTGAGTAGTATTCCATTGTGTAGTTGTACCACAGATTTTTTTATCCATTTGTTGGTTGAGGGACATCTGGGTTATTTCCATTTTCTAGCTATTACAAATAAAGCTGCTATTAATGTAGTTCAAAAGATGTCCTTGTGGATTGCTGTGATCATTTGGATGTATACCCAGGAGTGGTATGGCTGGGTGTTGAGTTAGAGCTATTCCAAGTTTTCTAAGATATCGCCAGACTGACCTCCATAGTGGTTGTACAAGCCTGCACTCCCACCAGCAATGGAGGAGTGTTCCCCTTTCTCCACACCCTCACCAGCATGTGCTGTCAATTGAGTTTTTGATCTTAGCCATTCTGACAGGTGTGAGATGGAATCTCAGAGTCGTCTTGAGTTGCATTTCTCTGATGATTAAGGATGTTGAGCATTTCTTCAAGTGTTTCACTGCCATTAGAGATTCCTCCTTTGTGAATTCTCTGTTTAGCTCTTTCCCCATTTTTGATTGGGTTATTTGGTTTGTTGGTGTTTAATTTCCTGAGTTCTTTATAAATTTTGAATATTAGTCCTCTGTCAGATGTGAGGTTGGTAAAGATCTTTTCCCAATCTGTAGGTTGCTGTTTTGTTCTAGTGACGGTGTCCTTTGAGTTACAGAATATTTTCAGTTTCATGAGGTCCCATTTATTGATTGTTAATCTCAGGTCCTGAGCTGTTGGTGTTCTGTTCAGGAAGTTGTCAACTGTGCCAATGAGTTAGAGGGTTTTCCCCACTTTTTCTTCTATTAGATTTAGCGTGTCAGGTTTTATGTTAAGGTCTTTGATCCACTTGGACCTAAGTTTTATGCAAGGTGATAAATATGGGTCTATTTGCATTCTTTTACAAGTGGACATCCAGTTGGACCAGCACCATTTGTTGAAGATGCTGTCCTTTTTCCATTGTATGGTTTTGGCTTCTTTGTCAAAAATTAAGTGACCATAGGTATGTAGGTTCATTTCTGGGTCTTCAATTCAATTCCATTGATCAACCGGTCTGTTTCTATACCAGTACCATGCTGTTTTTATTACTATTGCTCTGTAGTATAACTTGAAATCAGGGATGGTGATACCTCCAGATGATTTTTTATTATACAGGACTGATTTAGCAATTATGGGTTTTTTGTTATTCCATATGAAGTTGTGAATTGTTCTTTTAAGGTCTGTAAAAAAAATTGTGTTGGTATTTTGATAGGAATTGCATTGAATCTGTATATTGCTTTTGGTAGGATGGCCATTTTGATTATGTTGATCTTACCTATCCATGAGAATGGGTGATCTTTCCATCTTCTGATGCCCTCTTCAATTTCTTTCTTCAAGAACTTGAAGTTCTTTTCACACAGGTCTTTTCACTTGCTTGGTTAGAGTTACCCCAGGTATTTTATATTGTTTGTACAGCCAGTGTTCTTAACTGCTGAGCCATCTCATCAGACCAGTATTTATTACTTCTACAGCAATCAGCTACTATCTCAAGTGTTAAAGATTCTCTGAAAAATAAAAGTAGCTATTTGATTCTATCTTAGCAGCACTCAGACTTGTCTCTAGGTGAATAGGTTAACAAAGAATTGTTTTTAGGTCACCTATGTCTTTGAGAGCAAAACATGGCCCTAAATAAGTCAATGAAGAGATGCCCAGACACTGATAGGATATAGGGTGCTAATAATATCAGAGCATAAAATACTAATAGCTACTCAGAAGGCTGGAGCAGAAGGATCTCAAATTTGATATCAGCTTGAGCTGCACCTGCTCGAAAGAAGAGACTTTATAAGACCACATAAAGATACTATGAGTAAGAAAGTTGAATTCACTATCATTTGTTCTGAGGAGCATGACCTGACTTTCAGTTGCTTTCAGAGTTGACAAATTTGAAGCTCTATGCTAGAGGTGTAGGTCAGTGATAGAACACTTCATCTGCATGTGAGAAGCCTGGGTTCCAGCCCTAGAACTTCACAGAAATACTGCAGATCCTTGTTGCAGTGGATAAAGAATAAATTAGCTTATATGAGGTTAATCTTCATTGTGAGCCTGATTGGATTATAAAATGCATAGGAGATTAGGAATGTACACCTCTGTGAGTTCATCTCCAGAGACAATTAGATGAGAAGGGTTCTGACCTAATGAACAGATTAATCCCTTCATGGGTACATAATATGATAGCATTACTGGAAAGTGCTAAAAAAATACAGCTACATTGGAGGAAAGAGGTCACTGGAGCCATGTCCTTGTGAGTTATTTATTCCCCTCACCACTGTCTCTATGTCCCTTATTATCTGTTTCCTGGATAACATTATGTGGACTGTTCCACCATACTATCCCCACCCTCACGGACTGTGGTGATGAAAATGAGACTGGCCCCTATAGTCTCTGGCATTTGAATGCTTGGTCCCAAGTTGGGTGCTGGTATTTGGGTAGGTTTAAGAAGTGAGGCCTTAGCCGGGCGTGGTTGTGCACGCCTTTAAACTCAACACTCAGGAGGCAGAGGCAGGCGGATCTCTGTGAGTTCGAGGCCAGCCTGGTCTACAAAGTGAGTCCAGGACAGCCAGAGCTACACAGAGAAACCCTGTCTCAAAAAAAAAAAAAAAGAAGAAGAAGAAGTGAGGCCTTATGAGGCCTTAGAGGAAGTATGTCACTGGAGGTGGACTTTGAGGTTTCAAATCCTCATGCCATTTCAAGTTCTTTCTCTGTATTTTGTGTTTGCAGTTCAAGATGTGAGCTCTCAGCTTCCTGCTCTTGTCATGACACCTGTCTTTTGTTGTCATACCTCCAGTTTCATCACAGTATTAAAAAGGCAAATCCTACATTGAATATTGAAATTTGTTCCTTTAAGTTATCTACCTAAGATATTTTCTCAAACCAGCAAGAAGAGTAATTGATGTTGTTTGTGTTGTCCTATCCTAGAAAATAGAGTTCCTGGGGGAGCTTCAGTATTCTTTAACAGAGCTTGTTGTCTTTCATCAAATAAAACTAAGCCACCCAATTCTCATGAGTAAAGAGTAAAATAAACTGCCCTCTTTTTATGGGGGCTAGTGATATGGGCTACTCTGATCTCTTAATCAACTTTTAAATCTTATTTTATGTTCACAGTTCAAAGAGCACTGAAAATATTCATACTACAACCAACTTCCCCATCAAGATATAGAATGTTTCATCACTCTAAAATGTTATTTCAGGGGCTGGAGAGATGGCTCAGAGGTTAAGAACACTGGCTGTTCTTCCAAAGGTCCTGAGTTCAATTTCCAGCAACCACATGGTGGCTCACAACCATCTACATTGAGATCTGGTGCCCTCTTCTGGAGTGAATGTGTACCTGCCAGCAGAACACTGTATACACAATAAATAAATAATCTTTAAAAAATAAATAAATACACATCTTTAAAACAAAATAAAATGTTATTTCAGGCCTGAGATGTGACTCAGTAGTAGAATACTTGCCTAAGAAGTGCTGGACCCTGGGTTCAGTCCCTGGTATTGCAATATAAAGTGATTACATGTCTTATGGCAAAGCTCCCACCTTAAGAAGATGCTAATCTGCTTTTGTTACTGTTGGTAACTTTGTATTTCCTAGAACTTCAGTAAATAAGTATATACAATATATGCTGTTTTATTTCTATGCTCTTTCACTTGGCACAAAGATTTTAAGAATCATCCATCCAAATATATATATATATATATATATATTCAAGCTTTAAAAAAAAAAAGCTTTAGCCGGGTGGTGGTGGCGCACACCTTTAATCCCAGCACTTGGGAGGCAGAGGCAGGCGGATCTTTGTGAGTTCGAGGCCATCCTGGTCTACAAAGCGAGTCCAGGGCAGCCAGAGATATTCAGAGAAACCCTGTCTCGAAAAACCAAAAAAAAAAAAAACTTTAATGGGTATAGTGGTGTTGCTAGGTAACTCCACCAGAGAATGCAGGGTCACAATTAAAGCCAAATAGAAAGTTATTTACTCTCAGCAACCAGTGGATGCACAGGAAACTTGCCCAAATCATGCAACTAATGGCAAGCCATATTAGCTTTGTCATTCTTAACTTTTTTATACACAAAAACCACATCCTGGTTTAACACACTTCAGTTAGCAAGAACAGTTAACAAAAAGTAGAGCTACAGAAGCCAAGAAAATAAGGTTAATAAGTTTAAGAACTCTCCTAGAACTATAGACTAAGATGGATTAAGTGTTTATTTTGGCAAGTGTTGGGATCTACATTCTGGGTTCTTAGGTCAGAATGGTATCTCTAACATGTCACCAGTTGTATTAAGGTCTGGAAGCCTGTCACATTCCCACTGATTCTATTGGGCATGAATCAAAGTGTGGACTCATCATAGGAACAGGGGTATAATTATATCATCTCCTCAGTACTAACAATTTGACAGAATTCACTCTCGGTCTTACGTAGTTAAGTAGACAGTTGAGCAATCAGGATCCTAAAGGAACCAAAGGATTAATGGCCAGCAATTACAGTAAGCAGAATAGTTAACCAGAGGGACCAGGAGAACAAGGATTGATAATAGTTATCAGATTCTTGGTATCTCTTTTCTCTTTCCTTAAGATTAATTCTGGGAGTCATCCGCTAGAAAATGGCAGAATACTTGGCCTCCATCTTTGTCAGCACTGAAAACACAAAGTCAACTGCTCATTTTATTTGAAAATTGGAGTATGTCGCCATGGAGACAGATGTTCTCTGACCTTTAGCCCGACCATTGCCTTCTTTTACATTTACCATAACCTTCAAAACTCTTCCCAGTCTGCTGAAGGTTTGTCCTGTGCTGTGAGTGATGTGGAGATGCAGGAACATAATGATGAGTTCTTTGAGAAAGTGTTCAGTGAGATGGAAGAAAAGTACGGGAAGGTGGAAGAGATGAACATCTGTGACAACCTAGGAGATCACTTGGTTGAGAATGTGTATGTCAATTTTCAACATGAAGAGGATGTGGAGAAAGCTGTGATCGACTTCAATAACCTTTGGTTTAATGGGCAACCTATCCATACAGAGCTATCCCCAGTGACTGACTTCAAGGAAGCCTGCTGTCACCAGTACCAGATGGGAGAGTGCACAAGAGGGAGCTTCTGCAATTTCATGCATCTGAAGCCAATCAAAAGAAAGCTGTGAAGGGAGCTGTATGGGCTCTGGTGGAAAAAAAAACATATATATCCAGGTCCGGATCCCGCGAACGGCATTCCTATCCAGAGACCGAGGTGGTGGCAGAGGTGGATGATTCTGAGCCGAGCTGTTTTTTGTTTTTTTGTTTTTGTTTTTTTTTTTTTTACCATGTGCCTGCTAGACAGTGTGGTAGTTGGTTGACAAGTCAGTTCATAATGAAATTAAAAAAAAAAAAAAAACCAAAGATGGGTTTCTGAATAAAATTTGTAGTGATATAGTAAAAAAAAAAAAAAATATTTCTGACCATGGCCAACCAAACTTTCTCTAAGTATACCTGACTTGTTGGCACTGAAGCAACAAGTTTCTCTCAGTGCCATAGAGACATCCTTGCTTCATGAAAAAGAAGTGCAGACCTCTTTGATTCTGAAGAACAACTTCCACTTAGGAGTCTACCTGAGCTTCCAGATGGGAAATAGAACTTTCTAGATGGCCTAGGCCTATGTTTACTTGAATGCTGAGTGCCTTGAAGTTTTTAGCCCCGACAATTAGGGCTGAAATTCCAACTGTAGCACAGACTGCAATGCTTGCTCCCATTAGGAAGGGAATGAGAATGGGAACAGCTTGCTATACACAGGAAAGCTCAGAATCTAGATTTAGGGAGGTCCTACCCTCCTCTGTACTATAGATGAACAGCTGTAGCATACATGGGGATGCAAAGGAGCAGAGTTTCCTACAGAGCAAATAACTCAGAAGATGCACATTTGGTTAAGCCACTAGTGCAAGCAAATCCAGTGGTCTCTGGGGCCCATTACTGTGGCATATATCTATCTGTTCACAAGGCCCTTTGTTCAAGCTCCAATATGGCATTCCTCATCTTTATCAGTAAAACATTTACACATTAAAAAATGAGTAAAGTGAAATATATGCCAGTGAATATTAGACAGCAGTGTAAAGGAATGGACTAGAACAAGAGAAAATTTGAGATCCTGCTCTATCTTCCTGAAAGTCTAGTTCCTACCTTGTTTCATTTTTGTTTTTACAATGCTGGAGAGAGAATCCAAGGCTTTGTGCATACTAGGAAATGTTCTAGCACTGAGCTACATCTCAAGCCCCCATTTATTATTTTATGTTACTGAATAATTCATTTTGTCTATTTATAATATATGGTAGTGATTAAAATATCTTGTTCTTATACAGATATCAGTAACTGTTCATTGACTTGACTTTGTGTAAAAGGTCAATGAAATGTTAAGCATGAGGATCTGAAGTTCAAGGTCATCCTTAGTTATATAGCAAGTTCAAGGCACACACACACACACACACACACACACACACACACACACACACACACTTTGGTTGCAAAACACAGAGAAATCAATCTTGAACTGACCAGGAAACAAACTCTAACTAATGGCTAGATTTCATAGTTCTGGAGAATGCTGTGCAGGTTTCTAGGTGGGGGAGAAAACATATCAGAATCAAAAGGTTTTATTCTTCAAAGAATACCATTTAGAAAATGAAAAAAAAAAAACAGACTGATGAACAAAATAGTTTAAAGCATATCTTATTAAAAAAATGTTGTGGAGCCTGACTGAATCCATCTTGAAAGGAGATTCCATTTTGTATTAGGTTTAACTCAGAACTGACCTCTAGTTCCAGAAAAAAACAAAATGTACCTGACCTTGCATTCCAGGGTATCCCCTAGTCATCACTGGACAGCTCACTCTGAAAAAAACACTCAAAAAATTCTAAACAAACTTTCTTCTGGTCAAGCTGACCAATAATGATATGGCAACAACAATGAGTCAATTAGAGATAGACAGGTTTGTCTGTCCAAATGTTATCCAATCCTGTGCTAAAAACCCATTTCTTTATTTAAGCCCCTATATATACCCTATATTTTGGGGTGTCGGGGCTCTCAACTTGTGAGCCCTGAGAGGCCAAGCTCTAAGCTTAAATAAAGAACCCTCATGCATTTACATCGGAGTTGGCTCCTGGGTGGTCTTTGGGGTCTCGAGAACTGAGCAGAACACTGCATATCTAAGAACTCAAGATAAAAGAACAGGTGTGTGGGACTGGAGAGACAACTCAATGACTAAGAGCATTGGCTGCTCTTGCAAAGGACCTGGGTTCAGTATCAGCACCCACATGGTGGCTCACAACTATCTGTAACTCCAGTTTCAAGAGATTTAATGTCCTCTTCTGGACTTCATAGGCACTGCATGCATATGATGCAGAGTTATACAGGGCAAGCAAATACTCACACAGAGAAAATAAGAATAAATGAATCTTTTGGGGGGATTTTCAAGACAGGGTTTCTCTGTGTAGCCATAATTGTCCTGACTCACTCTGTAGACCAGGCTGACCTCACACTCACAGAGATCCGCCTGCCTCTGCCTCCTGTGTGCTGGGATTAAAGGCATGCACCACCACATTCAGCAATGAATCTTTTTCTAATGGACAACTGTGATAGTTCACCTGATTTGTGAACTTGACTGGTTTAAGGTAGGCCTAGGTCTGCTGAGACCTATTTTTGTTTTTGTAGAAGTGTTCCCAAAGAAAATTGCATCTAGGATAATGAGGATAAAAGACCACTTATAAATAGAGTGAGACCCTTGAGTGACCAAACTTTCTGGATGAGGAAGGCAAGAGTGAGGAAGGCAGGTGAGCCAGAAAGGCTGTTTCTGTTTGGAGTGACTGAGTCTGTCTACACCACGGTCAGCCGATTTCACATTCCAGTTTCTTTGGCCCTTCAAAACAGACTCAGTACCAGTGACCCATCTGGAAATTTCCAAGCTTTTAGCATTGAATTGGGACTATGTAAGCTCTCTTTTCTTCCTGGATTGGAAACCTCTCTGCTTCTCCTGCATGCAGATGGCTACTGTTGGCTACATATCGCTTCTCATATAAGCCAATCCAATAAATCTTCTTTAATAATATAGATATGTGGTTTCTATCAGTTCTGTCCCCCTTCAGAACCCTGCCTAACACAGCAGATAACAGAACTTAAAGGCAAATAATATAATTGTTATGGCAGGGGCCTGTAATCCAGACACTGAGGCAGGAGGATTAGGACGTTAAGGCCGTGTTCACGTTGGCAGCACGTATAATGAAACTGGAATGATACAGAGAAGATTAGCATGGTTCTTGTGCAAGGATGACACACAAACTCATGAAGTGTTCCATATTTTTGTGTATTGGTTCCCCTCTGGCTTCAAGGATGACATTAATTACCAGCCTCCAATTGTGTTGCCTGGTGAAGATCTGGCCAAGGTCCAGAGATCTGCATGCCTGCTGAACAATATCACAGTCATTGATGAGGCCTGGGGTTACCTAGATCACAAGTTCCATCTGATGTATGTCAAGAGTGCCTTTGAGAAGACCAAGGACTAAACCCTGTGGCACAGCTTTTGCCTAGAGGGGTCCAACCAGTTCAAACAGTGGCCTGAATGGAACTGTGGCCAGCCTCAAAGACTGAGGCAAAATGGCTGAGTGACTAATACAAACTGAGTAAGTTGGCTTATGGACAGCTGAGGCTTTCCAGAGAGAAGAAAGCCTCAAGCCTCATTTAAATTGAAGCTGCCACAGCCAATTTACCCTAAAGGGCCTACATCTGAGACATTCCCGAAGAAAGACTGTTGACTAAGTGCCTCAAAGGATCTACTCCTGAGGTGTTCCTGACAACTGAGGACCTACCCCAGAGGCTGTATCCTTCTAAAAGGTTAGGATTAGTTGTTAGATAATAGTTGTTATAGTTATTAATAGGTTTATTTGTTAGGTAACAGGAGTTATAGTCATTCTTAGGGCTAGTAGTTAGGTAATTGTTTATACTTGTTATAAGTGCATATATTATTAATAAATACATATTGGATAATTAGAAAAGGAGGTCCTTTATGCTCTGGTATGTGGGTAAGGGCATGGAGGAGGGGGAATTCTCTGAGGCCTGTGAGGACATGGCTGTCCTAAAGAAGGATTATGAGGAAGTTGGTGTGGAAGAATAAGTATACTAAATTAGTAGTCAGTCATTGTGATGCACACCTTTAATCTCAGCATTTGGGAGGCAGAGGCAGGTGGATGTCTTGGAGTTCAAGGCCAGCCTGGTCTACAAAGTGAGTCAAAGACAGCCAGGGCTACACAGAGAAACCCTGTCTCAAAAAAAAAAACACAACATACAAAAACAAAAACAAAAAACCCCAAAGAATACTCTATTAAATGTCAAAGGTGCTACTTTTACAGGGAAGTTTATTCTGTTCCAACATAGAAAGATATGGTCTGATGAGTACATCTGTATGTCAGTTACTGAGTTATGCTCTAAATATGAATGATTTGTCACAGACTCAAGTTGTCCATTTCATGGGTGAGTTGTAAATAAAATATTCCCTGTCTTAAAAATGAAAAAGAGGAGCCAGGCATGGTGACGTACACCTTTAGATCCATCACTCGGGAGGCAGAGGCAGGTGGATCTCTGTGAGTTCAAGGCCAGCCTGGTCTACAAAGTGAGTCCAGGACAGCCAGGGCTCTATTACACAGAGAAAACCTATCTCAAAATACCAAAAACAAAACAAAACAAAGAGAGTTTAAGGCCAGCCTGGCTACATAAGAAGACCTTGTGTCAAACACACACACACCATAAATACACAATAAAATAAAATAATTTGTAATAGAGCTGCAATGCTAGATGCTGGACTTGAAAGATGAAAGCAAGAGAATCAGGGATTCGAGGCTACCTTGGCTACATAGAAAATATAAGGCCAGCTCAGACTAAAAGATATCATGGCTCAGAAACAAACAACAACAAAAGAAAAACCAAGCAACACAAATGCTATAAAATATCACTCTGTGCATGTTAAACTAACAAAAAAAAGAAAGCAGAGACATGCTAAGTACTAGGGGAGACTGGGCCTCTTGAACTATCATGCAAATAGGAGAAAAGATTTGTGCTATCATTTCAGAGAATTAACCAGAAGCAGTTAGTTTAATTGATCCATGGGAAAGTCTTAGCCTGTCAGAGTGGCATGTGACTGTGATGCTGGCACTTGAGCACAGCTGCAAAGTATTCTGAGTTTGTTTGTGGCCCTTTTGAGCTATAGAGTGACACCCAAAATGTTTAAAAAGAAAAATTTCTCCAATCGGTTCAAATACAGGCATGTTCACTGAAGTGTAGTTTGTAGTGGTGAGGAGTTAGATGCAAAAAAGTGATCCATATCATGGACTACGGTACAGCAGAAAGAACTGGGCCAGATATAAACAGCACTGATGGAAGAATGAGAAGCATAACACACACACACACACACACACACACACACACACACACACATACACACACACACACATACAGAGAGATACACAGACACACACAGAGACACACACACAGAGTCACACACATAGAGAGAGAAACACACACAGAGACATACACACAGACACACACACACATACAGAGAGACACACACACAGAGAGACACATACATAAAGAGAGACACACACAGAAAGACACACACGGAGACACACACAGAGAGACAGAGAGAGACACAGAGAGAGAGACACACACAGACACACACACACACATACAGAGAGATACACAGACATACACAGAGACACACATACAGAGAGATACACAGACATACACAGAGACACACACAGACACAGAGAGACACACACAGAGACACATAGAGAGAGAGACACACACACACAGAAAGACACACACACAGACATAGAGAGACACAGAGACACACACACACAGAGACGCACACACACAGAGAGACACAGACATACACAGAGACACACACACCGAGACACACACATAGAGAGACACACACACAGAAAGACACACACACAGACACACACACAGAGACACACACACATACAGAGAGGCACACAGACACAGACACACACATAGAGAGACACACACACGCAGACACACACAGAGAGACTCACACAGAGAGAGACACACACACATACTGAGAGATACACAGACATACACAGAGACACACACAGACACAGAGAGACACACACAGAGACACACACATAGAGAAACACATACACACAGAAAGACACACACACAGACATAGAGAGACACACACACGGAGACACACACAGAGAGACTCACACACAGAGATACACAGACATACACAGAGAGAGACACAGACAGACAGACACACACAGAGTCACACACATAGAGAAAGAGAAACACACACAGAAAGACACACACACAGACACACACAGACATAGAGAGACACAGAGACACACACATACAGAGAGACTGTAATGAGCAGGTTGGGGACAACTGTCATTACCCTCCTCCGAAGA
>CAJQZJ010037498.1:332289-362793 GCA_907164525.1 Lophiomys imhausi | reverse complement strand
ACACACACACACACACACACACACACACACACACACACACACACACACATACACACATGCACACACAGATACTAAATTATTTTTATTTTTAAAAAACAATGTATTGTAGTCTGAAGTTTCATTTAGATCACAACTTTTATTACAAGATACAAACAATAATATCCATGACAGGGGGCTTAGATAGCTGCTTAGAAGCTCAGTGGTCAGTCAGCTCTGCAGCTGGCCACACAATTAAGATTTATTTGCAGGTCACACTGATAGTTAGTTTAATACTAGCAGACTGTCTTAGTCACTGTTCTACTGCTGTGAAGAGACACCATGACCAAGGCAACTTACAAAAGAATGCATTTAATTCGGGACTTGCTTTCAGTTCTAGAAAGTTAGTGTTCATGACTATCATGGCAGGGAGCATGGCAGCAGGCAGGTAGACAGGCATGGTGCTAAAGCATTAGCTGAGAGCTTACATCCTGATCCACAAGCAGGAGGCAGAGAGAGAGAGAGAGAGAGAGAGAGAGAGAGAGAGAGAGAGAGAGAGAATAGCAAGAGCATTTGACATCTCAAAACTGACCCCAAGTGACACATCTCTTCCAATAAGGCCACACTTTCTAATCTTTCCCAAACCAATTCCATCAACTAGGGACGTAGCATTCAAATATAGAACCTATGGGTGCCATTCTCATTCAAATAACCACATAGGTACTATAAAAGTACCATCTTTTTAGATTGTGTTTCTCGTTCCTCTAACAAATAAATGTGTGTTTAGTGCTTGCTATGCAAAGGAAAGATGAAGAAAGAAGTCAGCAGGGTTTAAATTGTGACTATATTGTATGAGTATACACTTTTCCTACAGTACAGGGAGGGTAAACTACAATGTCAAAGACTTTTTCAATCAGGAAATGTTTTAAAGTGAATGCATTTCTTATAAATTCTAGACTTTTGAGTTACTCTTTGCCAATCCCCTTTCTTCATCCCAAGAGTACTTCTTTCACCTTCCCACAAAACACAAAATAGAGGATATTTTGAGGACTCCACCCCTAAGGTAAGATCTTACATAATTGAGGGGCCTCAAAGAAGGATTTTAGAATTTTAATTATATACAAATTAAAATATACGGTTAATTTGAAAAAATAAAAGAGTAAAGCAGAGTCTCCTAAGGCCCCCCAGTGCTCCCTACTCTTCAATATTTGCTGAATGTGGGGATGCTGCTGCCAGGACTCTAGTGTGATTAGCAGAGGGAATTTTAAACCATAGTGTACTGCATGCTGCTTCTGACTTTAACAGTGGCATTTTATACCTTGACAGCCCAATAAATATGTAAGAACACAGTGGCACTAGTGTGTCCCCAGATATAGCTTCCAATGGGTTAATATAATGAGGCAGTATAAATTCACAGTTGGTTGATCTGCTCAGATTTCTAAATGCCCTACTTTACTGTGTAAAAATTTCCTACAGGAGATTTCAGAATCAATAATTCCCCATCAGTGGCTTTGAGGAAGCAAAAGAAACCCTACCCTGTTGCCTGCTGGGTCTCTGAGGGAAGGCCAGAGTCACGATCAGGCTCCAAACTATCATCTCCTTAGCTCTGCAGCAGCCATAATTAAGAATAACCCATAATGTGCCTTTAAAATGTCCTCCACCTTCTTTGCCTTCCTTTGCACAGCAGTAACTATTTTTTAAGAAATCAAATCACCAAGAGCTCAGATTGGGTCTTTATCCTGCCCTCCTATGTCTGATATCAAATGTGTAAATCCTTCAGCCCTGCTGTCTGATTCTGAAGAGCCTGTTCGAGGCCTTTTAATAATTTAGTGGTTTAAGGGATTTGAACACTCATTCTCCCTTGGGCACCTGCTGATGACCCAAAGCACACACTTTGTACTCTTGTCTCAGTTTTGATGCAGAGATGGAATTCTGAAGACAGTAAATGAGATGTGACTGAAGACCAGTGAGCCTGTCTGACTTGCATGCCTCTCAAATGGGTCAAGGTCCTTGTCATCTCAGCTGATTAAACACTGGCTGTACCTAGCAGACCCGAGTGGGTGCAGGCAACACATTCACCACTTGCTGTGGTATATAGCTTTTCATTTCAAGATTTTCAATAATGTGCCCAGATAGGCGAGTTAGGAGAACTGTAAGAGGACTGGACCTAATCTCACCAAAAGCAATAAAAGAAATTAATTGTGTATGCAGAAATGAACAAATTTGATTGTGCTTATCTGAAATCATTACTAGTCACACTATACCCTCAGCCTTGGCAGGTGGAGAACACCATTTCCAATGTATGGCAAAAGGCCTATTAGCTTTTTTTAAATAGCTGCCTTTTACTTTTTTCTCACTACTGATGAGAAAAAGAGTGGCATATTAAAATATGCATGTCTGCATAGGTACATAGGCTTATATGTATGCGTATGCACGCATGGACTTAGTCAACATTTATTGAATGCAGAACACTGTGTGGCAGGAAGTACCAGGGGAAATTAAAAAAAATAATAATTTCTGCCCACATGATAGTTACAGTCTAATGGACAATTTGTGATGCATAGGATGATGAGCAAAAATTGATTACTCTAGAGATAACAGCCTCTCTTTTGTAACATTTTTCCCAACCAAGTGCAAAAGTAATGCATATTGCTTGCAAAAACTTTAGAAAATAATCACCTGTAGCACCAGTGCCCGGAAATATGTATTAACACTTAAAGATACATCCTGAAGATGTATCTTTCTGATACTTATAAAAAAATATTTTAAACAGCTGGATGCCAGCGAGGTGGTGCACATCTGTAATCCGAGCACTCGGGAAATATAGGTAGGAATTTCAGACTTCAAGGCTCTATTCTCAGTTACATAATGAGTCTGAGGGTTGCAGTGGTTACATGGCCTTATCTCAAAAACAAATAAACCAGGTGGCATATGTGCTTAATTCCACCACTTAAAAGATAAAGCAGATGGATCTCTGTGAGTTGGAGGCCAGCCAGGTGTCCAGAGTGAGTTCTAGGTCAGCCAGAGCTACATAGGGAGAGTCTGTCTCAAAACCAAATAAGGGTCAAAGAGATGGTTCAGAAGTTAAGAGTACTTACTGTTTTTCCAGAGGACGCAGGTTCAATTCTTAGCACTTGCCAGGTGATTCACAGCCATCTGTAACTCCAGTTCCAGAGGATCTATACCTTCTTCTGGTCAGGCATATACAGACATATGTGGAGACAAAACACCCATATACATTAAATTTTAAAAAATAAATAAAAATTAAAACACGCAAAACTAAAGCAAATTGTAACTGTACTAGACATATAATTTTCAAAATTATTTTCTCAGAGCCAATTCCCTGAGCTGCCAGACTGTTGAACACTCCATCCATCCTTAGAACTCAGACCACATGGATCTTGGTCCAGAGACCTAGGCAGAGACTCTCAGAGCCAGTCTGCTCCTACCCACTTGCTCATCTATCAGTCATCACATCCACCTCCCTAATCTGGGAGAGCTTGAAGTCCAAACCCAGATTCTGAACCAGAACTTTGTGTAGGAATTCTAAGTTCACTAACCCACCAGACTGTCAAACATCCCATCTACTGTTGGACCCTGAGTTTTGTGTTGGACCCTGAGTTTTGTGGAGGTGGACCCAGAACCTTAGAGATTTCCAGGGTCAGTGCTCCTTTCATTCTCTCATCTATACCCCATCCATCATACAGATCTGGGACTGCTTGGAGTCTGAACCAGAGTCCAATCAATAACTTTAAGTAGAAACTCACAGAGCCTGTATATTCCCTCCCTATGAATGCCAGGTACCCAAGCCATCACAATTTGCTGAGACCTCTTAGGGCACAAAATCTGAATCTGAGCCGGGCGTGGTGGCGAATGCCTTTAATCCCAGCACTAAGGAGGCAGAGGCAGGCAGATCTCTGTGAGTTCAAGACCAGCCTGGTCTACAGAGTGAGTTCCAGGGCTGTTACACAGAAAGACCATGTCTCGAAACACAAACCAAACAAACAAATGCCCTTGCCATTCTCAATTAACTCTCTCTCCTCAATTAGCTCTCTCTCTTCCCCACACCTCTCTCTGCCTTGTACTCAGCACTCCAGAATCATGCCTGCCTGTTTACTGCCATGCTTCCTACCATGATGCTAATAAACTAACCCTCTGAACCTGTAAGTAAACCCTTAATTAAAGAATTTCTTTTATAGGTTGTCTTGATCGTGATGTCTTATCACAGCAATAGAAAAGAAACTAAGACAATAAACAGCTAAGATAATATGCCTCCTCCAGAAACCAGCATCCATATTGCAATATCCCCCAATACAAGCACTTACCTGATGCAAAGACAAGGACTTCAAAATAGTAATTATGAACATATTCAAAGAGCTCAAAAAGGATATGAATAAATGTCTCAATGAAGATGATGAAAACACAGTTGAATGAAGAGACAAGTAAATAAATAAAATTCAAGATATGAAAATAGAATGTAATCAGGGACTCTTCAATAAAATATCCAAAATGAAATAAAGATTCAAAAATAAAACTTGGGAACAAGCAGGCCTGTGGGATTGTTGATTCTCAGGATTTGAAGATGGCTGCACAGTCAGCGCTGAAAATTGTGCTAAAAAGCACCACCAACATGTCTCTAAATGAATGCTTTACTAATATGCTAAAGAACAAACAGCCAATGTCAGTGAATATTTGAGCTTCGATGCAGCAGCTGCAGCCGCTAGTCAGTGCCAGAAACAGAAGACTAGCCCAGCAGATAGAGAATAGACCCTCTGTCCAGTCAGCATTAAAACCTAAGCAGAGCTTAAAGCAGCGCCTGTGTAAGAGTAACATCCAGGCACATTTAGGTGACCCACAGGTTCCCCGGACAGGGGGTCAATTGGAGGAAGAAGCCTACCCATAATCCAGAGAGGCTTGCCCAGAGGACGACTACGTGGGGGGGGTAGGAGGGTGCTACTAGAACCCTGCCTATGGAAAGGATGTCGCTCTGAGGTCTATGAATAGTAGCTACCTGAATAGGCTTAAGAAGAGGTGGTGTTGGAGGCTGTGAAGGTCCTGGGAGAGGGGGTCTAGGGCGTGGAGCTATGGATCGTGGCAGGATCGGTGGTAGAGATGGGGGTATGATAGGTCGGGGAAGAAGGGTTTTGGAGGCAGAAGCCGAGGTCTAGGCCGAGGAAGAAGTGCCCTCACTCGCCCTGCATTGACCAAGGAGCAACTGGACAACCAATTGGATGCATACATGTTGAAAACTGAAGGACACCTGAATGCTGAATTGGATGCCTACATGGCACAGACAGATCCTGAAGCCTGCCTGCCTGCCCACCTGTTAGACTCTTGTTAAAGTCACCACTCTACAAAACAACCTTGAAAAAACATGAGAAGAAACCTGATTGATTCTAGAAGGACCTATCACAATAGGATGTGGACTTACCTGCCACCAGTTGGTGCATTTAGTCTGTTCCATCTACTTTTGGTTTTTGTTTTGTTTTTTGTTTGTCTTGTTTTGTTTTTCGAGACAGAGTTTCTCTGTGTAGCAGCTCTGTCCTGGACTTGCTTTGTAGCCTCGAACTCACAGAAATACAGAGATATGCCTGCCTCTGCCTCCCGAGTGCTGGGATTAAAGGCCTGGGCCACCACCACCCCACCTCCGTCTACTTTTTGATACTGTGTTACATGAAAGCCAATTTTCCTTTAATTTGGTTGAGTTTGTTTTGTTATTTATGCAGTCACATGACTGCTATTTGACCAGGAATGTGTTGACCTTGTGAGGAGAACAATTTTCCAGTCTCTGCCTCACCTGTCATACACTCTGGTGTTTGAAAATGTTTTTTCTGTCCATATTTTGTCAGCTGTTCAGTTTCAGTGGAATCTTGTATTTTTGGTTCATTATAAGAAATTGTTCTCTCAAATTTAAACAAATAAATAAATGATAGATAGATAGATAGATAGATAGATAGATAGATAGATAAAACTTGGGAAGTTTCAGGCCTAGTGGTACCTACCTTTAATCTCAGTGCTTGGGAGACAGAGGCAGGATGATCTCTGTGAGCTCTAGGCCAGCCTGATCTACATAGTGAATTCCAGGAGCCCCTGTCTCGACCAATAAATAAACAAACAAACAAATTCATACATAAATAGTTTAGGGAGTAAAACAACAAGATCAAAGGAAAGCCTCACCAATAGGCTGGATTGAGTGGAAGAGAAAGTATCAGGCCTAGAAAGCAAGGTAGAAACAGATCATTCGGTCAAAGAAAATGTTAAATCCAAAAAATTTTTAAACAACAGAAAAAGACCCAATAACAAAACATTCAGAAAATCTGTGACACTGTAAGAAGATGAAATATATGAATAATAAGTATATGAGAAGGTGAAGAAACTCAGGTAAAAGAAACAGAAAATATTTTCAACAAAATCATAGAAAAGTTCCCATGTCTAGAAAAGAGATGCCTATCAAGGTACAAGAAGCATATGGAGCAACAGATAGACAGGGCCAGAAAAGATACACTATGTGAGAAAATACTAAATGTAAAGAGCAAGCAAAGGCTATTATTGAAAGCTGCAGGAGAAAAATACTGAGTCACATATAAATGTAGACCTCTTAAAATAGTATGGGATTTTTTTCTTTTCTTTTTCCAAGATATGATTTCCCTGTGTAGCCCTGACTGTCCTGGAACTTGCTCTGTAGACCAGGCTGACCTCAAACTCAGAGATCTGCCTGCCTCTTTCTCCCAAATGCTGGGATTAAAGGTGTGCGCCACCACTGCCCAGCTGAAGCCTGCTTTTTCAATGGAGACTTTGAAAGCCATCAGAGCCTGGAATGATGTTCTACAAGTTCTGAAAGATCACAGAAGCCACCCGGACTACTATACCCAGAAAAACTATCTGAAAGACCACAGATGTCACCCTAGACTATTATACTCTGCAAAACTATCAGTAATAATTGAAGAAAAAACATATTTCATGGTAAAAAACACATTTAAGAAATTTATGACTACCAATCCAGCTCAACAAAGAATACTAGAAGTAATGTTTCAGTCCGAAGAAAAGATTAATCATACCAAATAGATACAAGGAATAAATAATTCCAGAACTCACCAGGTGTGGCATCACATACCTTTAATCCTCGCACTTAGGCGACAGAGGCAGGTAGCTCTCTGTGAGTTCGAGGACTGCTTGATTTACAAAGTGAGTTCCAGGACAGCCAGGGATGTTACAGAGAGAAACCCAGTTAATAATAATAATAATAATAATAATAATAATAATAATAAATTCCAGAACAGTTAGCCAAAAGAGACCCATGAAAAGAACAACACCACAAGAAAATAACAAGAATTAATGAACACTCTTCAACAATAACTCTCAATATCAAAGGTCTCAATTCCCCAATAAAAGGACAGAGATTAACACACTGGATCAGGAAACAGGATCTATTTTCCTGCTGCCTTCAAAGAACATGCCACAGCATCATGGACAGACACTATCTTAAAGTAAAAGAATGGAAAAGGGTATAGCAAGTGAATTGAACTAAAAAATATTCAGACACAGTTATTCTGATATCTTACAAAATAGACATCAAAACCAAAACTAGTCAAAAATGATAAGAAAGGACATCACATATTCATATAAGGAAAAATTCACCAAAAGGTTATTATAATTGTAAATATGTATGCACCAAACACAGGAGCACCAAATTTCATAAAAGAAGCACTATTAAATCTAAAATCACATACTGAGGCCAACACAAAGAAAGTGGGTGACAATGGCACATCACCTCCACAGTAGACATCCAGAAAAAAACTAAATAGAGAAACTCTAAAGTTAAATATCATAAATCAGGGCCAGGCGTGGTGGAGCCCGCCTTTAATCCCAGCACTCAGGAGGCAGAGGCAGGCGGATCTCTGTGAGTTCAAGCGTGGTCTACAAAGTGAGTCCAGGACAGCCAGGGCTACACAGAGAAACCCTGTCTCAAAAAGCCAAAAAAAGAAAAAAATATATATATACATAATCAAATGGACCTAACAGACATACATCTACAGAGCATCCCCCCCCCAACACTAACGGCTATACTTTCTTCTCAGAAGCCCACAGAACATTTTCCAAAATTGATCACATATTAAAACAATAAGTGAGTTTAAACAAATATGGAAAAATTGAAATAGCACCCTGCATCCTATCTGACCACAAAGGAATAAAGCTGGCTTATTAGTAACAATAGAAATGGAAGAACACAGACACATAGACACTTAACAACACGGTACTGAATGAAAATTCAATCAAGAGAAAAGTCAAAAGGAAATTTAAAACTTTTTGGAATTGAAATGAAAGTACAATATACCAAAATCTATGGAAGACAGTGAAGACAATCCTAAGAGGAAAGTTAATAGCCTACTCAATAACAAAACAAAAAATACAAACAAAACACACACACAAACAACCAAACAAGCAAAGAAACAAACAAAAAACAGGAGAGGTAGGACTGAAGGTTGGGTAAATTGTTAAGAACACTGACTGTTCTTCCAGAAAACACAGGTTTGATTCCCAGCATATACAGTCAAAATGTTGAACCCTAGGGGGCTCCCCATAAGCTGACCCGCCAGGGTTCGACTCCCCTGAACCCCATAAAACGGTTCTCGGGCTCTTTAAATACACAAGCGGCTACAAAAAGGTGGGGGCACCAAGGAGTAGCTTTTTTTTAGCCCACCAGGCAACAGCCACAGGTGGTGATAAAAGGAACAAAGAGTATGTTAAGTTAAGTGGATCCGAGGGGAGTGTGAGAAAACTAGCCAGCTATGCAAGCTTTGATATTTTCAAGGACTGAGTTCTGTGGAATGTTTCCAGAAGAAGTGAGGTCAGGGTCTCACTACAGAGGAGAAGGCCATGTATTCATTAATTTTTACAGTCTTACAAAAACACCCTTATACATGAAATAAAAGAAAAGTAAATAAATCTCAAGTGGGCATGGTGACTCATGCCTTTGATCCCAGCACTTGGGAGGCAAAAGCAGGCAGATCTCTGTGAGTTCCAAGCTAGCCTGGTCTACAAATCGAGCCCAGAACAGCCAAGCTGTTACACAGAGAAACTCTTCTCAAAAACAAAACAAAGAACCAAAAAAACAAAATAAATAAAATAAAAATAAATCTCAAGAAAAGTGGAGAGGTTTCATATTAATAATTTAATGATATACTTGAAAGTTTTAGATAAACAAGAACAAATAATTACAAAAAAGAGTAAATGGGAAGAAATAATCAAAGTCAGGACTGAAATTAATGAAATAGAAATGAAAAACAAAACAATACAAAGAGCCAATGTAACAAAGTTGGTTCTTTTAAAAAAATTACCAGCCGAGCGTGGTGGCACACGCCTTTAATCCCAGCACTCGGGAGGCAGAGGCAGGTGGATCTCTGTGAGTTCGAGGACAGCCTGGTCTACAAAGCAAGTCCAGGACAGCCAGGGCTACACACAGAAACCCTGTCTCGAAAAACAAAAACAAAAAAAAGATTAAAAAAAAATTACCAAGATGAGCCAGGTGTGGTGGCGCACACCTTTAATCCCAGCACTCCAGAGGCAGAGGCAGGTGGATCTTTGTGAGTTCAAGGCCAGCCTGGTCTACATAGTGAGTCCAAGACAGCCAAGCTCTGTTACACAGAGAAACCCTGTCTCGAAAAACCAAAAAAAAAAAAAATTGCTGACACAAAATATCCAGGAAATCTAGGACCTAATCTAAGAGTAGTAGGAATAGAAGGGGAAGAATCTCAGCTGAAAGACCCAGAAAATATTTTTAACAAAATCATAAAAGAAAATTTTTCTAACTTAAAGAAGGACATGTCTATAAAAGTACAAGAAGGTCAAGGTAACAGGTTAGAATTAGAATAGGATTCTTCAAGGTCAGGAAGATCAACCTGGCACTTGTGGGCACTTGGCATGGCAGCATATGGACTAAAAACAGGGTTTATGGCTAGCAATTGTTTTCAGCTGCTAAGAGCCTTAGGAGATGGGCAGAGTCCTTCGAAGGAACCCAGTGGAGGTGTGGCAAAAGTCATGGGAATTGTAAGTTCTCTCTCTCTCTCTCTCTCTCTCCCTCTCTCTCTCTCTCTCTCTCAAAAGCATGGGACACTTCAGAAGACCATGAGATGACCCCCTATATAAACTTGGGGGCTTCACATGACTCTTTCCCCATGACAGAGAAGAGGAACAAATGTGCTGGAGATTAAGTGATGTAGGCCTTGTGCCTGAGGCCACGAGAAAACAACCCGAGCACAGAAAAGAACTTTAAGCTGAAGAGACTTAATAGCAGGCAGCAGAATCAAAACTACATAAGGTATGCTAACGAATGAGTGAATCCTGAAGCGAGCTGGGTCAGAGGAGAGTTGGGACTGGCTGATGCCAGGGAATGGCTATTACAGACTTTAACTCCTGACCCATGAATAACGCACAGGCTGATGAGACAGACTGTGGAACTGATTTACACAAACCTGCAAAGCTAAGCCCGGAAGGAGCTGAACCAAGCTGAAGATAATTCTGCAGTAACTGACAGAGCTGTACTCTCAGCCAAGATGCCCAAATGGACCTTCACTAGAGAATTTTAATAT
This sequence comes from Lophiomys imhausi, assembly GCA_907164525.1. Classification (NCBI taxonomy): domain Eukaryota; kingdom Metazoa; phylum Chordata; class Mammalia; order Rodentia; family Muridae; genus Lophiomys; species Lophiomys imhausi. The sequence goes on along the minus strand of CAJQZJ010037498.1, from coordinate 352,228 downwards.
CCTTTCAAGAAAATTATAGTGGGGTTGATTAAATATTTTTAGATACTAAGTGTTTATAGGTATTATGCTTTAGATATTAGGGATTAGGTTATAGGATATAGGTATTTTATAGATATTTGTTAAGTACTAATAAATATAAATGTTTTAAATAAAAAATATTTTGTTTCAGGTTACAGAACATGAAATAGATGGGACCAGAAAAGGAAGTTCCTTGCCACATAATAATCAAAACATTAAATGTACGGAACAAAGAAAGAATATTAAAAGCTGCAAGGGGGAAAGGCAGACCTATAAGAATTAACCCAATTTCTCAAGGAAAATGTTAAAAGCCAGAAGGGCAAGGAAAGATGTCCTGCAGACTCTAAGAGACTACAGATGCCATCCCAGAATACTATACCTAGCAAAACTTCTCAGCACAGACTCTAAACGCCAAAAGGTCAGAAGGACCTGGACAGATGTCTTGCAGATTCTAAGAATCTCAGACTACTATACCCAGAAAAACTTTCAATCACCATAGATGGAGAAAACAAGATATTCCATGACAAAGTCAAATTTGAACAGTATCTATCAACAAATACAGCCCTACAGAGGTACTCCAAACCAAGGAGGTTAACTACACCCATGAAAACACAGGAAATTAATAATCTCACACCAGAAAAACCAAAAGAAGGGAAGTGCACACTCACACGCACACACGTGCCCATGAGCTACCACCACCATTAATATAATAAAATGAATTAGCAATTATTGGTCATTGATATCTCTCAATATCAATGGACTCAATTCCCCCCCTAAAAAGGACATAGACTAAGAGAATGGATGCAAAAACAGGATCCAACCTTCTGCTGCATGCCAAAAACACACCTTAAAATTAAAGATAGATATTATTTAAGAGTTAGGGATTGGAAAAAAAGATTTTTGAAGCAAATGGACCTAACAAACAAGCTGGTATACCCATTCTAATATCTAACAAAATAGACTTCAAACCAAAATTAATCAAAAGAGATAGGGAAGGACACTTCTTAGCAAAGGAATGGTCCACCAAGATGATTTTTGAATTCTTAACATCTATGCCACAAATGAAAGGGCACCCACATTTGTAAAGGAAACACTACTAAAGTTTAAATGACACATCAACCCTTACACATTGATAGTGGGAGACTTCAACACACCACTCTCACCAATGGACAGGTCATCCCGACAGAAACTAAACAGGGAAATACTGGAGCTAACAGATGTTATGAACCAAATGGACCTAACAGATATCTACAGATCATGTCATCTAAACACAAAAAAATGCACCTTCTTCTCAGCACCTCATGGAACATTCTCCAAAATTGACCACATACTCTGTCACAAAGCAAGTCTCAACAGATACAATAAAACTGAAATGACTTCTTGCATTCTATCAGCCCACCATGGATTAAAACTGGATTTTAATAGCAACTAAAACAACAAAAAGCCTACAAATTCATGGAAACTGAGCAACTCTCTACTAAATGACTGTTGGGTCAAGGCAGAAATAAAGAAATTAAAGACTTCCTAGAATTCAATGAAAATGAATGCACAACATACCCAAACTATGGGATACAATGAAAGTAGTGGTAAGAAGCAAGTTCACAGCACTAAGTGCCTACATGAAGAAATTGGAGAGATCTCATAATAGCAACTTAACAGCACACTAAAAACTCCAGAACAAAAAGAAGTAACACATGCAAGAGGAGTGGATGGCAGGAAATAATCAAAGTGGGGGCTGAAATTAATAAAATAGAAACAAAGATAATAATAGAAAGAATCAATGAAGCCGGGAGGTGGTGGCGCACGCCTTTAATCCCAGCACTTGGGAGGCAGAGGCAGGCGGATCTTTGTGAGTTCGAGGCCAGCCTGGTCTACAAAGCGAGTCCAGGACAGCCAGAGATATTCAGAGAAACCCTGTCTCGAAAAACCAAAAAAAAAAAAAAAAAAGAATCAATGAAACCAAGAACTAATTCTTTGAGAAAATCAACAAGATAGACAAGCCCTTAGCCAAACTAACTAAAATACAGAAAGAGAATATCCAAGTTAACAAAATCAAAAATGAAAAGGGGGACATAATAACAGAAACCAAGGAAATCATTAGGCCATACTTTTAGTCCCTGTACTCCACAAAAGACAAAAGTTAATATTTCTTTTTTTTTTTTTTTTGGTTTTTCGAGACAGGGTTTCTCTGTATATCTCTGGCTATCCTGGACTCGCTTTGTAGACCAGGCTCCAGGCTGGCCTCGAACTCACAGAGATCCGCCTGACTTTGCCTCCCAAGTGCTGGGATTAAAGGCGTGCGCCACCACGCCTGGCAAGTTAATATTTCTATTAACTTGGAAAAGTTAATGGAAATAAAACATTTTCTAGATAGATACCACTTATCACAGTTAAATCAGGATCATATAACCAATTTAAGTACACCTATTGTCCCTAGTGAAATAGAAGCAGTCAATAGAGGTCTCCCAACAACAAACAGTGAAGGCCAAATGGTTTTAGTGCAGAATTGTATCAGACTTTCAAAGAAGAGCTAATGCCAATACTCCTCAAATTATCCCACAAAATAGAAACAGTAGAATCATTGCCCAACTCATTTTATGAGGCCACAGCCACCCTGATACCCAAACCACACGAAGATTCAACAAAAAAAGAAAATTACAGACTAGTTTCCCTCATGAACATTGACTCTAAAATACTCACAAACTGAATCCAAGAACACATCAAGATCATCCACCATGATCAAGCAGGCTTCATCTCAGAGATGCGGGGATGTTTAAACATAGGAAAAATCAGTCAATGTAATCCACTATAAACAAATTGGAAAAACCACATGATAATTTCATTAGATGCTGAAAAAGTCTTTGACAAAATCCAAAACACCTTCATGGTAAAAGTCTTGGAGAGATTAGGGATACAAGGGACCAACATAAACATAGAAAAGGCAATTTACTGCAAGCCTATAGCCAACATCAAATTAAATGAAGAGAAATTCAAAGCAATTCCACTAAAATCAGAGGCAAGGCAAGGATGTCCACTCTTTCCATATCTATTCAATATAGTAACTGAAGTTCTAGCTAGAGCAATAAGACAACTAAAGGAGATTAAAGGGATACAAATTGGAAAGAAAGGCCGGGTGTGGTGGCGAGCACTCGAAAGGCGGAGGCAGTCAGATATTTGTGAGTTCAGCAGGGAACAGGAGGGATAAGGTAGCGGCTGAGAGGTACGGAGGAAGAGAGTACTAGAAGAGAAAACTGGAATTGGGAGGCAATACAGAAACCTAGTATAGAAGGGCATAGTGGTGCACACCTTTAATTCCAGCACACCTGAGACAGAGGCAGGCAGATCTCTGTGAGTTCAAGGCCAGCCTGGTCCACAAAATGAGTCTAGGACAGTCAGGGATACACAGAGAAATCCTTTCTCAAAAAAGAAAGAAAGGGAGGAAGGAGAGAACAGAAAAGGAAAAAAAAAAAAAAAAAGAAAACTAGTCCAGTGGAAACTGCCTGGAATCTATAAGGGTGACCCTAGAGAAGATGCCTAGTAATGGGGAATACAGAGCCCTAACTGGCTGTCTGTTATAACCACATAAGCTCCTAGCAGTGGGACTGGGACATTATCCCAGTCACTAAACCTTTGACCTACAATCTGTTCTGCTGTATGTGCTGAGGTAATGGTGGCGCAGAACTTGTGGGAGTGGAAAAACTGGTCCAACTTCAGGCCCATGCCTGACACTGCCTGGAGGTCGAGGAACCAGAGGCAGGACAGCCTGAGACCCAGAGTACAAGGAAACACTACAGACAAAAAAAAAAAATCGCCAGGTGTGGTGGCGCACACATTTAATCCCAGCACTCGAGAGGCAGAGGCAGGCGAATCCCTGAGAGTTTGAGTCCAGCCTGGTCTACAAAGCGAGTCCAGGACAGCCAGGGCTGCTACACAGAGAAACCATGTCTCAAAAAAAAAAGAGTCAATGAAACGATTCCTAAAATATTCTGCTATACACATAGATTGATGCCTATGTCCAATTGTCATCAGAAAGGCTTCACCCAGGGACTGGAGAGATGGCTCGGTGGTTAAGAGCACTAACTGCTCTTCCAGAGGACCTGGGTTCAAGTCCCAGCACCCACATGGCAGCTCACAGCTGTCTGTAACTCCAGGATCTGACACCCTCACACAGACATACATTCAGGGAAGACTCTAATGCACATAAAGTAAATAAATTACTTAAAAAAAAGAAAGAAAGGCTTCACCCAACAACTAATCCGAGCAGGTGCAGAGACCCTCAGCCAAACAGTAGATGGAGCTAGGGGAACCCCGCAGAACAGGGAAAGGATTGTAGGAACCAGAGATGTCAAGGACACCAGGAAAACACGGCCCACAGAATCAACTAAGAAGGGTTCACAGGGGGTCACAGAAACTAAGGTGACAGACATGGAACTTGCATGGGTCTGACCTAGATCTTCTGCATATACGTTATGGTTGTGCAGCTTGGTGTTCTTGTGGGACTACTAACAGTGGGAGTGGGGCCTGCCTCTCACTCTTTTGCCCAGTCCAGCCTTAATATGAGTGTTTGTGCCCAATCTTATTGCATCTTCTTATGCCATGTTTGGTTGATATCCCTGAGAGGCCTGCTGTTTTCTGAAGGGAAATAGAGGAGGAGTGGATCTGGGATAGAGAGGTGGTTTGGAAAGGGACTGGAAGGAGTGGAGGGAAGGAAAACTGTGGTATGGATGTAATGTATGAGAGAAGAATTTTTAAAAATTAAACAAATAATTTAAATAAGTCCATAATATCTAATGAGATTTTGTTTTGTGGAAAGTTCAAGTTTGGCTTGTTTTCAGGATCTGCATGAAAGTCTGTCTGGACTGATTTATTGTTTCTGAGACCACTTGTTTTTGTTTGTGTTCTATGGTTTGGCTTCTGTTGCCTTACTTTTGGTTTTCTTCTTGGTTTGCTGAGTTCAGAAATACTCTGGTTTGTGCGTGTCAGATAACGCACAATTGGAACACATGTGGTGCATGTTCTGGGTTTGTGTGTGTCAGATAACGTACTCAGTTTCCGGTTTCTGTGTGTCAGATAATGCAGGCAACTAACGAGCTGTAGGACAGACTGTGCCTGTTATCCTGCCAGTCACGGGAACCTAGAGGACGCTCCAGCTCCCTCTGAGAAAGAAAGGGGAAGAGGTGTCTCCCTTCTTGCCCGGATCCCCAGTGGCAGTGGGGGAACGAGAACTTAGTCTTGCCTAGCCAATTGTTGGATCGAGCTTGGCACTGTCTCGTTGTTGTGCTGTACATTGTATAATCTATGTGACTGTTTCCTTGTTTTGGGTAAGACTGATTTGGGCTGACGTTCCAGCTTGTTCAAGATCTGCTTGGCCAGTTGTTGTGTGCTGGTTTGCTGTTTGTCTTCTTGTTTATATGTTTTTGTCTATGTCTTTCTGAATCCACACAAGAAAATGAGTTTACATGTGAGATGAATGAACATGCATGTCTGATGGGTCGCTCCCATGGAGTTCCACTTTCAATTTTGCCGCCTCTGGGTTGGAGGATGTTTGTGCCTGACTATGTTTATAGTTTTGCCTCTGCTTAGTTGAAGGACATTTGTGTCTGACTGTGTTTGTTCTTTCTGTGTTTGTTTTGTTATGATCCTTTACTCGACTGAGATGACCCTCCTTTCATCTCCCCCCATCTCCTTGGTGGGATGACTTCAGAGCTCCAACAACCTCCACGAAATGACCAGGGGAAGGAAAACAGGGGAATGAGGAGCAGGGAGGGACCCACAAGGACAAGTGCTGCAAAGTTCAATCCTACCTGTTTGCCTGTTGAAAAATGCAACAAAGATAAAAAGAAAGTTTGCTGGAGGATGTTGACACAAATAAACATTTGGCCATTAAAATATATGTATGTCAGAAAGGAGATGGCTTGGATATAATTATGCTTTGTAATTAGAAATGAAAAGTTTCTTCAGAATGTCTGATGTCTGATTAAACCTAGATAACTATTTATTTGGACAGAAACAGATATAAAAAAGAGAGAAAGAGAAAAAAGTCAGGGATCACTGGGGTCCCCACCAGAGACAAAGGATGAAAGCTTAAACAAGTTGTGAGGGTCTGAGGATGTAAATACAACTTATAAAGAAAAGCTTCTAAGAAGATGTCTAGGAATATGAAAAGATGTTAAAGTTTGATAAATGCAAGTTATTAAGGTTAAAAGATGACAAAAATAGTTAAAGATATGTTATAGATGCGGGTTTGCAGGTTGATGGTCAATCAAAGTTATGGTTTTCTTACAATTATGGAGCTTCTTGCTTTTTGGGGGCTCTGTTCATTACTGTAGCCTCTTTTTAGACTAAGAAACCAACAAATAGTCACCTTATTTGCAGTTATGCCAAGAAGTTATGCAGTTAGTTACAAGATTACACTTTATTTAGCCTCCTATACAGGTTTTCACAGTCAAACAGAAAGTAACTAACTAAAAACAAGATCCATCTTAGATGGATATGATGGTCCTCAGATACCTCAGAGATCTGCAGAACACGATATTTAAATATTTAATACAAAAAACTTTTGATGATAGACATGTCAGCTCCTGACAGCATTCCTAGTTTCCTCCAAAGAAGACAATGGACACAAAGAATCTCCACCTGAGAGTTGCTTTAAGTATGACAAAGCTGGCCACTGGGCTAGACTGCCCTTTGCCTCAACAGCAGACAGCATGCTGTCCAAGCTGAATGTGCTGGACACAGATGGAAAAGTCGACTGCTGAACTTCGCCAAGACAAGGTAAGCAGTCCTTCATAATTCCTGTCTCACAAAAAGGTCTGTCATACCTTGGTACTGGTGGCCAAAGAGGGATGCCCCACAGACACAGAGGAACAATGTGCTGCATGTCAAGGTAAAGACTGTCATTTTTTTATAGATTTGGAAGCCACTGATCTTGTTTACTGAGATGATATTTATCATTCTCAGATCCCTGATGAGTCTAATCACTATAAAAATAAAAGATTTAACAGTTTAGCAACAAAAACCAAGGCTTCAGACGCCTTCTCAGTCTACCTTGTTACCAGACTCAGAAAACAGCTTCTTCCCCTTGATATGTTCCTGTTAAAATTCCAATAATTTATTGGTCTAGCTCTGGTAAAACATACCACTAGATGATTAGTCACAAGTTTAAGATTTTAAATCTCCTTTTGGTTTAAAGATTGTTCATGCTAATAATTTAAGGCTGTTTTTCAAGTTTCTGTCATATTATCTTTCTGAGGTCTAGTCATAAAGCCTGGATCCACCAGCCTCAGATCAAACAGGATTCCAGATAAGTACAACTGCCTGTTCTTAAAATGAGATTTTGCCCTTGGTCATGGGGTTCCTTACCTTCCTCAATTAGTAGACAATTAAAAAAAGATTTATTTATTTTATGTATATGAGTGCTCTATCTACATGTACACCTGTAGCCAGAAGAGGGCACCACATCTCAATGTAGATGGTTATGAGCCACCATGTGGTTGCTGGGAATTGAACCCAGGACCTCTGGAAGAGCAGGCAGTGCTCTTAACCGCTGAGCCATCTCTCCAGCCTTTAGTAGACAATTTTAACTTCTGTTCCCAGCCTATGTTTGTCTCAGCAGATTCTCACCTGGCTGATAGATACTATTCTGAGATCACCAATGGGACTGCAGGTTGCTAAGCCATGGACTTCCTGAAAGCTGATGTGAACCAGTCCAAGCGATATAACTGCCCCATTGTGCAGCCTTTGACTAGCATTTCAGTCTCTCTGGACCCCAATGACAACGCCCTAATGTCAGCTGGAAGTAGTTACAGGAGAGAGTACGTCGTCCATTGTCCCACCTAACAGGCTGAAATGCTATGTCAAAAGGAACTCCCTTACATAGGCTACAAATGGATATCTATTTCTATAATGTCAACTGATATACTACTTGGGTCCTTGGTTCTGTTTCTCCTGGTTATGCTTTATGCCCCTCATATGATTACTGCTTATATTCCTTTGAACTTTGAACAGGGATAGACAACAGACATGTTTAAAGACCTGTGATTGGGTCTCTCTAATGACCTAGATAAAGGGGGAAATGTGGAGCCTGACTGAATCCATTTTCAAAAAAAGATTCCATTTTGTATTAAGTTTGACTCAGAGCTGACCTCCAGTTCCAGAACAACAACAAAATGTACCTGACCTTGTATTCCAGGGGTGTTCCCTCGTCACCACCAGACAGCTCACTCTGAGAAAGCACCCAAAAAGTCTAAACAAACTTTCTGGTGGCCAAGCTGACCTCAGCTGGTTAGTCAGTAACAATGAGCCAATCAGAAATGGACATGACTAGCTACCCAAATGTCATCCAATCATATGGTAAAAACCTGCTTCTTTGCCTGAGTCTCTATATAAACTCTGTACTTTTGGGTCTGGGGACTCTCAACTCTAACTGCTCTGTCAGTGAGTATTGAGAGTCCAAGCTCTGAGCTTGAAAAAACAACCCTCAAGTATTTATATTGGAGTTGGCTCCTGGGTAGTCTTTGGGGTCTCAAGAACTGGACAGAACAAGCTACAGCCAGAGACCTTCAATTTTTAAATCTTTTTTGAGAAAATACATTTCCAGCTAGGGATATAGCTCAATGCTAGAACATTGTTTTATATATGTAAGGCCATGGGTATAATGCCAAATTGTTTTTTTTTTATTATTACAATCCTTTTTTAATTCATTGGTGTCATTTTGGGGTATACTTCTACTGTGTTGATGTGAAAAAATATTATTGTACAATTCACCTGTTATCTAATTTTGGAACAAAGAGATGCATCTAAAAGTCTCAATCTAGCACCATCTTTTACTACTGATGTGACAGCAGGTAGATTTTTATTTGGGTGCTGTTTCTCATTGCTTTAGCCTTCACTGTCCTCACTTATTTTAGCTCGTAACATCTTTCAAAGTTTTTGGCTGAGAACTAAACAAGATGCTGTATCTGTTTGTTATATAGTAGGGATACAGTAAATGACAAGTAGGATTATTTCAACTAAAGGTGAGCCTTCTTATTGCCTGTCTGCAAATAGCCCTAATCTGAATTTTTTTAAAAAAATTGTTTTATTTTTTAAGTATTTATTTGCTTCTTTTTATGTATATGAGTGATTTGTCTTCACACACACCAGAAAAGGAAATCAGATCCCATAACAGATGGTTGTGAGCCACACGTGGTTGCTGGGAAATGAACTCAGGACCTCTTGAAGAGCAGCCATTTTCCCATTTCTCCAGCCCCACCTCCACTCCCACCCCGCCCAATATGAATCATTGGTGGTGGCAGGAGCAGTATTTAAAATGGAAATTGTTAAAATGGAGTAGTGGTGGTGACCACCTGAAATTCCAGCTTTCAGGAGGTGGATACAAGTTAATCAGCAGCTGTGCTGCGTATTTGAAGCTAGTCTGATCTACAATAACAAGTTCCAGACCAGGAAGGACTGCATAGAGATCCTGACTGGAACAAACAAAACAGAACAAAACAAAACCGTCAAAGTAATTTAAATAAATAAACATAAAATTTAAAACCTGAAGATTCTCAAGTTCCTACCTAAAACATCTGAATGAGAATTTTAGGGTGGGGCTGGAGTCTGTCATTCTAAAGGAATGTTTTTCTGTCTCCCTGGGAGGGCTGAGAGTCCAAGAGCTGATAATAGCCTTGGGACTTTTTCCCTCCTGCTCTAAGGGGAGGAGAAAACATTTGGAAGCTGGAGTTTTCCAGTGCTGGAAAGGAAGGGACTTCCTTCTCTGAAGAGACTTGGAAGGCAAGAGGAGCAATTTTTTGTTGAATGTGGTTTTGCAGAGAAAGCAGCTGTGCATATGAAGGATTGTGCATATGAAGGCAGAGAACTATCAGCTTACATCTGTGGAAAGGAGAGTTGATGTGAATAGGCTCAAGGTCAATTTTTTGCTGACTGAGGAGACTGAAGATAAGAAGCAAAGGCCTGAGTATCTTGTCTCTAGAGAGACAGTTGGTATCTGATGTCAGAGAATTAGTCCGCCATTAACCTGAACCAGCTTTAAGCATTTTTATCCTTCACAGTAAAAATATATATTTTTTTTGTTTTTCGAGACAGGGTTTCTCTGTGTAACAGCTCTGGCTGTCCTGGACTCGCTTTGTAGACCAGGCTGGCCTCAAACTCAGTGATCCACCTGCCTCTGTCTCCCGAGTGACACAGTAAAAATAATTTAAACAAAAGAGAACTTATTTGTTAACGTGCGTCACTAATCAGAGATAGCAAGAGTGTGTCTTCTCTAAACCCACACTTCTGCCTTCTTTCTATGATTGTTCTTCATTTGTTATAGAGAGGTTACATTCTGGCATGCGTTGCAAAGGAGTTCTGAGCATTATGAACCTGATTCTGAACTTTTCTGGATACTGAAGGCGAATCCTACTGTTTTACTAAGGCAGGTGGCTTAGTAAACTTTAAACTGCCAGACAGCACTGAATGTAAAAAAAAACAAAACAAACAAACAACAACAACAACAAAAAACCCTGTCCTTGCTGCAAGAACAGTTGGGGGTGGGGTATGATTTATATCCACTCTGAATTCCTTTAATATTGGTGCAATTAGCCAGAACTCATTTTATTTCTAGTATGCCAAGCATTTGCAGAAGTATTTCCTATTCTAGAATTTATTTCCCTGATGATAACAACTCCAGTTAATTAAGTTACAGAGAGGTTGTGAGAGAAACAATATGCACCACAATGAACTTTGCAGAGATAATAGTTCTCAAGGATCTAACAGTTTTCAATAACAATGCCAGTATAAACAGGACGTTTGACATGCACATGCCTATAGTCCCAGCGAAAATGGGCCTTTGTGTTGTTAGCAGGAAAAGGAATTGTAATTCCATGGAATTTTGTCATGGATGAGGCAAACACAACATACTATTTGTAAAGCTTTGGAAGCTTAAAGTGCCCTCTATGGCTTTATGCGTTCTGTGTGTTTCACTTTCTTATCTGTCCTTTGTTATGTTTTATTAGAGTGTATTAATTGTACAAAATAATAGACTTCATTTTGACCTTTTCTTGTTTTATCATGGTGACATTTTTGTACACACAAGTAAGTTACTTTGATCATATTAATGCCGTCTGTACCCTCAAAGAAATCACAAATGTGAGTGAACTCCTAGGATATCTATGGAATGAACACACATCTTTGCAAAATGCTGAAACTACATCCTCTCAGGATGATTCTCTTCCACTACCGGAACAGGCCAGAGCTTGTAATTTTTGTATCCATACCCCCAAGGCCTAACACAGAGCACTGGCTCACAGCATTTATTGAATGAATGACTTAATCAGAGGAATAAATGAAAGAATAAGAGGCTTTGGGATGTAGTTCAGAGGCAGAGGTCTTGATTAGCATTCTTAAGACTTTAGACACTTTCGGTTTGATCTGCAGGGCCAAAATAAATGAATACTTAATGTATTTGTTTAAATAAATCATTAATGAATATTTACTTTTGTATCCATTTCCTTGTCACAAATTGAAGAAAGCATTAAGAGTTCGCTCATATCTTTTTTTTTTTTTCAAGACAGGGTGCCTCTGTGTAGTCTTGGTTGTCCTGGACTCTGTAGATAAGACTGGCCCTGAACTCACAGAGATTTGCCTACCGAGTGCAGGGATTACAGGCAAGCTCCACCATGCCTGGCTCACTCATATATTAATTTTTATGGTGAACTTCTAAAGGAGAAAACTGGTAAAATGGAAACACTAAGAAACCGATAATGGTTTTCTGGTTAAAAGATTTTGTCCAATGGATTTTTTTTTCATTTACTCATTTATTCAGATAGTTACAGAGTATTTATTATGGATCAGGGATCCTCAAAACAGGCAGTATTTGTTCTCATGAAATAGATATTCTCTTTGAGGACATGCCATCTACACATGCAAAATGTGTGTATGCTATGCCAAGTAACGATGAAGAGGACGAGGCAGGTGGATCTCTGTAAGTTCGAGTCCAGCTTGGTGTACAAAGTGAGTTCCAGGACAGCCAGGGCTACACAGAGAAACCCTGTCTTGAAAAACAAAAACAAGCAACCAAACAAAAAAGGGCAGTGGAGAGGCGCACTGGTAGACACAGAGGCTGAGCGGGCCATGGCTGCTCTGTGAGTGGAATGTACTGTACCCATTGGTGGGGCCAAAGGTCCGCAGCTCCTACTCAAAAGATTCTTAAAATTGACATTAGAGTCAGTACCTGAACTAAGTAAATATTCTGAAGCTGTCTTTTTCACACAACATTTGGAGTGTCTTAAAAATGGCACTTACCTATTATATCTTAAAACAGTGGGGTTATTTCTAGAGAGAAAAAAACAAAGTTCAAACACACAGCACCTGTAAATATTATCCTTTCATTTAAATGTTATCTTTTAAAAAGCAAAACCCAAATCAAACACATACAAAACCATAAAGAGCTTTTTTAAAAACTTGAATCAGATAATATTGCTCTTCCTTCTAAAAACCTAATGGGTCAAGTGTGGTGACCCACTCCTTTAATCCCAGCACTCCCAGAGGCAGAGGAGTGAGTTCAAGGCCAGCCTGGTCTACAAAGTGAGTCCAGAAAAGCCAAGGTCACACAGAGCAACTGTGTCTTGAAAAACCAAAACAAACAAACAAGAAAAATAAACCTAATGCTTTTCATTGCTATTAGGATAGATCTATAATCTGCAATAAGAACCACATGCTAACTTGTTGATTCATTTAAAAAATTATTGAGTGCCTGTTAGTATTTTATGCCTGGGAGATACTGCTGTGAGGGGGTGGAGCCAAGTTTCAGTTCCCAGGGTGTTTACTCTCAGAGGGGTGGGAGCCAGCTAGCAGGAAGACTGGCAGATTTTAAACATACAAATAAAATCAATAAACAAGAAAACGGACCAGATAAATCCTAATGTGTGAGCGCTGGGAAGAAAAGAAAATAGCATCTTTGTTGGAGAAAACCATCTTGTCTTTCAGTACATCAAGCTCCATTTTCTCACCCCAGGGAATGTAAATAAGGCTGCTCCCTCATTTTCCTGAACCACCTTCTCAGGTCTCAGGCACAAATGGCAGCTTCTCTCGATACTTCTATAGCACACTCCTCTCCTTTGTAATGTAATGTCCTTTATTTACATCGATATTGATTCAGTGCCTGTCTTACTACAGAGCAGAGTCTTGTGAATGATAGCTACTGATAGATCTAAATGGTGATCAGGAGATCATTGAAATGAACACAAGGAAATGCATTTTTCCCTAAGGACCACTTAACAAGATTGTTGTTGTTGTTTGCTTTGTTTTGTTTTGCTTTGGCCCAGTGGGTAGTTGATGGTGGTGCATGCCTTTAATCCCAGAGGCAGACAGATCTCTGAGTTTGAGGCCAGCATGGTCTACAGACTGAGTTCCAGGACAGCTAGTACTGTTACACAGAGAAACCTTGTGTCAAAAAACAAAACAAAACAAAAAACAACAACAAAATTAAATAAATAAGCAAGCAAGTAAATAAATAAATAAATAAATAACAGGGGATTTAAAATCATTTCATTGTCCCATGGGAAACAGTCCTGTGGCTAAACAGAACCTAAATATTCAGTATCTTGTTTGGATGGTTCTAGAGCACACTCAATGGCATCATGGGATGCATTTTTTTGTTTGTTTTCGAGACAGGGTTTCTCTGTGGATCCTTGGCTGTCCTGGACTCACTTTGTAGACCAGGCTGGCCTCGAACTCACAAAGATCCGCCTGCCTCTGCCTCCCAAGTGCTGGGATTAAACGCGTGCGCCACCACCGCCTGGCTTCATGGGCTGCATTTTGAGTTTGGCAATGAAGTGAATAATTTCTTAAATACCTGAAGCAGCTTCATGCTTATGAAAAAGCACGGGAAAACAGGTAGAAAGTAACAAAGACAAAGTGTGTATTTGGACCATGGGAGTAATAAATGATTAGGAACTCTTCTTCTTCTTTTTTTTTGGGGGGGGGTTTTGAGACAGGGTTTCTCTGTATATCTCTGGCTGTCCTGGAATCACTATGTAGACCAGGCTGGCCTCGAACTCACAGAGATCCGCCTGCCTCTGTCTCCAGAGTGCTGAGGAACTCTTTTTCTTGTTTTACATTCAGACTGATTTTTCTTTCTGAATGAAAAGGCCTCTCCCCTTTCTAAAACCTATTGAACATGTGTACATTGTATAATGTCTAAGACAATACAGAAAAAGATAAAGAAGGTTAAATGGTTAATAATAATTAGACTTTTTTCTAGGGATTGGGTACTTAGCTTAGAGGTACAGTGGATGCTTTAAGACTCATTCCTAGTCCTGGAGGGGAAGCTCAAAAATCACACACACACACACACACACACACACACACACACACACACACACACACAGAGAGAGAGAGAGAGAGAGAGAGAGAGAGAGAGAACCACACATAGACACACAACACACACACAGAGAAACACACAGACACACAACACACACACACACAGCCCAAGGAAACTAGACTTCCTTCTATATATGCATATATGTATATATTTTAAGCTTTGAAGTAAACTGGCATTCTGGTCCCGAATTATTCAATCCCTGGGACCACCCATAAAGTATAAGGAGAAAGAGAACCAACTCTTGAAAAGTTGTCCCCTGAGCTCCATAAGAACAACATACACACACCAAAAATAATGTTATTTAAATTTTTTTTTTAAATCCTTCACTATGACTAGCATTTCTTTTTTCTTTTGAGACAGGTTTCTCTGTGTAGCCCTGGCTGTCCTGTAAACCAGGGTAGCCTTCAAGTCACAGAGATCTGCCTGCCTCAAGAGTGCTGGGATTAAAGGCGTGAGCCACCATGGCTGTGGCTAGCATTTTTTAAAGGCAGAGTCTCATTCGAACCCACACTGGCCTGGAACACACTATCCTGGTTTATCCTCTTTTTTTGTTTTGTTTTGTTTTGTTTTCGAGACAGGGTTTCTCTGTGTAGCCCTGGCTGCCCTGGAACTCACTCTGTAGATCAGGCTGGCCTTGAACTCGCAGAGATCCACCTGCCTCTGCCTCCTGAGTGCTGGGATTAAACGCATGTGCTACCATCGCACAGCTTCTTGCCTAGCTTAAACAACTGAGGTAGGAATAAGTTAGGTTCGTTGAAAAAAAAAACAGTAAAAAAGCTAGTCTACCTGTCCTTTTATCAGAAAAAAATGGAATAATGGGAGTGGGGGCACAGAGAAACCCTTTAAAAAGTGTGGTAAGGCTCTTTTTCCCTTTAACTGAACAATGGGAATGGGAAGCCCTTAAGGACGCAATCCCTTCATTCCTTCCTTTAGGCATTAGCAAGTATGAGAGACTTCCTTGAGTTTTAGAATTCCCTGGCTATGAGATTTTCCCATCCATTTACAATCACTGCCCCTTTTAAAGTTCTCTAGGAGTCCTTCCTCAACACTTTTTAACATTGCATATTCACTTTTGTCCCTAAAGTGTACTCCCCTAACCCCTCTCCACTTTTTTTTTCCTTTCTTTTTTTTTTTGGTTCTTGAGACAGGGTTTTTCTGTGTATCTCTGGCTGTCCTGGACTCACTCTGTAGACCAGGCTGGCCTCGAACTCACAGAGATGCACCTGCCTCTGCCTCCCGAGTGCTGGGATTAAAGGCCACGCCCGGCCCCTCTCCACTTTTAATCTTCAGCATTTAGCAGCAAATAATATGTCTCAAAATTTTGTTCACCCTAGATTACTAAATCCTGTAAGAACTGAGAATTTCTATGCCATTTCAACTTATTTTTGGCTCAACTTCCTCAACATTTATAGCTGTGCTTGATCTACAGTTGGCACTCGATAAATACATGTTGACTGAAATGTTGGCTGCAATGTACACTAGTCTGGACTGTGTGGATTAATGCCAGTTACACCGATCCTACATTCTTGCTCTCTGAAAAGGGCTTCAAGCGGCCTGACAGTGACGTCCTTCAGCATTCAAAATGGGAGAGCGAAGGTTCCCACAATTCTCAGAACGCGAATTTCTCGCCACAATTGAAAATGGCGAGGGAGGGTGGGGCCTGTCACATGATGGGCGTCACAGCAGCATTTTTCCCCTACTGCCCGCCCTCCTCGACCGGAAGTCTGCTGGCCCCCCTCCTCCCCACACTAAACGTTTTCGAGGAAATCAACTGCGATTGGCTGGCTTGCAGTGTGGGACTGGGACTGTGAAACCCAGACGCGGCATCGTCACTTCCTGTTGTGTGCAGTCGTTTCCTGTGTCGGCTACATAACAATGGGGAAGAGAACGGCTATTTAAGCTGCGTCTTAGAGCAGGCGTTCGCGAGAGACGGGTCGGCGAGGTGGTGGCGCCGCGGCCCTGAGGCGCAGCAGCGGTGCGTCGCAGTGGCTGTGCGGAGGAGCCCTGCAGGCGGCTGAGCCCAGCGAGTCTGCTCCCGGCTGGAACACCGAGTAAGTGAACGTAGGAGACCGTGAGAAATGGGATGTCGGGCTGGATGAAGGCAGAGGCGCCGCGGTTCTCAAAATGGCCCGGGTAGCTGACCCGCCGCGGCCAAGATGCCCAGTAGGGCCCCCGGGCTCGCTCGCGGGGCGGGGGGGGGGGGTTGGGGGGGGCTCCGTGGCGTAGTCTCCGCTGCCATTTTAGGTGGGTGGTGCGTGGTGGCCGGCTCATTGAAGGAAGGGAAAGAGGTGGGTAGGGCTTCCCCTCCGTGGCCCTAGAGTCACGCGGCCCGGCCCTCCCGAGCTTCGAATGCCAGGGAGGCGAGCCTGGACTTTGGGCCTCAGGCGTGAGAATCTTAGTCTGCAGCGTTTCTCTGTACTCGGAGTTCCCCTCCTCGTCGCCGCCGCGCATTGCCTGTCGGGGTAGGGTTTGGGGAAGTAGAGTGGGGGTGCTCCAAGTCAGGCGTTGGGAACTCTTGGGCCTTCAGATTTTCCCAGGGTTCACAAAGCCCCATCTTGAATCCCTCTGTAGGGCATTAGCAATTTGTTGCCCTCTGGGCCTATGGTGGTGACAGTCTTCCGGGAGGATCGAGGACAAATGTGGCTTGCTTCCTTGGCCAGAGATTACAAGAAGTATTTCCCGCCTCGTCCAAAAAAAAAAAAAAAAAAAGGAGGGAAAAGACGTTGCGGATTGTTTTCATTGCTAAGTGTGGGAACTGAGCCAAATTATTTTCAAGTTATTTCCGTGTGGTCTGCAAAGAATTCTACCCCTCCCCCACTCAAAAAAACCCCTAAGGGTCTCCGCTTCTGCTGGCGGTACCTGCCACGTACGCTATAGCTTAGTAACTAGTATTAACCGGTTGGGCTTCTGCTTCCTGAATACTCGGTCCCTTTCCCCCTTATGCTGATTAATTTCAAGATGGAGGAGACAGCCACGTTCTTTCCCTGGACAGTTTCACCATACTTATTCCACAGGTTAATCTGCCAGTCTGAGGCCTAGCAGACCAGTTATTTAGGTCATTTTTTTTCCTTTTGGAGGGCAAAAGGATTTATATCAATCTCATGCACTCCTGGCAGGCCCCACACTTTTTTTTGTTTTTGTTTTTTGCTAGAAACAAGTTGCCTCTGTTTCTTGACTCACAATTGACCACAATGCATTGAGATTATTGCAGAAAGAAAAAATAATAAATGGAGTGCTAATCATTTCGATGATACTTCAGAGTTACAGACTTACTCATCTTCCCATCAGATCAGAGATTTCTGGAGAGGAGGCAGGCACAAATAAGGTTGGCTTTTTCCTCAGATCAGTTTCTGAAATAGAGGTTAAATATCTAGAAAGACCAACCCGAGCACTGTTCAAAGTAACTATTTTAGGGCAGTTCCTTTTACTGAAAAAGCTCACAAACATTCTGTAGCCAAAGATGTCTTGATTTTATTACTTTAGTTTCTGCCATAGACTAGTGTTGTGTACCAAATAAGTCCTTGAAAAGGGACTCTTAGAACCTGTAAATAATTACTAGTCTGATAAGAAAGGCCTATTTTAAATAAGCTCATATTAAAAAGTAGATTGTCTGTTGGCCTTTAAAGGAAAGGAAATCTTTTATCTAACTCCTGGTTCCCTCTAACTTTGTTGTGGTTGTTGTGTTTGGTTTTACGAGACAGGGTTTCTCTGTGTATCTCTGGCAGTCCTGGAGTCACTATGTAGACAAGGCAAGCCTTGAACTCACAGAGATCCACCTGCCTCTGTCTCTTGAGTGCTGGAATTAAAGGCTTGCACCACCACACCCAGCCCTCTTTCTTGATTGTCCAAATTATCCTAATACTAATATTGAATTAGGTTGGGTTATGATATATGTAACAAAAATACAGACAATATGTGTTTTTAACAATTTATTTTATTTCAACGAAAATGTGGATTTTATAGCAGGAAGAATAATGAATGCCTTTTTTTTTTCTAGAGGACAGTGAAGAGAACTAAAATCCAGGTTATTTCAGTACTATGTCATAAAAGACAGGTAATTATTATTTTGTTTCATTTTCTAGTGATTTATGGCATAGAATGTATTTTACAAATATATGTTCTGTTTCTGCAGTCCTGTGGTTGAATGAGTTCATTGGTGTTGACCATTCTTCATGATGAGGGTGGGTGCTTTTTGGGGAGGGGGGACTTTCGAGACAGGGTATCTCTTTGTAGACCAGGCAGGCCTTGAACTCACATAGATCCGCCTGCCTCTGCCTCCCAAGTGTTGGGATTAAAGGCGTGTGCCACCACTCCTGGCAATTAGACAGCTGTGAACTACCATGTGGTTGCTGGGATTTGAACCAGGGTCCCTTGGAAGAGTAGCCGGTCCTCTTAACTGCTGAGCCATCTCTCTGGCCCCAGGTGGGTGCTTTTTAATGTGAGTTTAAAGGGTACCTTTTCAGTACCTGAAAGTCATGTGTGCTTTATCTGTGACTTTTATCTATTCACTTTATTTATTTATTCATTTATTTATTTGTTTGTTTTGGTTTTTCCAGACAGGGTTTCTCTGTAACAGCCATGACTGTCCTGGAACTCACTATGTAGACCAGGCTGGCCTTGAACTTACAGTGATATTCATCTGTCTCTGCCTCCCTAGTGCTGGGATAAAGGCGTGTGCCACCAAGCCCAGCCAAACCATGTGGGTACTGGGATTTGAACCCTGGTCCTTTGGAAGAGCCATCTCAACCGCTGAGCCATCTCTCCAGCCCCTATTTTTGGTTTTTCAAAACCTAGTTTCTCTATGTAGCCCTGGCTGTCCTGGAACTAGTTCTGTAGACCAGCTGGCCTTAAACCCATGCCTCTGCTTCCCTAGTTCTGGGATTAAAGATGTACACACCCCCCTTGTGACTTTTACTTTTAAAGTAATCTAAAATTAGACATTGTTTTTAAATATTCTGTGACTAACTAAATGAAATCTCAATATAATATGAGGACTCTTCTGTGCTATTTATTTTTCTTCCCTTTAAGATTCAAGAAGCCATTTTTGTATGTACTACTATAGTTAGAATTAATTTTTTCATTATTATCAATATTGTAAGAGAACCACATCAATTGCTTGTACTTATTAAAAGTAAGTAAGTATTCCTGGAAGGCAGATGCAAACTTGGATTGTTCTAAGCAAACTGGGGCTGGATAGATAACTAGGCTACATTTATAGCTAACCTCTTGAAGAAATGTATATTAAGGCTCTGTGTTTGGCATGTATTATTTCATAATTGTCACAATCAGACCTTCATGGGGATGTTAACTATTTTAAAGAGAAAACAGGCTACTCTTAAGGAAAGGTTGAGTGATTTGTTAAAAACGAGTACACGATGGAGCCCTCATTTTATCTCAGGTCTGTCCAACACTGAAGTAACCAAGCTTTTAAACCTCTGTACCTGTTTGTTATTGGGTTACCAGAAAGATAGTGGAAATTAAAAGCAGTAATCTGTAAGGTATCCTGCATCAGAAACCATCATTAACTCAAAAGTAATTTGCCTCAGTGAGAGTTAT
>CAJQZJ010037498.1:297087-332279 GCA_907164525.1 Lophiomys imhausi | reverse complement strand
TTATATAGTTCCTTTTTCAACTATTAATGTTTTTGGTGTAAGTTGATAAATTTACTTTTAAAAAAGTCAAAATTCTATCATAGTGACCCACATCTGGAATCCTGGCACTTGGGGAGCCAGACATAGGAGGATCACCACAATTTGAGACCAACATGGTCGAGACAATCAGTTCCAGGCTAGCCAGTTATATATAGTGAGACCTTGTCTCAAAAAAAAAAAAATCAGGACTCTTTTAATGAAATAACTTAATGTAATCTTTGAAATGTTAGGTTAGGATCTTTCAGTTGGTGAACATTGTAGTAAGGCTTTCAGTAAGAACAGGCCAACTGGAGCATTTTTATTTATAGAATTGTGTTAATGTACTTTTCCCATAACCCTAGAAGCCTGCTAAATAGAATACCTCACTGACTAGCATCCTGTTCCTTTGATTTACCAAAGAGTGGGGAACAGAGTCAAAACCAGATCAGTGCGGTGCTGGATTTTTGGGTCACTGCCTAGGATGAGGACATTTTCTTTTGTGGGTGTAGTTCTTTAACCTTTTTTGAATAATAGATATTTCTAAATCCTTGTGGCCCAGTTTATATAGTACTTTGAAGTTCTGATAACCAATGCGCAGATAGTAATCCATGTTTTTTCCTTCATTATTTTTTCCCAGCTTTGAATAGGAACGTTTCCTGGATAATGTAAAGTAGTTCTTCTTTTCCCCTTCAGTTAACTGAGGTTTTTTTTTTTCAAATGTAATATCTCATTTATGGGTATGTATGTTTTGAACATAGGGTTTTCCACTTGAAAATTGTCATTTTCTCTAGATTTTTCTCATACATATTACAATGCTCTAGCTTGAGATTTTGACTTCATTAAAATAACACCAATATATATTTATGACAAATATCTGTAGTAGACAGCAGCACATAGTGTGTGTGTGCATGCGCGCATGCATGTGTTTAATGCTAATAACTGCCCATTATACAGAGTATACTATTATTGCAACCTGTGACAGTCTGAGTTTGATGAGAATGATTCCTTCTGGGTAGGGAGAGATACGTGTGTTTAATGATAACTTAAGTACAGGTATAAAAGGTTCTTTTTTGAGACAGGGTTTCTCCATGTATCCCTGGCTGTCATGGACTCCCTTTGTAGACCAGGCTGGCCTCAGACTCACAGAGATCCGCCTGCCTCTGCCTCCTGAGTATTGGAATTAAAGGCATGCATCAACACGCCTGGCAGCATGTTTGATCTTTAAAGACAAAATTGTTTTCTTCAACTAAAATTAAAGTGATTGGTGTAGATGATATGCCAGTCTTTTTTGGTGGGTTTTATTTTTGACTTTTTGAGGTAAGGTCTCTTCTGTAGTCTAAGCTGCCCTGGAGCTACTGATAGAGCAACCTCATGGAAATCCTCCTGTCTCATCCTCTGGGTATTTTGAGGAAAATATTTTAAATTTTGTTTTGCTTTGTTTTTGATAAGAGGATTTTGTTGTGTAGTCCCAGGCCAGCCTTGAACTCCTGATCCTCCTACCTCAGCCTTCTAACTGCTAGGATTATAGTAGTGTTTCAGAGACCCAGCTTGATGGGAAATCTTATGTCCTGACACAGTACTGTAATCACTCCTAATAATCTGATTTTTACGTTAATTACCTTTTAAAACATAGAAACCTATAGGATATTTTTAACTTTTAAGGTAATAAAAGAAGCAATTTAAAATTGAGTTTATAGAGAACACATTCTGATAAAAATGGGTAAAAAGATAATAGGGACATGGAATGGGTGGCTGAAAATTAAATTCACTGTATGAATTGAGTGAGATGAAATATCATCATAGTGGCTTCCCACTAACTTGATTCTATAAATTGGTAGCATAGCATAGTTTTCTGTCCTTTAATTTTATATATATATGTATATATTTACATATATATAAAATACTCTTTCAATTCAATTATTTTAGAGACTTGCAGTTGGAATTGTGAACTGCAAGTCAGTATTCCTGCCAAGATTAGACATGAGGGACATTCCTAATGAATCAGTTTTGGATTTTTCAGTTGCCCTTTACAAGAGGTAAAGGTAGAAAATTATAAGCAAAGGTATGTGTCCATTACTATACAGATAGTATATAATCTTTCATTACTATGGTGTCTCAATAGTACTGTATGTACTCAACTGCTGGAAAGTTATCAACAAATCATGGCCTCTGAGCAGCATCTTTCCCATAAATAAACACACTAAAACAACTTTGTCCTATTATTTTTTAAATTAGATTTATTTATTTTATTGGTATGAGTATTTTACCTGTATGTATGTATCTTCGTTATGTGTATGCCTGTTGCCATTTAGTCCAGAGGAGGATTTTATCTTCTGGAAACCAAAATTACTGATGATAGTGAGCCGTCATATGGTGGGAATCAAATCAGGTGTTCAGAGCAACAAGTACTCTGAACTGTGCAGCCATCTCTCATCTCTCTATCCTTGTTTTCTTTTTCTTGTTGGTTTTGGTTTTATTTTGCTTTTGAGACAGGGTCTACTGTGTAGTCCTGTCTAGGCTGGAACTCAAGAGTTCTGCCTGCTTCTGCCTCCTGAGTGCTGGAATTAAAGGTATATTTCACCATGGTCAGTACCCTGTTTTGTTTTTGTTTGCTTGTTCCCCGCCCCCCAGACAGTTTCCTCTGTTGTAGCCCTGACTGTCCTGGACTCACTTTATAGACCACGATGGCCTTGAACTCATAGATTTTCACCTGCCTCTGCCTCCTGAGTGCTAGGATTAAAGCCATGTGCCACCACCCCCGGCAATTACAGACAGCTGTGAACTGCCATGTGGGTGCGGGGATTTGAACCCTGGTCCTTTGGAAGAACAGCCAGTGCTCTTAACCGCTGAGCCATCGCTCCAGTCCCGTTGGTTTTGTTTTTTAAAGAATACAATATATTTTTAAAAGTCAGAGATGACAGAAAAGCATAACTAAACTTCCATCCACTTATATATTATAAATTTAATGAAATTTAAACATTCCACAAAGAAAAATCCTTTTTGGTGGGAGGTGGTTGAGACAGGGTCTCTCTGTGTAGCCTTGGCTGTCCTAGAACTCAGAGATCCACCTGCCTCTGCTTCCTGAGTGCTGGATTAAAGGAGTGGACCACTACCATCTGACTGAAAAATTTCTTAGCACTTTTGATGTCTACATACTTGATGTCACTTTTATCCTGATTTCAAGTCTAGTAAATCATTTGATTTTACTTTGTGTACTATTTTTTATGGACTTTGGGATTGAACCTAGAGCCTTAATGCATACCAGGCAAGTACTCCGATACTGAGATGTAGCCCTAACCTTTTTACTTTTTGATTTCTAACTTGGGATCATGTCTCATGAAGTTGCCTAGGCTACCCTGGAGCTAACTCACACACACAGGCCTTGAACTTGTCATCTTCCTGCCTTTGTTTTCCCATTAGCTAGTATTACAGACTTGCCACAGGCCTGTCTCACCCTGCTATCTTCAGACGCAGAGATCTGCATACCCTGAGAGCTGGGATTAAGGTGTCTGTAACCATATCTGGCTATGGTTGAACAAACAGGTGGTTTTTCTTTTTGGTGTTAGTATTATTGAACTAATGCCTTATTGACAAAAGTAATAAAGCCTAAGAAATAAATAGAATTCAAGCTGAGCTGTATGGCTCAGTGGAAGTGTTTGTCCGAGATGCACAAGCCATTCCCAGCACTGTCAAAAAAAAATTTACAGAGCCATGGTAACAGGGCTAGGCTACATATGTCTCTCAAAAAACAAATTAGAAAAGAGAAAATCTGGCTGTTTATGCCAGTAAAAGATGTTTCCTGGTCTAGAGGTATAACATGGTGGAAAGTGTGTACCAGTTGAAAGCTGTTTTGTTTTTTCAAGACAGTTTCTCTGTGTAATAACCCTTGTTGTCCTATACTTGCTTTATAGACCAAGCTGGCCTCAAACTCTGAGTTTGAGGGATTAAAGGCGTGTGCCGCCATGCCTCATTATGTGGACCTGTAATCCTAGTTACTTGGGAGGCTGGGGTAGGAAGTTAATGATGAAAATGTGTAAGGCCCTAGGTTCAATCATCAGCACTACAAATTTTTTGTTTGAAAGTTTTTATACAAGAACTAGTATAAAAAGTCACACCTATTGGGATTTAAGGAATGCATTTGGAGTACACAATCTGGGATGTACTTGGAGGCAGTAGTCGTATAGTGAAAAGGCGATTGACTTAGAAATCAGTAGACCTGTATTTGATTGCTGACTATTTCCTTTCCTGTCCACAGGGCTTTGACAAATCACTCCTTCTATTAGGATTCTGACTTGTGAAATCGAGACAAGTTTCCTACTTTATGGGACTGTTATCAGGATTAAGTGGAGAATTGTTTGAAAAGATCTGTTTTATAACCAGTGGAGAGATTTAAGTGCTTTAGGAAGAATTGGATTTTTCTCTATAGTTGACTTATTGGTAATCTTTTGAGGAAATAATTGTTTAAAATGTCTGAAGCTAGTCATACCTATAAGTATATATGTATAAGTGTCATGAACATTAAACCTTGAGGATGAGATTATAAATTAAAGTCCTTCTATTTGGTGGTGTAAAAGGAGTCCAGAGGTAGGTAGGCCTTCTTGTCTCTTCTACTCACCTTAGACAACCAAGGCTTCACACATGCTAGGCAAGGACTCTGCCACTGAGCAGTCTGCCCAGCTCTCATTCACAGTTCCTCTCATCATGTATGTCTGAAAAGCCTTTTTTTTTGTTGTTTTTGTTTTGGGGGTTTTCTGTTTGTTTTGCTTTTTATTTTTGTTGGTTTTTCGAGACAGGCTTTCTCTGTGTATCCCTGGCTATCCCAGAACTCACTCTGTAGACCAGGCTAGTCTTGAACTCACACAGATGCAACTACCTCTACCTCCCGGGTGCTGGGATTAAAGGATTAAAGGCATGCACTACCACACCTGGCTGAAGAGGCTTTTTGTTTGTTTTTTTTTTTTTTGGTTATTTGGTTCCCTTATATCTTTGAAAAACCTTTACCTTTTAAAAATTATTTATTTTTATGTACATTGTTGTTTTGCCTGCATGTTTGTCTGTGTGAAGGTATCAGATCTTGGAGTTACAGACAGTTGTGAACTGCCATGTGGGTGCTGGGATTTGAACCCAGGTCATCTGGAAGAGCAGTTAGTTCTCGTAACCACTGAGCCATCTCTCCAGCCCCAACAAACCTTTTCCTTTAAGATGTTTTTTTTCCACTTACCAAACAATAATAACATCTGTTGAGTGTTTTGTTAACCTTTCTTCATTTTATGCCACGGCCAGTGCAAGACTCCTTTAAAAGAGCGGAATTATTGAGTATTCAAGAGTTATATTAGTCTGCCAGGCATTGAGAGCACTGCTTGCATTTAGAATTTACTTTTCTTTCAAAATGGAAGCAGTTACCTCGGATCCTTGGACGTTCTTACAGGTATAACTCACCATGTGACTGCCCCCGCAGGGTGGATGTGCCTTCCCAGTGCTAAAATCTCTTAATTTACTCCACTCTTAACCAGTGCACAATTAAAGTGGAAAGGATGTTGGGGTAGAAGTAGGGAATGAGTCAAATCAGATTTTATTCTCCCTGCTGTCCCCAAAATAACTACAAGAAACAGACTTTCTTTGATAGAAGCCACTACCTTAGTAAACACTGCTCTGTTTAGCAAGGCCTTGCTAGTTTGCTTGCAGTTTTTGAATAAAAGTATGTTACAGAAATATGTGGAGAGTTTTTTCAGATATATATTAATGAGTGTGGGAGAAATATAGAACAACGTGTCATGGAAGTAAAAGGAATTTGTAGCTGATCTTTGTTCTGTTTTGAGGCCTTGCCAAGAAAGTGGTAGAATTTTGTGTCATTGGAATGTACAGCTCAATATCACCCTATTCCCAGATGGGGGAGGGGGGACATAACCTGTACTGAATGACATTTTAGTTCAGAGGGCCTGTTGAATTCAGTCTGCTCCAAGTCCTACGCAGTATGACTGCAGATTCGGGTAGTTCTGTTATACTGTTGAATTAAAAGGAAGAATTACTGGCCTCCCTGTTTTTGTCAACTCTTGGCTCTAGTTTGACATTGTGGTTGTGTTTTCTTTTGTTTTAACACCTTTCTATTTGAAAGTGGCTTTCTGTTCCTTCCTTCTTCCCTTCCCCTCCTCTTCCCCCCCCCCCTTTTTGTTTTTTTGAGACAAGGTTTCTCTGTGTAGTTGTGACTCTGTAGACTAGGCTGGCCTTGAACTCACAGAAATCCACCTGCCACTTCCTCCAGAGCACTGGGATTAAAGTTGTGCGCTACCACACCCAGCCTCTTCGTTTTTTTTTTTTTTTTTTTAAATAGGTTCTCACAGTGTATCTATCCCTCACTAGACTGGAACTTAGTATGTAGAGCAGACTGGCCTTGAATTCATACAGATCTGTCTGCCTCCCCAGTGCTGGGATTAAAGATGTGCACTCCCATGCCTTGCCTTTCTATTTTGTTGTACTTTATTTAGTCTTATTACCTTTGATATATAGTGTGTTTTTCATTTTTATTTTAGCTCATTCTCATTGTCTACTTACTGAGAAGACGTGCTACCGTGGCTGTCCTATGTAAACCAGGCTGACCTCAGACTCACAGAGATCCATGTGCCTCTGCCTCTTGGGTGCTTGGATTATGTGTATGTGCCAACGAACTGAGTTCAGATACTGTTTTTTATTATTTATTTTTGAGACACTTTCTCTGTGTAGTCTTGGCTTCCTTGGACTTGCTTTGTAAACCAGGCTGGCGTTGAACTCACGGAGATCCACCTGTCTCTGCCTCTGCCTTCAAGTGCTGGGATTAAAGGTGTGTGCCACCATGCCCAGCCATACTGTTTTTTAAATCTCCATTTTTTTTTCCCCAAAGGCTTCTGCTTCTTCCAGGTTTAATCCCCTTAATGCTCTTAAGACTGTGCCACTGTTCTGGGTGGCATGTGACTTTTATCTTACGTTCATGTCCTTCAAATGTCAGAATTTATGAGATGCTTTTGCCTTCTTTGGAGGATTAAAAAATTTAAAACCTATTCAACTGGCAGTTATTTTCAGAATTGTTTACTGATTCTTCAAAAAGTAGATTTTTGTCCTAACTTTAATGTCCAGAATATGACTACTTTAACAATGTTAATTAAATATTAGTGTTGGTTTTCTTTAGTGAATTATGCCTTGGGGGTCTTGTTTTCTTTCTCTTTGTGCTTTTCTATGTTTAAAAAAAAAAAAAGCAGCTGGCTGGGCGTGGTGGTGCACGCCTTTAATTCCAGCACTTGGGAGGCAGAGGTAGGTGGATCGCTGAGTTCGAGGCCAGCCTGGTCTACAAAGTCCTGAGTCCAGTACAGCCAGAGCTATTATACAGACAAATCCTGTCGTGAAAAAACAACAACAACAAAAAAAACAGCTGTTGCTACCATTACCAGCACCAATTTGTGTTACTTGTAGGGAAAATGGCAGCTTGTGTTGCTTTTTACCTTTGTTTATAGTTCTTGGCCTATATGACTTCCATGACTGCTCATTTTGATTTCTAGTCTTCCCATAGTGGCAAGTTATTAAAACACTTGTCAGAAATTTCTAGAAAAATTAAAAAATCTTAGTAATGTTATTAGGAAGCTGAAAATATTATGGTCTCACCCTCTACTTCCTTGCCATGCTCATTTTATTGGCTTAAACCATAATAGGGTAGCTGTAAGGGAAATAGAACAGAGATCTGGGTATGACTTACAAAACAACACAGCCTCAAGTACATAAGTGGACAAAATTTGACAAGAACAGGCCCCTTTGTGCTTTCTCTAAAATCTGGAATAGGGTTTTGATTTTCTTGAGGTGACTTTGAATTCTTACCTTGGTCTTTTTCAAGTATGTGGATTACAAGTGTGAGCTACCATACTGGGCAGGTTTTTGGTTTTTCCTTTAGGACTGATTTATGAAGATTCTGGCACATTGTTACATATGTGGAAAGGGATACTTTCTACCACAAATTGAAATTTTCATGCTATCCTTGTTGGCTTGGTCTCCTATAATAGAATGTCCTAAACTGCATATCTTTTTGTTGTTGTTTTTCGAGACAGGGTCTCTGTGTAACAGCTCTGGCTGTCCTGGACTCACTTTGTAGACCAGGCTGGCCTCGAACTCACAGTGATCCGCCTGCCTCTGCCTCCCGAGCGCTGGGATTAAAGGCGTGCACCACCATGCCCGGCTCTAAACTGCATATCTTATAAACAGTAAAAGCTTAGAGACTTAGAGGCTGGTAGTCAGAATCAAGGACTGGGCAGCTTGGTGTCTGTTGAGAGTTGACTTTAAATTATTTTTTATTTCTTCAAGTTACATCTCAGTCACAGTCCCCTCCCTACTCCCCCCATGGTTGTTGTTTTTGAGATGAGGTCTTGCTATGTTTCTCAGGCTAGCCAGGAATTCAAAATGCTTTGTTCTCAGTGCCAGGCAGGATAGCACACTTGTTTCTTTTTTTTTTTTTCGAGACAGGGTTTCTCTGTGTAGCTCTGGCTGTCCTGGACTCGCTTTGTAGACCAGGCTGGCCTCAAACTCACAGAGATCCGCCTGCCTCTGCCTCCCGAGTGCTAGGATTAAAGGCGTGTACCACCACCGCCCGGCTTGCACACTTGTTTCTATAATACTTGTTTTTTGGTTTTTCGAGACAGGGTTTCTCTGTGTATCCTTGGCTGTCCTGGACTCACTTTGTAGACCAGGCTGGCCTCGAACTCACAGTGATCCGCCTGCCTCTGCCTCCCAAGTGCTGGGATTAAAGGCGTGCGCCACCACCGCCCGGCTCTATAATACTTGTATCATGGACTCACAAGTGTGTGAGGTCAGCCTATGCAACATGAAACCCTGGCCTAAAGAAATATTCAAGGGGGCTGGAGAGATGGCTCAGCAATTAAGAGCAGTGACTGTTCTTCCAAAGGACCCTGGTTCAAATCCCAGCACCCACATGGCAGTTCACAGCTGTCTGTAATGGCCAGGCATGGTGGCGCACACCTTTAATCCCAGCACTTGGGAGGCAGAGGCAGGTGGATCTCTGTGAGTTCAAGACCAGCTTAGTCTACAGAGTGAGTTCCAGGACAGCCAGGGCTACACAGAGAAACCCTGTCTCAAAAAAACCAAAAAAAAAAAAAGAAAAGAAATATTCAAAACATCCTATGTCTTCACTCTCGGGATTACAAGCTTGTGCCACCATGATTGGCTTTATATCACTGTGTAATAATAATAAAAATAATAGTTGATTACATTGTCATCTAATCCAGTGAGAAGAATGGCATTCTTTTTAGGGAGCTATGTTTTGCTTTTCTGGTAGAGTTTAAGGTTAGTGTACCTTAATGACCACTTGCAAATGTCTATTGTGGGTGACTGAAATAAGAGTTTTTACATGTCATCTTCATGTGTGTGTCATTTGTAGACTTGGAGGCAGGGGTTGTATATGTTTTATCTTTGAAAATGCTCTTTTCATGTGCATGTACCAGTCTCTTTGCCAACCCACACACTTGATTTTAATAGTGCTATTTATCTCTTAAGAGAGTGAATTCCCAAGTATACCTTTTAGTATATTATTAGTATGAGTTAATTTCCTTTGAAGGCTGGATAGAAGCTCCTCAACTACACATTGTATAAATTTTATTTTGAGATTTATTTTATTTTATATGTAAGGGTGCTTTTCCCTGCATGTTTTTGTGTGTGCACCAATTGATTGCTTGGTGCCTGTTGAGGGCAGGAAGAGAATATCAGATTTCCTAGAGATGGAGTTGCAGATAGTTGTGAGCCATCATGTTGCTGCTTGGAACCTGTATCCTCTGGTAGAGCAGCCAGTGCTCTTTTGGGGGAGAAGGGTTCAAGATAGGGTTTCTCTGTGAAGCTTTGGCTGTTCTGGGTCTTGCTCTGTAGATCAGTGTGCCCTCGAACTCACAGAGATCTGCCTGACTGCCTCCCCATGCTAGGATTAAAGGTGTGTACCACTATGCCACCACTGCCCAGCTGTATGCCAGTGCTCTTAACCACTGAGCCATTGCTCCAGCCCTAGTGTATGAAGATTAAAATTGAGGAAATTTACTTTGCACTTTTGAAACTGTAGATGGATTTCAGACATCTGATACACATGAAGGCACTAGAGCGCTCATGTCTTTGATAGCCTGTGATATCAGTGTTTATTACAGTTACAGTGACTTTACATTTTGCATGTAAGCATTGTTTGTTATTCATTAAGAGACAATATCAAGTTACCAGCCAAACCTAATGCCTCAAGTCTTTGTGATTTGAAGGTAGCAATTGAGGTTGTTCTCATTTAGAAAAAAAATTGATCTTTGACCCAAGTCCTATAAATCATAATAAAATCTAACCATTGTTGTGCCATCTAAATGCCATAAGGGAAGGTGGCTCATGAAGCAGAAGGATTGCCATGAGTTCAAGTCCAGCATAGGCTGCAAAATAAGACCCTGTCTTCAAAATAAAACAAAACGGTAGATTTCTGACAGAATCTCAGTACTCAGAATGAAGAGTCCAGCAGATCTCTGAGTCTGAGGCCACAGTAGTCTACAGAGTGAGTTCTATGCCAGCCAATCCTATGTAGTGAAGTCTTGTCTCAAAAAAATAGACTTTTTTTGACCAAAAAAAAGTGCAACTAAAGATTCATGTAATCTGGTTAAAATTAGGTAGCTTCTGTTGTGCCTTTATATGAGATGTTCGAAGTACACTTTTCAGTCCCCCCAATGGATGTGTACTTGTACGTTTGTTAAAAAGTCACAGGATGGCCGGGCGGTGGTGGCGCACGCCTTTAATCCCAGCACTTGGGAGGCAGAGGCAGGGGGATCTTTGTGAGTTCGAGGCCAGCCTGGTCTACAAAGTGAGTCCAGGACAGCCAGAGATATTCAGAGAAACCCTGTCTTGAAAAACCAAAAAATAAAAAAAAAAAGTCACAGGATGATATGCATGCCATACTTGAAATGCTATCAAAGGTGCAATTGCATTGAGATAACTGAAAGAGCTACAGTGAGGGGACAATTACAGTTTGTGACAGTTACTCGATTTGGTCCTTATGACAAAAGCATACATGGCTGTGCGCCAGTAAGGCTATAAATACTGAATTGAATAGTTCATATTTTTCATATACCACCACCATTTTTTTAAATGTGACAGTAACCATACCTCTTGGCACAATTCTGTAAGCCCAGCATTCAAGAGGCTCAGGCAGGAGAAAAGTGTTTCAGTTAACTGGACCACATAGATTTCCCTGACTGAACTATAAAATCCAGGACCTGGATATGTATCCTTGGGGTGGAATACATGCAGGCAAGACCCTGGGTTCAGTCTAGCACCTCAGTGTAAAAAGCAGTTTTAAATTACAAAGACATGAAAGTGGGCCACATTGCTGAGTATACCCAAGCACTATAGTTTCCTAACTCCCTGACCTAGTCCTAGTTTAACAGTGCTTTTCCAAAGTGTTTCTGTTGAACTTCATTTGTTTCTCTTAAAATTCACCTCTATTCCTGCATTCTGGATTTCTATGTAAATAGAACTATGGAGTGGATAATGATGTCTGTTTTCAAATTGGTCTTTCTCTTTTTAGATAATTTTCCACTTGTTCATCAAGATGGAAAACTCGGATTCTAAGGACAAAGGAAATGACCAACCTTCAGCTCAGCGCAGAAGTCAAATGGATCGACTGGATAGGGAAGAGGCTTTTTATCAATTTGTAAATAATCTGAGCGAAGAAGATTATAGACTTATGAGGGACAACAATTTGCTAGGCACTCCAGGTAAGCTACATATAATGCAAGTTATGTATGTAAGTTGCTGAGTTTTTGTTTTGTTTTGTTTTGTTTTGTTTTTTAAGACAGGGTTTCTCTGTGTAGCCCTGACTGTCCTGGACTCACTTTGTAGACCAGGCTGGCCTCGAACTCACAGAGATCCGCCTGGCTTTGCCTCCTGAGTGCTGGAATTAAAGGCATGGGCCACCATGCCCAGGAAGTTGCTGAATTTTAAAGAAACAGCTTGTTTTATAATATGTTTCTTTAGTTAATGAAAGATTGCTACTACAGAAGATGACGAATGGCATTGCTGGTATATTTATTACCCAATTCTGTTCTTTTTTAATTGGAATAATCCTATTGGAGATTTTGTAATTTTTGAAGTATAAATTTTTAGTGAAATGGATTGAAAAGAATTGAGCCAAATAATTTAGCTAGCCATGCATCCAGGCACAAAATAACTAGTGGACTTTAGTTTCTAGGATGTAACTTTTAGTTTCTCTTATTCTCTGAATATGGCCCAAATGTAACCATACAGAGTGAGCTGTGGGTAAAATAGCAGCTAGAACATTGTTCTTTCACTCAGATAAGGTCTCCTTTTATCCTAGTTAGAACTCAGAACTCAAGTTTCCATTGAAATTTTCTCCTGCTTAATTCCTTATTTCCAGTAATGTGGATGATTCTGCTAATTTTCAAAGCTAAGTTTTTTTATTTTTGTTTTTTTATCAAGAGTTACGTGGAGCAATTTTGAGCACACGGTGCTAAACTTGAATTAGAATGTCTTATCTTAGGGCTGGAGAGATGGCTCAGAGGTTAAGAGCAGTGGCTGTTCTTCCAAAGGTCCTGAGTTCAATTCCCAGCAGCTACAAACCATCTACCTTGAGATCTGGTGCCCTCTTCTGGCCTGCAGTCATATATGCAGTCAGAACACTGTATACATAATAAATAAATAAATAGAATGTCTTATCTTCAGTCTGGACCTGTTCTTGGTGTTGTTTCTGGCAAGTCAGTCACTTAGTTTAAAGTGCAGATAACAAAGCTAGAGATGACATAGTAATTCCAGATGCACAGAAGGCTGAGGCAGGAGGTTCTTGACTTTGTGGTCAGCTTGGGTGGACCCTTTTTTAAAACAGAATCATTCAGGTTGAAAAAAGACAGAAACTGGCTTGGTGATTTCCATTTGTAATTTGGGAAAAAATTGTTCAACTTTCAGGTGAAAGTACTGAGGAAGAGTTGCTCAGAAGACTACAACAGATTAAAGAGGGCCCACCGCCGCAGAGCTCAGATGAAAACAGAGGTATATTTTGTTTGGGGAAGTGGATAGAGAGTGGAATGATAGGAACTTCATAGTAGTAAATGTTAACCAGATATTATCCAGTAATGCCACAAATTAATTTGGTGCTAAGTAACTGCTTGTAAAAAGAGAAGTGAGATTTTCTTGATATTTGGTGAGGATGTCATCATTGCTGTTTTCTGCCTCACCTTTGGATTGTTTGTGTTAATTGGACAACAGTGAGAAGTAGCCTACTTAAATGAGATTTTCCTCTCCTTGGCTTTCCACGTCCATTGAAATTTTCTCCTGCTTAATTCCTTATTTATAAATGTAGCTTTATCAGTAAAAAGAAATGTTGCTTTGTCGGCCCAAGCACCTTGTAATTGGGTGTTTGTTGCTCTTGGGGAGCGTTAGCAATGATTGGAGACAAGTTTAGTTGACACAGCTGATGAGGGTTTGCTATTAGTATCAAGCAGGTAGAGGGCAGGTATGCTGGGGACCGGTACTTCCCTCTCTGCAGGAAATAGGGGACGGATGTAACATAGGAGCTATGGTGAACTAATTGAACATACTATTAAATATGTTCTTACTTTAGAACTGTTTGATAGGGTCTTCAGTTTTATGGTAGTTGAAAATTTCAATATCAAGAAATATTCAAGTAATTATAAGCAATTAATTTGTTTATATTTGTGCTATGGGTACAATATTTGTATATTTTAAAACAACTTCATAGTTTCAAAGGCACTTAAGCTAGGTCCTTAGATGAAGTAACTGAGACTAATGAAAATTTGGTAGAAATATAATTGGAACCAAAATACTGGCACTAGTCCCCCTAACTAGTGATTATATGGTTTGATTTTGTTTAGACAGAAACATGGAAAATCCACATTGTCTTCCCACAATCTCATAGCATCTTCTAGACAAGTGGTTCTCTACCTTCCTAATGCTGTGACCCTTTAATACAGTTTCTCATGTTATGGTGACCCCCAACCAGAAAATTATTTCGTTGTTACTTCATAACTGTAACTTTGCTACTGTTATGAATTGTAATGTAAATATCTGATATGCAGATTGTCTTAGGAGACTCCTGTGAAAGGGTGGTGGGCCATAGGTTGATTACTGTTCTGGACTCTCATGAAATAGTGAAAACAACTTCCTTTAGATCCCCTTTGAGAATTAGAACCTTCTAAGTTTCTCTTAGCTTTCTTTTTTCTTTTCTTTCTTTTTTTTTGTTTCATGAATAATTTATTTTACTTTGAAGTTTTGGTTTTTGTAGTTTTTTACGTATAAATTTTTCATTTCTTCAATCACAATTTATACAACTTATTGTTATGGTATTTGTCAGCAATGTTGTTTTTTCCTTATTTCTTAAAATTTTTTGTTACATTAAAAAGAAAAGCAATTGAACCATATTAAATGTCACTGCTAAACAATGTAAAAATGCCCTTTTATAAAGTGACCAAGCTATTCTGAGAGTTGATGCTGACATGTCCAGTAATGCTGCTACAATTTAGAGGTTAAACTGTAACTTTAAGGTCCACAAATCCAGTTTACTTTAAAAACTAAAGCTATTTTAAAACCTCAATAATATCTCAACCTGAGGAATATTTTAGGTCCCAAATCAAGTTTTTAAATTTATACTCCTTTGTTTTCTGGGCCCATGAAAACACTAAGAAATACCAAAAGATAAGATTTTCCCACTGATTTGGGGAGCTTTCTTTTTTCAAACACCTGAACTTTTCCTGGTTTTTACTTAGAAATCAGTGTGGCATACAGCATAAGTTCTGAAATGTAAGATTTGTTCAGAATTGCAAAATTTTTTAATGTTTCTGAGTGTTATATGATTGTCCTAATTTTTGTAGTTCCTTTCTCTCCCTCTTCCCCCTTCTTTGTTTTCAACAGGTGTCGATTCTTCAGATGACATTTCCAATGGTGACTCTATAATAGATTGGCTTAACTCTGTCAGACAGACCGGGAATACAACAAGAAGTGGTCAGAGAGGAAACCAGTCCTGGAGGGCAGTGAGTCGGACTAATCCAAACAGTGGTGATTTCAGATTCAGTTTAGAGATAAATGTCAACCGTAATAATGGAAGCCAAACCCCAGAGAATGAAAATGAACCATCTACTAGACATCTGAGTGTAGAAAACATAGAAAGTAGCAGTCAAAGGCAAATGGAAAATCCCGCGTCTGTATCAACATCTTCTAGACCATCTAGGTCTGAACGCAATTCAACTGAAGCATTAACAGAAGTGCCACCCACCAGAAGTCAGAGGAGAGCAAGAAGCCGGAGCCCAGAACACCGGAGAACCAGAGCAAGAGCTGAAAGAAGTAGGTCACCTCTGCATTCAACAAACGAAATTTCACGAAGATCTCATATCTCATCTCACATTTCTGAGCAACCTTTAGTAAACGAGCCTGAAGGAAGTTCTAGAACCCGTCACCATGTGACCTTGAGACAGCAGATAACTGGACCTGAGTTGCTAGGTAGAAGTCTTTTTGCAGCTTCTGGGTCAAGAAATGCTTCTCAGGGGACAAGTTCTTCAGATACAGGCAGCAATAATGAATCTTCTGGATCCGGTCAAAGGCCTCCAACCATAGTCCTTGACCTTCAAGTAAGAAGAGTTCGACCTGGAGAATACCGGCAGAGAGATAGCATAGCTAGCAGAACTCGGTCAAGGTCTCAGACTTCAAACAACACAGTCACTTATGAAAGTGAACGTGGAGGTTTTAGGCGTACTTTTTCACGTTCTGAGCGAGCAGGTGTAAGAACCTATGTCAGTACTATCAGGATTCCCATTCGTAGAATCTTAAATACTGGATTAACTGAAACTACATCTGTTGCAATTCAAACCATGTTAAGGCAGATAATGACAGGTTTTGGTGAGCTAAGTTACTTTATGTACAGTGACAGTGATTCAGAGCCTAGTGCCTCAGTCTCCAGTCGAAATGTGGAGAGAGTAGTAGAGTTACGGAGTGGAAGAGGGAGCTCTGGTGGTGGTAACAGCTCTGGTTCCGGTTCCAGCTCCAGACCTAGCCCCAGTTCCAGTCGTGGAAGTTCAGAAGGTAGCTCAGAGATGTTCGAGGTCGGTGAAGGAGGCTCAGGTACCAGGAGAGATGGTCGACACAGGGCCCCAGTGGCATTTGATGAAAGTGGTTCTTTGCCATTTCTTAGTCTGGCTCAATTTTTTTTGCTAAATGAAGATGAGGATGACCAACCTAGAGGACTCACCAAAGAACAGATTGATAACTTGGCAATGAGAAGTTTTGGTGAAAGTGATGCATTGAAAACATGTAGTGTTTGCATTACAGAATATACAGAAGGCAACAAACTTCGTAAACTACCTTGCTCCCATGAATACCATGTCCACTGCATCGACCGCTGGTTATCAGAGAACTCCACTTGTCCCATTTGTCGCCGGGCAGTCTTATCTACTGGGAACAGAGAAAGTGTTGCGTAATAAGAGAATTCAGCTGTGTAGCTGGAAGTGATGGGCAAACAGAAATCACTTGCTTTATGTCCACTTTTTTGAGTGGTGCTTAAGTACAAAGTCAAAGCCTGAATTGAGTCATTGCTTTCTGGGGGAATCATATCTTTTTCTCTAGTTTCTCTTTCAGGATGGAAGGAATATTTTTAAAGCAATTGATTTTGAAACCTTTGATTTCGGTACCACATACATTGTTAACCCGTTAATGATCATTTACCCATGTACACTTGTCAGTTTTTCTTTTCTTAACTTAAGCTCTGCCTTAGCTGTGGCTCCTTTCTATATCATGTTGATCTCTTTAAAGTTTCCCAGGCCACAAGAAAGGCATGAAGAAAATTCCCACTCAAGACTAAGTTCCATTATGTCTTTTGTAAGTGATTAGTTAAAACTATCATTGATACAAATTCATTCACATTCTGAATATTGTTTGTTCACCTTCCAGAGTAGGTGATGGTGGACATACCAGTGTAAATAACACTAAACAGTTAGGACCTTCTAAATGTACTAACTGTCCTACGCCCATCCCTGTGGCACACAATAGAATGAACTTATAGTTTAATTGAGATATTTATCTTGTGGAGATATTAAAAAGCCTATGCTTGTGTAAGTGAAAAAAATCACATTCATTTGTTTAAAAGTGTAAAGCTATTTTGTAGAGGCTCAGTACTTTTCCACTGCACTATTGCATTAATGCATTCAAAATTGTAAAGTAATGCTTAGAAATGAGAACTGCTTTTTGTGAGGCAGCATAGCAAAACAAACACACCACACAAAGTAGGAAGCTGCTTTTGTAAGTGTAGATGTCAAGAGCAGGACATATCTGTATTTAATATATGTGAACAGCTATTGCAGCATGAAAAGGAAAGGGCCATGCAGAATTAAACTGCATTAAAGACCATTGGAAATCATCTATTTTAACTTGGATTTAGGCAGGAAGTGATAGATGAGAGTAAAGAATACTGCTCTAAAGAATGGACAATTTTCATGAAGACAGTAATATATATACACATGAACTGGTTTCATACAGTGAGAGCCACAGCAGCTTGAGCCAGTATTCTCTTGAATAGATGAAGCATAAGATCAGTACATTTGGCAGAGCTTTCTTTTGTATATGAAAAAAACAAACCATTACCACCTAGCACAAGTTAAATTGATGTTTTTACAATCTCCTCAAAAAAGGGTGGAGGAAAGAGACTTTTAAGGCAATTTTAAAGTAAGGATTTTAGTTGGTACAGATGGTGTGCTGTTGGAAAAGTCATCGGATTTGCTTGTTTTCAAGATTTATCATGTAAGATACTAGTGCACATTTTGATATTTCATTGCTATATCTAGCATCTAACAGGCCACATTTAAAGACTTACTGATTAAGAGATTTTTATCTTTTATTGAAAGTGAGTCATGTGTTATTTGAAATTCAAATTATAGTGGTGTTGTCCATATTTGAAGATGAGACAGATGGCTCACATCTATGGGCACACATTTTATTATTGCTTTTTAGTACTAAAAATAGATTGTGATAACCCCAGTACTCATTTTTTAAAATCTGATTGGAGTTAAGATTAGTCTGGCTGTGGAACAGATATTTAAAATGTTTCTTTGGGGAAAGCTAACAGGCCAAAAGAGAAGCTGGATTGAACACACACATCCTTGGCCTTTAACCAAATGAGCTAACTACCCATTAGTTAGTCCAGTATTCTAGAAATTTTTTTTTTTTGGTTTTTCGAGACAGGGTTTCTCTGTGTAACAGCCCTGGCTGTCCTGGACTTGCTTTGTAGACCAGGCTGGCCTCGAACTCACAGAGATCCACCTGCCTCTGCCTCCCAAGTGCTGGGATTAAAGGTGTGAGCCACCACACCCGGCTCTAGAAAATATTTTACACAAATCTGCTTTAGGAATTACCTGCTTACCCTCACTGATATTGCCTTGTGGTAAAGATTATTACAAAGTACATCTTTCATGTCTTCTGGCTTTCAGTCCTACCTAAGTATCAAGGAAGCTAAATTGTAAATATGGTAGCTGTTTACAAAGGATATGTACTGCTCTTACAAGGAAATAATGTCCAAGCAAAGCTTCACTTATTTTTTTAATGTAAGCATATTTCATTGTTTATGGCACTTATGTAATACATTTTTATGTTTTAAAAAGAATTGTCCATGTAAAGTCAGGATTCCTTTGTATTTGTGAGCCTCCTTGTCACCTTTCTATGGTTTTCAGATCTGCAGGATAGTCCTGATTTAAAACACAACAAATCCATTTTCTTCTTGGTAAAATGTTCCATTTCAGTGGTGTTCATTTTCTGTAGCTCAGAAACAGCTGCAACACATTGTGAACACAAAGTTACTGAAAATAGGCATCTCCCTAATCTCCCCAAACATATTGTTCATTTGTGAAGTATTGAAGTCAGAGGTAATGCAAGCAGGATACTGGTTAGGAACGTAGATGTTGAAGCTATTCAAAAACACTGGAAATCAATCTTTGCATTTCTAGCTTTCTGTAAAATCCGCATGACTGATATGCATGTGGACCCTTTCAAATAGCACTCTATCCATTGGGTTGTGTAGAATGAATACAGTATTTTTTAGTGAGAGTTGCTTTTTTATTTTACAAAGTCCTTGACTATTATATATTACTAGTGTTGCAGATGTTAAAGATAAGGTTGTTTGTATAGGTGTCAAGTGTGCAATGAAGAACAGAAATCTTTTTTTCCTCACCAGAGTCCAAACACCTATTCTTGAGGGAAATTTTTCTTGCAAAAGACTTTACATTTCATTTTGTATCTTTGCACTTTTCTTTATTATAGAAAGGTTCTGTCTTTTAAGACCTGTTTTGAACTTCATGCTGTAATGTTGGGGGATTGTTTTTCAAAGCATAGGGGAAAGTACTAAAGCCTAATTTTCCTTGAATATTTCAAATAGTTTTTTTAATCCTCTTATTAGTGTAAAGGTTTGCAGTGTTTTGTTTTGTTTTATTCCACGCAGCTTACAATGTTGAGATTTATTAGTGCTGAAAACGAAACTGAACAAGTTAAAATATGGCAGGCTATTTGCAGTAACACTGACGAGAGTTATGGTGGGAATTTGGAGTATTTTATCTGAAAAGAACATGTTAGATGCACCTCCACGTTAGTGGACATGATTGGTGGGGAGAGAGAGGAGGCTCCTAAGCCAGTGTTGTAAGTTAATTGTCATACTGATAAGGAAGCTAGTGCCAGGAGATCCTTACAATCTTGAAGGACACAATTGTTAGAATCCATCAAGGAAACTTGTTACCTTAAGCAGTGGTTTGACTTGGTTTTTTAACAGTTTGATAGAATACAGTGGCACCTTGTGGCTGACTTTTTTTTAACAGATGGAGAATACTCCTAATTCTTTTGTGAAAGGAAATAATTTGTATTCTGCCTTAGTTGATTTGTTTAATGTTTTTCCTGACTGGCTTTCCTGTCATACATCTTACCAAAAACATGCTGTACGTGGAAGCCACATTTCCAGGGCACTTAAGTTCTTTGCTAATCTTCTAAGACTGTTCTGATTGTCACTTTCTGAGGTATTCTTTCTGTACCTTTGTAACAAGAGGTGGAGAAGGCACATGTGAACATGTCTTTTTCCCCCTTTAGTACAGTTTATTATGGTTAATGCTCAGTAACAGTGTTGTAATTGAGTTAACTAGTTATGGTTCTTTTAAAAATTATTTTTAAATGTACTTTGATGTATCACGCTTAACTTGGGAAGTGCAAAGTCTGAAGAAAGAGTATTTCTAAGTAACAGTTTAAGCAAATAAAAACAGCTGTAGGCTCAATATGCCCTTTAAATGCTTTAGCATTCTGAGTTACCTGTTTTGAGCCCTTGCTGTGTACTCATAGCTGCCCTGGAACTCACTCTGTGGACCAGGCTGGCCTCAAACTTGTGGCAGTCCTTGTGTCTCTGCCTCTTGAATGTTGGGAATACAGGTACTTGTCACCAAACCCGGGTTAGTACTCTGAAACTAGGATTTCTTTACCTTCACTGGACATGTTTAAAATACTATCCAACACCCCAGGAAGTGAGTGGCCTCCTGTAAGTCACCATAGTTTGTATTAAAAGCCTCCAGCCTAGCATAGAACTACTACTGGGGAGATTTTTTTAAGTGTTAGTTTTATGATTTTTTTTTCCCATGTACATGTCTGGCTTCCAATCTTAACAAGGTTATCGATCACCTAGAATTACAGTGAGATACCTGGGACTTTTTGCTTTGGCTATTTTGAGAGGGTTTCATGTTGTAATCCAGGCTGGCCTGGAATTAGTGATCTGATTGCTGGGATTAGAGGTGTGAGTGTGTGTTACCCTCACCCAGCAAGGGTTTGTTTACTGAAGTCCCACAGCTGCTTTCTGACAGTCACTTGAGTAAAGCAGCTGGCTAGAGGTGTGCATTGAAAGTGAACCCTGTCATAACCACTGTGCTTTGTTTCAAGGTTTTTCTCAGTTCTCATTCTGAAGATTGTTTCCAGTTCCAAGTTATAGCCAAGCCTGCTGTCCAGTCTTAACTCTGTTGAGTGCCCTGTTACTAACATTTTTTAACAGATTGGTTTCTCTATGTTTAGACTGTCTGGCATTTGAAATTTACCTCTTGATAGTTGCTTTTTTTTGAATTTCACAGTTTTGCCAAAAGTGAATCACATGCCTTTTATTATTGTGGTAAGTTATACTTGAAGGAGAGATTTTCTTAAAGGAAACTTGAGAATTTTAAAAGTACAAATAGTTTTTTTTTATCTGCAGGTATTTTATTTTTTTCCTTTATTTTTTATTTCTTCAAGTTACATCTCAATCTCAGTCCCCTCCCTATTCCCCCTCCAGTCCCACTCTC
This sequence comes from Lophiomys imhausi, assembly GCA_907164525.1. Classification (NCBI taxonomy): domain Eukaryota; kingdom Metazoa; phylum Chordata; class Mammalia; order Rodentia; family Muridae; genus Lophiomys; species Lophiomys imhausi. The sequence goes on along the minus strand of CAJQZJ010037498.1, from coordinate 310,908 downwards.
CCACCCTCAACTCCCATCCTCTTCCCTTTTTTTTTCTTTTAAGTTTAAGGTATATCTTATTTCCCCCTACAGTTTCTCCTTTCAGTCCAACAAATGGCTCTTTCTCTTATAATAATAAATACAATACAGTACAACAGAGGTAATTAGGCCACAGTTGTGAGGGTTATATGGCTTAACGTACATTCCCAATGACCAGTCCATACGTATTTGGTACCTGACTTTAACATTCTACTATCTAACCATCTCCATGAGTTTAAAGTTCTATATCTAACTCAACATTCATACTAATTGCAACACAATTTTAAAAGTATCTTCTTAGATGTATAACACTCTCTTGACACCTAAACAACTCAAAATTTAATTATGAGACTAGCTATCTGTTCTTCAATCACCTCAGAGACCTGAGAAGGATAAATATATCTGATTTCATAGGAAGTACAGGGTCTGCAGCTTCCCAAACTAAGAAATGACATACCAGTGGCTGCCTGGACAGTTCCCATTTTCTCTCCATACATTACAGCATTGCTCTTCAGTCGTTTGGCCCCGCTTCTCTGACAGACATTGATTGTAGAGCAGGGGTTGTGAAGGACTTACCTACCCTGTCTTGGCAGGTCTAGGCTGTCAACTTACCTGCTTCAAGGTTTTGTCCTTTTTGGACAGCATTCTGTCTACAGTTGGAGCAAGGGGCTTTTCCTACCAAGAGATAGGCTTGCGACTAATTCAATCATCTCCCACTGGAGATTCTTTGATGCTCATCTTCTACTTGGAGGAAAATAGGGGCTGCTGTCAGGAGTTGATATGTCTTGATATAAAAAAAAATCTAAAGTTAGGAAAACATCTTTGAATGCCATATTCTGCAGATCTCTTGAGGTTTTTGAAGAGGCCCTATCTATCTCTTATATTAGGGTAAGCAGATGTTGCTTGTCTCTTAGCAGGTTTATTTCTGATTAGCTTAGAAAGTGGCTATAATAGGCTGTCATAGTACCTAACAGAATGACCAGCTTGCATATCCATTAGTTTGCATTTCTTAATTATCCTAAACAGTTTATGACAATTAGTAGTAAAAGGCCGAAACATCACATTTCATTTTTTTTCTTTACCTCCTAACCATTTCTCTGGGGTGGGGTATCCTTATATAACAGTCCCTCATCTCAGTTGAGAGGTCGTATGAGGGCCAAGAGCCTCTTTATTCATTGGGGATCTACGAAGCAGTACCATCAGTGAAAAGTGTCTTGTTGCCCGGGAGAGAGAACTACTAAACAAACAAATCAATAAGCATACGATAGAAAAGACTAAAAAATAGAAAAAATATAACTAATATAAAAAATAAGAAGTCTATGTCCAAGTTCCTTTGATAGTTGCTTTTGTTCCTGGTGCTGCTTTTAAAGGTATAGAGCCTTGTGAAGTGTCCAGTGGAGTAGGTACGCAGTTGGCCAGGTTATGGGCCTGTGTCTGTCTTCTCCCAGGAAAAGCTGCTTTGGTACATATGTTTACTTGGGTTCCTGTAAAGAACTGGGCAGCAATCCTGAGAAGCTCTGTAAAGCCCGTGAGACCTGAAAGCATTTGAAGAGGGCTGCCCTTAAGTCTTTGAACATGAAGCACATGTGTGCGTGCTGTGTAAAGACTAAGGTGATTGTCATAGCAGGGCTTCCCAACCTCCAGGAAACATTTTCAAAAAGCAACAGAGGAACATAAAGGAGTGAATTCGCTTCACTAGCTTTGTCTGGTTTCTCATTTTCATACCATTCAAACCTGAACAAAACACCCTTCTCTGGTATCTTATCCAGCAAACTCCTGGTTGTGAAGCCCTGTGTTTAACTTTTGAGAATGTACCCAACTTTTTGTACAGTGCTTTACACCTGCTAAAATTTTACTTGTTTAATGCAGAGGAAAACCTTGAAAGATCAGTCATAAAATCCGGTTTGGTTATTAATAGCTGTCTTTTAGGAAGAAGTTTTTTCCCTATGTACGATGTCATACTGCAGACTTAAAATATAGACTATCAATAAAATGCATGAAGTAATCATTTGTGCCTTTTCATCCTTGGGGTTGTAAAAAGTGGACACTAATTAAGATTCTGGTGCTGTAAACCAGTCACGTAGGCTGGATCAAGGAGGATTCTACCGCAACCTTGCTTCTGATGGCCTCAGCTGCTCTAGGTGTGGGCAGACAGGTACTGGTTTTGTTATTTGGCCTCAGTTTCTCTTTGATTGACTGGCGTAATCTTTGATAAAAAGATGAAACTATATTCCAGGAATCTGGGAAGTCAGTAACATTTGAAGTAGATGTGTCTTGGCTGTTCTTGCCCTAACTGCTGCCTTGCTTAACTTCTCTGGACAGAATGGGCATACATGTATGTATACTTGTGCAGTGTCTCTCCCAACCTGTCCTTCATTCAGGTAGCTCTTTTTTTTTTTTTTTTTTTTAGTTTTTTGAGACAGGGTTTCTCTGTATCCCTGACTGTCCTGTACTCATTGTGTAGACCAGGCTGGCCTTGAACTCACAGAGATCTGCCTGGTTCTGCCTCCCGAGTGCTGGGATTAAAGGCGGGCGCCACCACGCCCGGCCCTCAGGTGGGTCTTTCTAAGCACATCATTGCACTCTGGTGGGGAGTAAAATTTCCCTTTTGCACACCTTAAGCTGGCAGTGTTTTTTTTTATCTTTTTTTTAATTTATTTTTTATTTCTTCAAGTTACATCTCAATCACAATCCCCTCCCTACTCCCCCCTCCAGTCCCACCCTTCCACCCTCCTCCCCCTCAGCCCCACCATCCTCTTCCCTTCTTTTTTTTTTTTGCTGGCAGTGTTTTGTGTAAGTTTAATCTCCTGTGGCACCTGCAGGGCTCTCTATTGGTACTCGCACTCAGTTCCTCAGAACAGTTTTGGTGAAGTCGACCCTTTGCCCTCACTACTTTCTAGAATTTTTAGTGTGTGGTGATTCTACTTGTTAGATATTGGGTGGGGTTTTTTTGTTGTTTTTGTTTTAAAGTTGACCATTTCCCAGGCTCGCCTTAAATTTGTGGTTCTGCCTCAGCTTCTAAAGCACTTTGATTATAGACCAGCATCACAAGATATTCAAAACTTGACCTACACACACGTTTTTAAAAAATGAGTCTTATTTAGTACTGATTTTAAATGGGTTAGCAGAAAAAGGTGTGTCTGCATAGCCTTGGATTAACTTTTAAAACTTGGTGCCATTTGCATCATACTATAATTCTCAATCTAAAAGTGTACTAGGCACTATAGTAGTTAGCACCTACTATAGATATGCTACAGTCCTGTGCCATCCACTGAAAAGTTCAGCAATATTTCAGAAACTTTAGGTCCCATTCTCCCCAAAACAGTGCTTAGGATGTACATGAAAGCAACATGGTTACCTCCTATTAGCTGAGGAAACTGGAAATTCAGATGAGCCCTTGTTCACCCCCATATCCTTCCCTGCTCCACTCAAATCTTAGCTATCATGGATTTCAATGGAGATAAGGCACATATATCTATTCAGAGTATGCCGATATCTATTTACACAGCTCCTACTGAAAAGCCTGCTTCCTTGCAATAGGAACTGTTTATCTTGGTACTTCAAATATTGAATGAGACGATCATCAAGTCCTCTCCTCAATAGCCTTGGATGCTAGTAAGCAGGCTGGCATGCTAAAGGTGGTCACTGAAATCAGTTGTGGGGCCCATATAGGGCAATCACCACATAAGGAGGTTGGGGGGGGGAGTGTGTACGCTGCTCGCCTGACTCTCCAGCCTTCACTCCAAAGACAGATGGGTGATGTCTAAGAATTTCCCGTTTTTAATGTTTTGTCCCCTAGCTTATAAACCAAATGGGCTTTTCCACATGAGGCTACATGGGCCAGTCACATTAAAGGTCATCATATCATATCACATAGCACAAGCCTGGTAACATGGTGATCATGCACTGATCACAAGTATGGAAGTCTTGCTCACCCAATCAACTGTACCTGTGATTGGACTTCAACTCCTCTGGGGCATTTTCCAACTAGTGCCTTTTTAGATGTCTCCCACGTGTTTCATTTTCCTTGCCATGAGGCATTTCTCATAAGCCTCTATTTCCCGGGTCCCCACAAAATCCTTTCTAGTTATTTCATATTCCAAATCAAGCCATAACTGAGTCCAATAGTACATGTTATATAAATGATTGAGATGGTGCTTAAAGGTTGCTCAATTTGGGCTGCTGATCAATGGTATAGTGCTTGCCTAGCCTGCGCAAGGTCTGGATTCAATCCCCAGAACCACCAAAATTGGCCCAAATTTTATAGAATAAAATACAGAAAAAAAAGCTTACTCCAGCCGTGGGAAATGCTTACCTCAGAATTGATTCCAAAACACAACCTGCTTAAATGAATGTACATTTAAATTGTTATATCCTAAAGCGTATTTGGTAATGTTCAAAGTGATTTAACAAATTTTTGACATTCTTTAATTTATATATAGATTTGTCCTTTTAAATTTTTCATTGGCCAGCTAGTCAAAACCAATGATTTTTTTTCTTTTTCTTTTTTCTTTTTTGGTCTCTTAAATCACACCTCACAATTAAACTAGCCTAGGACTTGGATAAATACTAAAAAACAAATGAGGTCATAACCAAGATTAAGAAAGACCACAAGGAAGAACTTTAGAATCAAAGATGCGAGTGGAAATACCCTGCAATGTCCTGTGGCTCTGGGAAAATTTGCCAATGTCTGTAACTTACCTGTGTCATCTAGAATGTAGGATGGATAAATGCCTACCTCACTGGAGATAAATTTATAGAGTACTTAATAAAAAGCCTGACAGCACTTAAAGAGGCGTAGCCATTTGTAATAGGCTGTTAGTGATCTATCTGCAAGTTCTTTTTGTTTTGTATTTGTAATAGGCTGTTAGTAATCTATCTGCAAGTTCTTTTTGTTTTGTTTTTCGGCACAGGGTTTCTCTGTGTAACAGCCCTGGCTGTCCTGGACTCACTGTGTAGACTGGGCTGGTCTGGAACTCAGAGATCCACCTGCCTCTCTGCGTCTCCTGTACTGGGATTAAAGGCGTGCGTCAGGATTGAAGGCTCGTGCCACCATGTCCAGCTCATCTGCAAGGTTTTAAATTAATTGTATTCAGGGGTTGAATGAAACCCAAGCATGGCCTTCATAGTTTTAACATTCTAAATAATTATTAGCATGTACAAAGCTCCCAATTCCATTCCCAGAATATACACACAAAATATACCATGGACAGTGAAGTTTTGTTTAAATCTTACTATATTTTATTATTATTCCTTAGAAGCCTGTTTCTAATGAGACACAGAAAGGGTGTGGGCCCAGATGGGAGAGGAGGTGTGGAGGAACTGGAAGGAGTAGAGGGTGGGTAATGCTAATCAGGATGTGTGTGTGTGAAAATTTTTTCGTAGATATATATGAGAAAAATACTTTCAAAAAGGATTTTTTTTTAATTTATGTATTTATTTTTGCTTTTTTGAGACGAGATTTCTCTGTGTAGCCCTGGCTGTTCTAGACTCACTTTGTAGAGCAGGCTGACCTCAAACTCACAGAGATCTTCCTGCCTCTGCTTCCCAGTGCTGGGATTTTAAAGGCATGTGCCACCACATCTAGCCCAAAAAGGAATTTTAAAAATGAAGTCTATAATCTCAGATTTATCAAACCCTGCTATAGGTATCTGGATCTTTTTCACCAATTTTCAACATTCACAGTGGTAATGCTAAGGGCTTTTGAGAAATACTTAGTTTGCACATTTATGCCAACATTTATGCATCATGTGTGTTCAGGAACCCTCAAAGGTCATAAAAGGGTTTCAGATCCCCCGGAACTGAAGTTCCAGATGGTTATGAGCTGCCATGTGGGGGCTAGTAACTGGCCCCAGGTCCTCTGCAGGAGTAGCCAGTGCTTTTAAGCACTAAGTCATCTTTCCAGCCCCAATAATTCTCACTTTTAACCTGTACATCAAAGCTGTTGGTGTAGAGTACCTAGCCAACCTTCTAAAACTATCATTCACCACAACCACCCCAAAGTGATCTTGTATTTTAGTGTTATTTTATGTCATTACTTGGCTAAAACTTTCAGACATTATCTAGTTCAGGTATCACATTATCTAATCCTCAGACCAATTTTTCAATTTGTGTCTTTCTCTAATGAAGAGTGCAAAGCATTTCCACACATTTCAAAGACAGCCTGCAAGTGCTGGAGAGGAATTTACCTATAGAACCTGTTCCCAAACAGGCAGGTTCACTAAGATTTTGGATACTGTGCCTTGCAGACAAATTTGACCAGCAGGAAGGTCAGATAGAACTAACTCCTTGGTGCCAGAGTTCAAAAACAATTCTCTGCTATTTGGGGTGTTTTTTTTTTTCTGTGTAGACAGACACAGTGGCACATTTACCCTTTCATCTTCTCTTTGCCTAAATATATCTTGGTAGGGCTTAACTACTGTATTCCTATCAACTTCATCCATAAAACTTCAGATCTTTATCTTCTCATGTTTCAGGAAATTTAAGTTCAGGCTGCAAGGCCAAGCAATTCTAATTCTTCACCAGAATTTGCCAGAGCCCATGCCAGCACAAAAGGAGGTACCAGCCAAGGGGCAGAAAAACAATAGTTTAAGGGCATCCAGTCCATCAATTCTGCAACCCTGACTAGGGATGAAGAAAAGACAGAGTGAAGCTGGGATTAGGTGGGGTTCTCTAACTGCTACCACAGTGTGTTTATTACATACTGCACAAGGGGAGTGATTTCATTAGTTTCTGGAGCAGATCAGTCTCGGGCTGTGAATATCCCGGAGGGGGAAATTGCAGTTGTTAGTCTTTGCACACATGGACCAGTCATTCATAAACACTCAGACTTGGACTCCCTAGGAAAGCTTTGCTGTCCCTCTTGAGCCTGGCCCATATGGGTAATGACTTTGCTAATTTATCATGAGCCAATTGGTCTTGGAGTCCTTGATGGTCCAGTCCCACGTCAAAGTACATATTCACTCAGGTTTCCTCTCAAACCTGATGACCTGAGATTGGTCTAGGGACCCACACTGTGGAGGGAATTGACCTCACATCTGTGCACATGTACCCACACAATAATAATACATCAATTTTAAGAAGAATTTTAAAAAGAGCTTAGCCAGTTAGAGAAGCCCAGCACAATGGCAGCACGATACGGCAGCCAATCAACAGTGCTGTTACACTTCCCTCAGGAACAGACACTTGAAATTTCCACAGAGCCTCTTGATTCACTTTCCTAATTGATGGTAAAGCTATACGAATAATTTCCAAGGATGTCATATGAAATAGCTACAGTTGGACATTCCTGTCATTCTTAGAAACAACAAGCATGGATTCACAATGTCTTTTGACTTTATAGTTAGGTAGGAAGTGATAATAGATCCATTTAAGTAAGTGTTCCGGGATGCACAGGGAAAGTAGACAACAGAATAAAGGCTACCTACTAGATCAGACTTCAGTCCTCACGAGAGCAAGTGCTTCCCAACACCAAATCTCTCTGACACCATTGCTGAAAGTTTGTCTTGTTTGGCAACATGGAGTGAAATGCTATCAGTCCTGTGAAGAAAGAGCCTTTGGAAAATGAGGCAATGGAAAAAGCTGATTCATTTGCCTTTAGTCATATTTTGCATGTAAATATATTATAACACTTGCAGCCTTTTTTGAGTATCTGGAACAGAAAGCTTTGCAGTTATAGACATAAGACAATGTAGGTGAGCACAAGTTCCTTTAAGTGCCATACATGTCTGAGGGTCAGGCTTACCTCAGTTAGAGCCCAAGGCTGGGTCAGGATTTATCAAATAGATTTTTTTCATCAGTTCCAGCTCAATTTTTCTAAGTCCTGTATGTGAATTGTTTAGCATCTTCAGCAATAGGATCTTACATTCAAGTATTGGGAGATAACTTAGGGTAATAGAAATAGCCAATGTTGTAAATTTTAGAAGAGTCTTGGATTCCTGACCAACAGCTCAAAGGGAAGTTTCTCATGCTTGAAACTGGGGATTTTGTCAGACAGTCTATGGCTCTGGGGTGGAGGGCATTATCACCCCAACTGGTGTAACTTCATTTGTATGTATATATGTGAGTGAGTGTGTGTTTGTATGTATAAATATACACATACACTAATGCATATATTATATATATGGTTGTAAATAAACATAAAATAATGTTTCATGCATATTATTTTAAAAAGATTCAGAGCTAGGAGCCACAAAGGATTGTATGAAGCATTTGCATTTGTCTTTCTGCTTGTATTAGCTACTTTTATATTGCTGTGGAAACACCATGACCAAGGCTACTTAGAGAAGAAAGTTTATTTTTGGCTCATATTTCCAAAGTGTTAGTGTGCAGAATAGTGGGGATAGAAGGATAGATAGACATGGTGGCTGAAGCTTCAATTGAGAGCTGAGCATTCACATCTGGATCCACAAGTAGGAAGCAGAGAGAGCACATTGTAAATGGTACACAGCTTTTGAAACATCAAAGCCCACCCCTACTGACATTCTTCCTCCAACAGAGCCAAACCTCCTAAACGTCCCCAAATAACCACTACCTAAAGATCAAGTAATCAAACACCCCCACAATTTTGGGGACAACTCAAGTATTTAATTGAGGGCTTGCTTTAGTCCATGGACATTATGGTAGGCAGGCAGGCATGACACTGGAGCAGTAGCTGTGAGTTTACATCCTGATCTGCAAGTACGAGAGAGAGAGAGAGAGAGAGAGAGAGAGAGAGAGAGAGAGAGAGAGAGAGAGAGACTGGGTCTGGCATGGGCTTTTGACAACACAAAGCTCATCCTCAGTGGCATACCTCCTCCAACAAGTCACAGCTCCTAGTCATGCTTAACAGTTCACCAACTGGGAACCAACCATCCAAATATATGAATCTATGGGGGCCATTCTTTTTTTTTAAAGTATAGATCTTTTTTATAACATTTATTTATTTATTTATTTATTTATTTATTATGTATACAGTATTTGCTCTACATATATGCCCGGGCAGATCTCAATGTAGATGGCGGTGAGCCACCATGTGGTTGCTGGGAATTGAACTCAGGACCTTGGGAAGAACAGCCAGTGCTCTTAACCTCTGAGCCACCTCTCCAGCACGGGGGGGGGCATTCTTATTTAAACTACTACATTTTACTCTCTGGCCCCCATAGACTTATAGCCATATTACATTTGCATTTACAAAATGCATTTAATCCAACTTCAAAAGTCCATATAGTACTTTTCACAGTCTCAACGCTGTTTAAAAGTCCAAAGTCTCGGGCTGGAGTGATGGCTCAGAGGTTAAGAGCACTGACTGCTCTTCCAGAGATCCTGAGTTCAATTCCCAGCAACCACATGGTGGCTCACAACCATCTATAATGAGATCTGGTGCCCTCTTCTGGCCTGCAGGTATACCTGCAGACCGAACATTGTATACATAATAAATAAATCTTTAAAAAAAAAAGTCCAAAGTCTCTTCTGAGACTCAAGACAATCTCTGTAAAATCAAAAAGCAAATTACATACTTCCAACATACAATGGTGTTGGAGAAAGGTCTAATAAATTGGTTCTGAAGGGCTGATTTCAATGCTGAGATCTGGTCACCACCCCTTCTGAGGCATTCTCTTGATTGGTTAATGAAAGTTGCTTGATGGCTAATTAGCTGGAGAAAGAGTATAGGAAGGTGGGGGTTCCTGAGATGCAAACAGAACCCTGTGTTTTACACAGAGGAATCTCTCTTTCCACCAGGAGATATGGAAGCAAACAGACGTGTTTGAGAGCTCTGGAAGGTACAAAAGGCCACATAGCTATTTGGGATTAGGTGGTCTGGGTTAACTTAGGTTAGCTGGTTGAGAGTCTGCCCAATTAAGGGCTACGCATTGAAACATTAAAAGGTCTTGGTGTAATTAATTATTGGGAGAAAGGCTGCTGCGGGTTTCAGATTGGAAGGCATACAGGCTTCCAGCCACCATAGCAGGCACCAGCAGCTACCCTTCCAGGCCACTGCTTGTTGTTCCACTGGCTTAATATAACAGTTTAAAGTTATTAACAAATATCTGGCAGCCGCCCCACAAGGCCTATAGGCTTCTGAGGCAAGTCAGGCCTGCTGATCTCCTGCGAGGCCGCTGTCTGCTCTGCTGGCCTAATCTAACAACTTCTAGTTATTAAAGAAAATATTAGTTAATAGGGTTATTAAAGCCACGACATTCTACACAATGGTACAGAATGTACATTACCATTCCAAAGGGAGAAAGGGGAAATAGTGATGAAATACTGGATGAAAGCAACAATGAAACCAGCAGCGGAAACTCCAGCCAATGTAATTCTATCTCCAGTGTCAAAGGGCTTAGATGGCTCTTCGAATCTCCCATTTCTTCCAGCTTTGTTGACTGTAACACACTTCTCTTTCTTGAACTTATTCCTCTCCCTGTTGCAGCAATCCCCAGGAGACATCCCATAGCCAGGCCATATCCAACACCTTAGGGCCTCCAGTGCTGAAGGCTTCAGTTTCACAGATTTACTTGATAGTCTTTGTAGACCTCCATGCAGCGACTCCCCCACCTCACCACCACATATCTGGTCTCAGATGCTTTGTTAAACTTCAAAAGAAAATTTCAGAACCCTTTTGCTCCTATATCCTTCTTGACTCAACGGCCAGAACCACATGTTTGATGCTTCCAAGTTCCACTGTGTGGGCCTGGGAAAAGCCAGCCCAGAACAAGAGTGAGGCTGAGGCATGTCCAAACCTTGAAAATTTCTTGAGACTGGCAGGAGTAGAACTGCTTCCTACCTGTTCTGGGCCTTCATGTCCCAGTGTGTGTAGCCACCCCCCACCTCTGGTACCCTTGAAGTGATCATGTAGCCTGGTGGCCAGGTTACAGGTTAAACTTTCTCTCTCCTTATAAGATCATGTCCTACAGCACCTGGAATTCATCTTCATGAAAATAAGGCATTCCCAGTACCCTGGCATCAGCCAATGATGTACAATCAGCTCAATAGTGCCTTACTCACCCCAAAGGTTTAAATAGCCTTTGTTCCCCCAATTAAACAAGCTGCCTCATTGAAGCTTTCTCCCAAGAAGTCTATTTCTTGAACACTCACCACATATGGAGATCCTGTGTATTCACCTGTCCCAGCTAAGCTTCCCTTCTAGTCAAGGCCAGTGTGCAAGGAACTAGATACCCTAAGGGGAGAAGCAGACACTAGGCAAGGATGGAGCCTGGACCCCGTCCTTGAATTAAATGTGTATGTCCTTTCCTTTGTTTATTGCTTTATAGAAACAGAGAATTCCTTAGGCCTTTTCTTTTTACAAGTTACAGGACTAACTGAATGGGGTCTTGCCCTGAGGGCATCACTCCCTTTATTCCATCTCACTTCTAGCCTCTTCTTATCTCTTTCAGCATGAGCCTTGGCTCCAACATTTCATCCCTGGTCTTTTTCTTCTCAAATTGTACATTTTGTATTTATTTCTTCCCCTTGCTCTTTTTCATTGTAGATCTGCATAAGAGTGATCATTAATAACTATATAACACAGCCAATATTAGCCTATCTTTAAATCTCCTCTGCCAATGAATTTATCCAAAATTCTTTAATTTGGTGTCAGGTAGAGTCTGAGGACAAATGCAAAAAGCAGTCACATTCTTTGGCAAAATATCACAAGAATGATCTCTAGTCCAATTGCCAATATTATTTCCCTCTGAAAGCTCTTGAGCTGGGCTTCCATAATTCACATTGCTCTCAGCACTTTTATCTTCCTAGCTTCTACTCGGATGGCCTGCTAAACCCTGCTTATAGTGTCCAACCTCCTTCCTAATCTAAAGACCCAAAGTCTTCCACATTCTTCCAAAAGTCAATATGATCTGGCTTGTAACAACAGTTTGTCCTTGCTTTTCCAATTTTTTCGAGTCATTAAGTCATTTATTTGTGCTCATTCAGATTTTTTTTAGTGTAGGTAATTAGAGCTATACATTTCCCACCTAAGATTGCTTTTAAGGACCTTCATCCTCAGAACCACTCAGGTAAGATCTTACCCCTTCCCTGCCCCCAACTCCCCCCAAGCCATCCAGGACTCTGGGACACTCCCAGCTCTCCTGAGCTGAGGGCTGTGCCCTAAGCCCCACTATTCCCTTCCTGCCCCATCGGAAGTGACAAGGTCTCATTCACCAGGAATATCCAGCTCCACTTTCCTGACCCTGCACCACCTCTAGTCTCCAGGCCTTGAACTCCAGCACCTAAGTTAGGCCCCCCCCTCCTATCCCCCCACCAAGCCATGCTCTGTTCAACCTTCTGGGGCTCTCCCAGTTGGTCTGAGCTGGGGTTGGCCCCTCCAAGTGCCATCTTCTGAACCTGTGCCACCCAGGATCCCCTGACTTTCATCCTCAGGACCACTCAGGACCACACAGGACCACTCAGGACCACACAGGATCACTTAGAATCATTCAGGAACATTCAAAACCATTCAGGTCCATTCAGGAACATTCAGAAATAGTCAGAACCATTCAGGAATACTCAAACAGTGCTTTTGGCTGAGAGGCACAGTTTGAACCTGATATCTCCAGAGAACAGCCTCAGAGGACCACAACCATGGATCTGACATCTAAACTTCAGGGGATCTGAAGCTCTAGCCTACAGTCTGTGGCTTGCCCACCTCTACCGACATCACTAGGAAGACTAGCTGGATCTCAGGAACTGCAGGCCAGGAATAACACATTCCACCCCAATGCCTGACCTGAGATTCCAGTTGGGACACAGCAGAAGGAGTGAGTTGGGGGGACCCACTGAGAACCAACTCCCAACAACCCAAAGCCCCACATAGCCTGTGGAGAGCTACAGATCACCAAGATTATAAGGACTCCACACCAAGCTCTTTCTTTGACACCAAGCCCAGAAGGCACCAGGAACAAACAGCTAAGAGGATGGCTAAAGGTCAGCAAAAGAACAGAACTGACAAAAGTCAGGGAAATATGAATCCAACAAAATTCAGCCATGCTAATACAACAAGCTCTGACAAAACCACCACAACTAAAACACAAGAAAAGAATGACAAATCTAAACTTATGATGAAAATTATAGAGGCCTTAAAAGAAAATAAATCCCTTAAAGAATTTGAAGAACTAACTCAACAGATGAAAGCAATGGAGAATTCAATTAAAGACTTCTAAGAAAACTTAGTCAAACAAGAGAGAGAAAAGGACAAAGCTATTAAAGAATTGCAGGCAAAAACAATCAAATTAGAGGAGGAAATGTATGAAACAGTTCAAGACCTGAAATCAGAAATGGAAGCACCAGAGACAATTGTGGAGGCAGAAAACCAAGGAGAGAGAACAGGAACTACAGACATGATTACCACCAATAGGATACAAGAGATGGAAGACTGAATCTCAGGCATGGAAGACTCAATTGAAGAAATCAGTTCAACAACCAAAGAAAATGAGAAATCTTTAAAAAAAAAATCCTCAACCATAACATCCAAGAAATCAAGAACTCAATGAAAAGAAGGAACTTGAGAATTATAGGCATAGATGAAAGAAAAGACTCCAGCCTCCAAGGACCAGGAAACATTTTCAACAAAATCATAGAAGAAAATTTCCCAAACCTAAAGAAAGAGATGTTGGTAAAATTCCAAGAGGCATATAGAACACCAAATAGATTGGATCAGAAAAAACTCCTCCTGTCACATAATAATGGAAACTCAAAATGTACAGAACAGAACAGAGAAAGAATATTAAATGCTGTAAGAGAAAAAGGCCAAGTAACATATTGGCAGACCCATCAGAATTACACTGATTTTTCCTCAGAAACTTTAAAAGCCAGAAGGGCCTGGTCAGATGT
>CAJQZJ010037498.1:263298-297077 GCA_907164525.1 Lophiomys imhausi | reverse complement strand
GATTTTTCCTCAGAAACTTTAAAAGCCAGAAGGGCCTGGTCAGATGTCCTACAAACCCTAAGAGACCACAGATGTCAGCCCAGACTACTGTACCCAGCAAAACTATCAATCACCATAGATGGAGAAAACAAGATATTCCATGACAAAACCAAATTTAAACAATATGTATCCACAAATCCAGCTCTACAGAAGATTCTAGAAGGAAAATTCCAACTGAGAGGAGGTAACTACAGCCAAGAAAATATACAAAACAAATAATTCCACTGCAACTAAACCAAAAGAAGCATACAAACACACTACCACCACCTACATCAAAATAGCAGAAAATAATAATCGTGGTCTTTAATATCTCTCAACATCTATGGACTCAATACCCCAATAAAAAGACACAGGCTTAGAGAATGGATCTGTAAACAAGACCCATCATTTTGCTACATACAAGAAATGCACCTCACCAGCAAAGATAGACTTTACCTCAGAGTAAATGTCTGGGAAAAGGTTTTCTAAGCAAATGGTCCAAGGAAGCAAGCTGGAGTAGCCATCCTGATATCCAATAAAATAGATTTTCAACCAAAATTAATCAAAAAAGATAAGGAAGGACTGTACATACTCATCAAAGGAAAAATCCATCAAGATGACATCTCAATCTGAATATCTATGCCCCAAATACAAGGGCACCCACATTTGTAAAAGAGACCCTACTAAAGCCTAAACCACACAATGATCCCACACAATAATAGTGGGAGGTTTCAACACCCCACTCAACAATGAACAGGCCATGGAGACAGAAGCCAAACAGAGAAATGAGACTAATAGAGGTCATGAACCAAATGGACCTAGCAGATATCTATAGAACATTTCACCCAAACACAAAAGAATATACCTTCTCAGCACTTCATGGAACCTTCTCCAAAACTGACCATATAGTCAGTCACAAAGCAAGCCTTAACTGATACAAGAAAATTGAAATAACTTCCTGTATCTTATCATATCACCATAGATTAAAGCTGGACTTCAACAACAACAGAAATAACAAAAAGCCTACACATTCATGGAAACTGAAAAACTCTCTACTCAATGACCAAGAGGTCAGGAAACAAAAAAACAAGGAAATCAAAGACTTCCTAAAATCCAATGAAAACAAAGGCTCAACATACCCAAACCTATGGGACACAATGAAAGCAGTATTAAGAGGAGAAAGTTCATAGCACTAAGTGCCTTCAAAAAGAAAGTGGAAGGGCTGGAGAGATGGCTCAACAGTTAAGAGCACCGTCTGCTCTTCCAGAGAGGTCCAGAATTTAATTTCCAGCAACCACATGGTGGCTTATAATTTTCTATAATGAAATCTGATGCTCTCTTCTCAAATGCAGGGGTACATGCAGATAGAGCTCTCATATATGAAAAATAAATAAATATTTTTAAAAAAGAAAGTGGAGACAGCTCATATTAGCAACTTATCAGAACTGTGAGGACTAGAAAAAAAAAAAAAAAGCAAACACACCCAAGAGGAGAAGGTGGCAGGAAATCATCAAACTCAAGGCTGAAATCAATAAGTTAGAAACGAAGAGAACAATACAAATAATAGACGGAACCAAGAGTTGGTTCCTTTGGAAAATCAACAAAATAGATAAACCCTTAGCCAATCTAGCTAAGAGGCAGAGGGAAAACACTCAAATCAACAAAATCAGAAATGAAAAGGGGAGAAATAACAATAGACATTGAGGAAATCCAAAGAATCTTTAGGTCTTACTTCAAAAACCTATACTCCACAGTTGTGCATTGTGGCACATGACTTTAATCGTAGCACTTGGGAGGCAGAGGCAGGTGGATCCCTGTGTGTTAGAGGCTAGCCTGGTCTATGAAGCAAGTCCAGGACAGCCCAGACTAACCAGAGAAACCCTGTGTCAAAAAACACCAAAACAAAAAAAGACTGTTCCCTGACTTTTCTAGTTGGACCACTGAATTTTCCAACTCCATCTTCTTTTCAGCTTGATTTCTTCCCAATATTTCTATGTTCTGTCTGAATCTAGTTTTCAATAGAAACATTAAAGAGGACTAAAGCTAAAAAAAAATGGAATTTAAAAATCCAACAACCCATTGCCAGGTATGGTGGTGCACGCCTTTAGTCCCAGTACTCATGAGGCAGAGGCAGGTGGATCTCTATGAGTTTGAGGCTAGCCTGGTCTACAAAGTGGGTGCAGGCCAGCCAGAGATACCCTGTCTCAAAACAAACAAACAAACAAAAATCCAGTAACCCATAAAAGCATAAGAGTGAGAGAGCTGGCCTGTTACTATGCCTGGGCAGCACAACAGAAATGACTTTGGTGAAGTGGGCACCCGAGAGATTGTCCCAAGGACTTGAGAGAGCCAGAGGACTGGCCCTGCCCCTCACTTGGGCAAATCAAGAGAGTTGGCTCTGGTGGTGCAGGGAGGAGAGGGCAAGGGTGGGGCAAGAGAGCTAGCAGGCTGACCAAGTCAGCTTCCACCCAAGCTCAGATCCAGGGCTTTGAGTTGGCCCACTCTAGCATTTCCCCATTGAAAACAAAACTTTTAAATATCCAATATATATTTATTAATAACTATATGCACTTATAACAAATATAAACAATTACCTAACTACTAGCCCTAAGAATGACTATAACCTCAGTTACCTAACAACTAAACCTATTAATAACTATAACAACTATTATCTAACAACTAATCCTAACCTTTTAGAAGGATACAGTTTCTGGGGCAGGTCCTCAGTTGTCAGGAACACCTCAGGAGTAGATCCTTTAAAACACTTAGTCAACAGTCTTTCTTCAGGAATATTTCAGATGTAGGCCCTTTAGGGTAAATTGGCTATGGCAGCTTCACCTTAAATGAGGCTTGAGGCTTTCTTCTTTCTGGAAGGCCTCAGCTGTCCATAAGCCAACTTATTCAGTTTGTATTAGTCACTCAGCCATTTTGTCTCAGTCTTTGAGGCTGGCCACAGTTCCATTCAGGCCACTGTTTGAACTGGTTGGACCCCTCTAGACAAAAGCTGTGCCACAGGGTTTAGTCCTTGGCCTTTTGCTGCTTTGCTGAGACCTTCTCTGCTCACCAGCTTCTTTCTGCCTCAGGGAGAGCTGACCATAATTTTTCAGCTCTGTTTGAGATCAGCTTTTCGTCCACCAGAATTTTCTCCATCAGCTGATACAAACTGCCTTGCATCTCATCGTCTCTAGTATGGGAACTCTTGGGCTCCACCCACTTTGTCCTTCAATAGGGTCTCTCCTTATTTACCTGGCTTCAGCCTAATCTAGGCTCCACCCACTTCATAAAGCTATTAGCAACTGAAAGCAATGCCAGGCCACAAACCTTGTTTTTAGTCCATATGCTGCTACACCAAATGCCCACAGCCAAATTGATCTTCATGCTCTGTATTAAGAGACTGTATCAAAACCCCCTAGATATTCACTAAATGTAGTTTATATTAATCTAACTCCCCTTACAGCCATCTATGAACTATTGCAGATCCTAAGCTGCAGGATTTCCATGGTACAGGGCAACAACACAATATTCAAGAAGAGTCCCGATGAGGATCCAGTATTGCAAGGGCAGAGGGTGAATATGAAGGAACTGGGAGATGTGTGGGATTGGGGTGCATGATGTGAGATTTTCAAAGAATCAATAAAAAGCTTTAGAAATTATGCACATAAAGAAATCCAGTAACCCAGAATGGTGATGGTGGCACACACCTTTAATCCTAGCACTAGAGAGGCAGAGGCAGGCAGATCTCTTGAGTTCCAGGCCATCCTGTTCTACAGAGTGAGTCCCAGGACAGTCACGACTACATGCAGAAAACATGTCTTTACAAAAAGAAAAAAAAACAAACAGAAAATACAAAAATCTAATAACTCAACTGAAAAACTCGAAGCCTTATGATTAGAATCAAGCGGAAGAATGTCAGAAATCAAAGATAAGAGTAACTAGGTGAAATAAGCAAAGAATATGAAAAAAAATTAAACACAGATAGGGTACACACAGGAAATATGAGAAATCATGAAAAGACCAAAGCTTCCAAAGCTTTAGGAATAAGAATAGATGAGAGAGAATCCCAGGTCAATGGCATACACCAGCTCTTCTAAAAGATCAAAGAAGAAAACTAACTTTCCCAAACTAAGAAAAGACATAAGTATACAAATACAAGAAACACACAGAACACCAAATTTACAAATGTTTCTAGAAAAGAAACATCACACAGCATATCAAAGTTAAAACACTAAATATACAAAACAAAGAAAGGATATTGAAAGCTGCAGGAGAAAATAATGTTGAAGGGGACACAAGCCTCAACCCTAGACAAAGAACTACAGGAAACTAAGGAATGTTCTGAATGGGAGAAATAGTCTTCCAAAGGAAAGAGCACACCAATACCAAATGGTCAGCTCTGAAACCATACATACAAATTATGCAAAATAAAATTATATGTACTGAAGAGGAGAGATGGCCCCAGTGGCCTAAATCCCTGGTGGCTTTCAGAATTTCTGTGGAAAATTCAGTTGTTATTCTGATGAGTTTTCCTTTATATGTGACTTGAGAATTTTTTTTTGTGAAACTTTCTATACTCTTTCTTTTCTGATTTTGTCTGCTTGGTGTTCTGTGTACTTCCTGTATGGACATGTCTTTCCTTATGTGGGGGAAGTTTTCTTCTATGATCTTTTTTTTTTTTTTGGTTTTTCAAGACAGGGTTTCTTTGTATAACAGCTCTGACTGTAGTGGACTTACTTTGTAGACCAGGGTGGCCTTGAACTCACAGAGATCCGCCTGCCTCTGCCTCCCAAGTGGTGGGATTGAAGGCATGTGCCACCACCGCCCAGCCTTCTATGATCTTTTTGAAGACCTGATCTATGCCATTGTCTTTGGATTCTTCTCCTTCAACCATACCTATAATTTATCACTCTAGTAGTGGCGGCATCTGGGAAAATGGACCCAATAAATGAGGCAGACTAAAGTGTAACCGAACTTTTAAATTATTATTTAACACTTATTTATTACTAAATTCACTTATAACAAACACCAACAATTTCTTTTTTTTTTTTTTTTTTAGCAGAGCTTGCCTTGGGTTTATTTGTAAAAACAGCATAGGACACTGGTCATCAGCAAATAGTGGGTGGATAGGTGTGTCACACCAGTCCATCTGTCTTCACGTTGGCAGAAGCCTTTTCTATGGGGCCTTCACAGGGGCCTGGGCACCTTTGGAAGCCTGAGCTGGAGCTGGAGCCTGGGCCTTAGCTGGAGCTGGAGTCTTAGCCTTAGCTGGAACCTGAGCCTTAGCCGAAGCTGTGGCCTCTGCCTTGGCTTGAAACTTGGGCTTTGGTTGGGAGAGCATACGGTCCTTGGCCATGTAGTTTCGAATCTGCTTCCCAAGCTTGGGGTGAGTGATGAAAGCAAGGTGGCTGAGTTTGCAGCTGGGGCCCTTTGGCATCTTGGGTTTAACGGCCTTAGGCTTCACAAGGGACTTAATGGCCTCTGCACGCGCGCTCACTGCCTTTGCGTTGTTTTCCTGCATCTTCTTCAGGCCTTTCTTGTTGTGCTTCTTGGCAAAGCGCATGTTCCTCAGGAATTTGGGGTCAACCCTCGTAAGAGACTTGTATCTTTGTGACCGGGGTTTTTTAATGCCATTTCTATGCCATTTTTGGGACTGGTTGTGTGTGGTGTGGTTCTTGGACTTGGCCATATCTGCACGGTAACCAGCAGATCCCGCAGCCACCAACAATTTCTTAACTATTGATCCTATAAACTCTTACAACCCCTTTAACCTATCCACTAAACCTATTGATAATTATTTTTATAACCTTTTAGAATGATACAGTCTCTGGGGCAAGTCCTCAGTTGTCAGGAACACAGTCTTTGTTGTAGATTCTTTAACGCACTTAGCAGTCCTTTTTCTGGATCTCTCAGATGCAGGTTCGTCAGGGTAAGTTGGTTATTGCAGTCTCACCTTAAATAAGGCTTCATGCTTTCTTCTCTGTGGGAGACCCCAGCCGTCTGCAGGCCAACTTACTTCTTTTGAATCAGGAACTCAGCTGCTCTGCTTCAGTCCTTAAAGCCAGGCACAGTTTACTTTAGGCCACTCTTCGGACAGATCAAACCCCTCTAAGCAAAAGCTGAGCCACAGGGTTTAGTCCTTGGCCTTTTGGTGTCTTGCTCAGGCTTTTTTTGCTCACCGGCTTCTTTCTGCTTCAGGGAGAGAGCTGGCCATCAATGGCCAGCCCTTTTTTCAGCAGGACTCTTGGAGCTCTCTAGCATCAGGGGACTCTTCCCCCTCTGGGCTCCATGTACTGTCCTTAAATAGGAGAAACTCTGTTTCAACTTAATTTGGGCTCCGCCCACTTAGCAGCTGAAAACAATGTCAGGCCAGATACTTTGTTTCTTCAAGTCCATTAAGTCTTTCCTGTTTTCCTGACTTCAACCTTGTTTTTCAGTCCATTGAGTATTTCCTGTTTTTCCTGACTTCAACCTTGTTTTTCAGTCTATTAAGTCTCCTGTTTGTTTCCTGTTTTTAGTCAACATGCTGATAATGCTCTTCATGCCCCGAATTAAGAGACAGTATCAGAAACCCCTATATATTTTCTAAATCTAATTTATCTAACCCCTACACTAAAGTCTCATACAACAGGCCACTTTATTAAGAGCTAGAGACAATTTATACTCTGAAGTTGAAGAGGAGACACATGAATAAAGTACAGTCACAAGGACAAGCCACATGTGACAGAAAAGCCATATATGGCAAAACTCCATAGAGGCATATAAACAAACAACAACAGCCAGTTATAATGAACAAAACAAACTCCTATCTGCTATACTTGGGAGAAGCACAAAAGCACATTCCAAGAACAATTCTATATTTTTGAAAAAACTGAGGTCACAAAACTCTTTTCTTGGTTTCTTGGAGCTTTCTCAAAAGCACTCAGAATTCTCACACGACTCCACTGTTGGACAACTATGTTCTGACAATATTTCACAGATTTAGGCTTTTCATGGTGTCCTACTTTTCCTGTATGTTCTCTTCCTGTGCTTTATTTTTTTCCATATTTTTCCATGTTCCAATATTCCATGTTGTGTAATTCCTCTGCTGTATCTTTGAGTCCTGATACTTTATCTTCTACTTGACCTATTGTAATATGTTTTTGTTGTTGGTTGTTTTTAAATTCATTTCATATCCTGATCACAGCCCTCTCTCTCCTCTCCATCCAGTCCCACCCTCTTCCCTCTTTCCATCCTCCCCTTCTTCTCAGATAAGGGGAGCTCTTAGATACCCCAAGAGTATCAACTCACCTTGGCTCATAAAGTCGCATCAGGACTGAGAGCATCCTCTTCCACTGAGGTCGGACTAGGATAAGGTGATCTACAAACAGGCAACAGAGTCTATGTCAGAGACAGTCCCTGCTCCACTTGCTAGGGGATCTGCATGAAGACAAAGTTGCCTATATGTGTTAGTGTTAGGGGGCTGAGATCCAATCTGTACAAGCTTTTTGGTTGGTGCTTCAGTCTCTGTAAGCCTCCAGGAGCCTAGGTTGGTTGACTGTTGATCTTCCTATGCAGTTCTTGTCCCTTCCAGATCTGTCTATTCTTCCTCTCATTCTTCTACAACACTCCCCGAGCACCATGTAATGTTTGGCTGAGCATCTCAGCATCTGTTTGGATCTGCTGCTGGGTGGGGCCTCTCAGAGGATAGTTATGCTAGGTTCCTGAAGTCTGCAAGCATAGCAGAGTATCATTAATAGTGTCTGGAGTTGACTCTCTCCCATGGGGTGGGCCTCAAGTTGTGCCAGTCATTGGTTGGTCATTCCCTCAATCACTGCTCCATCTTTATCCCTATACATCTTGTAGCAGGGTAAGTTATGGGCCGAAGATTTTGTGGGTAGTTGGTGTTCCCCTCCCTCCACTGGAAGTCCTGCCAGGCTAGGAGGTGGTCACTTCCATCTCCATTTACTTCAGTGTTAGGAGTCACAGTTAGAGTCACCCCATATCCCCCCAGGAGCATAACCTTTGGCAGGTCTCCTGTTTGTTTCAGAGATGGCCCCCTAGAGGATTTCCTTTCTCTCTCACAGTCCTCTCACCTCTCACCCCTGCCCTCACCACACCTGATTCCCCCTCATTCCTTCCCCACACCCTCTCCCACTCAATTCCCTTTCTTTATCCACTTCTGATGTCTATTCTATTTTCCTTCTAAATAAGATTAAAGCAACACCCTTGGGCCCTCTTTGTTACTTAGCTTCTTTGGGTCTGTGAATTGTAGGATGTTTATCCTGTACTATATGGTTAATATCCACTTATAAGTAAGTATATACCATGTTTGTCTTTCTGGGTCTGGAATACATCACTTAGGATTATCTTTTCTGGGTCCATCCATGTGCCTGAAAATTGCATTTTTTCATTGTTTTTAATAGCTGTGTGGTATTCCATTGTGTAAGTGGACCACAGATCCTTTATCCACTCTTCAGTTGAGGAACATCTGGGTTGTTTACAGTTTTTGGCTATTATGAATAAAGCTGTTATGAACATACTTGAGCCAATGTCCTTGTGGTTTGGTGGAGAATATTTTGGATATATGCCCAGGAGTGGTATGGCTGGATCTTGAGGTAGAAGTGTTCCCAATTTTCTAAGATTGATTTCCAGAGTGGTTGTACAAGTTTGCACTCCCACCAGCAATGGAGGAGTGCTCCCCTTTCTCCACATCCTCGCCAGCATGTCCTGTCACTGGAGTTTTTGGTCTTTGCCATTCTGACAGGTGGTGAGATGGAATCTGAGTCGTTTTGAGTTGCATTTCCCTGATGACTAAGGATGTTGGGCATTTCTTCAAATACCTCTCAGCCATTAAACATTCCTCTGTTGTGAATTCTCAGTTTAGCTCTGTACCCCATTTTTTGATTGGATTATTTGGTTTGTTGGTGTTTAATTTCTTTTTTTAACACTTATTTCTTTCTTCAAGTTACATCTCAAAGTCCTCTCCCTCCTCCCACTCCCAGTCCCCTCCTCCTACCCTCTTCCCCTTCACCCTCCTATCTGCTTTGTTGCTGTTGTTTTTTTTTTTCAATTTAAGGTATATCTTTTTTCTCCCCAAGAGCTCCCCCTTTTAGTCCAATAACAGGCTCTTTTTCTTATAACAGTAAATACAATACAAAACAATAAGAACAATTAGGCCACAATTATGAAAATTATAAGGTATAACATACATTCCCAATATCCAGTCCATATGTATTTGGCAACTGATACTAATATTCTGTTATCTATCTATCTCAATGAGTTTAAAATTCTATACCCAACTTAATTTCCATCCTAACTTGCATTACAAACTTAAAAGCATCTTCTTAGACCTAGAAAATCCTTTTTTTGTAATTTTGTTTTTTATTTTTATTTATTTATTTATTTTTTAAGTTTTAATTTTTTAATTTTTTTCTATTTTTTATTATTTTATTTCATTTTATTTATTTATTGCTTCAGGTTACATCTCCATCATAGTGTCCTCTTTCCACCCCTCCCAGTCCCACCTTCCCACCCTCTACCCCCTAACCCTTCCATCCCACTCCTCTGGAGTGGAGTGTCCCTACATAATAGTCCCCCACCCCAGTTCAGCAGTCATATGAGGGCCAAGAGCCTCCTCATACACTGGGGGCCTACAAGGCAGCACCAGTAGGGAAAAGTGTCTCATTGACAGGTAGAGAAAAAAAAAGTCTATGTCCATGTTCCCTTTGGTACATTGGTTGTAGTATAGATATCCTGTACTATATGGCTAAAATCTGACTACAAGTGAATAGATGCCATGTGCATCCTTCTGAGTCTGGGTTAGCTCACTTAGGATGAACTTCTCAATTCCATCCATTTGGCTGCAAATTGCATGATTTCACTGTATCTGATGGCTGAGTAGTATTCCATTGTGTAGATGTACCAGTTTTTTTAATCCATTCTTCAGTTGAGGGACATCTGGGTTGTTTCCAGTTTCTAGCTATTACAAATAAGGCTGCTATGAACATAGATGAGGAAACTTCCTTATGATTCCATGAAGAGTCATTTGGATGTATACCCAGAAGTGGTATGACTGGTTCCTGAGGCAGAGCTATTCCAACTTTTCTAAGATATCTAAGATATCGCCACACTGACCTCCATAGTAGTTGCACAAGCCTGCACTCCCACCAGCAATGGAGTTCCCCTTTCTCCACACCCTCGCCAGCATGTGCAATCCTTTTAATTACTAAACAACTTAAAATTTAACTGTGAGCCTATAACTATCTAGTCTTCAACCACATCAGAGACCCGAGAAGGATAAATATAACTGAGTAAACAGGAGCCAGTAGTGTCCAAAAGTAAGAAATGACAGACAACTGACTGCCTGGACAGTCCCCAATTTCTCTCAATACATTGTAACATCTATCCTCAGCCTTTTGGCCAAGTATCTCTGACAAACATTAATTGTAAAGCAAGAATTATGAAGGACTTGCCTACCCTGTCTTGGCAGATCTAGGCTGTCGACTTACCTGCTTCCAAGTTTTGTTGTTTTTGGACAGCATTCTGTCTACAGTTGAAACAAGGGATTTCTCTTGTCCAGGGACAAGCTTGCCACTAATGTAGCCATCTCCAAATGGATGCTCATCATCCACTTGGAGTAGAATGAGAGGTGGTGTTTAATTTCTCAAGTTATTTATATATTTTGGACATTAACCCTCTGTCAGATGTGGGAGTTGGTGAAGATCTATTCCCAATCTGTAGTCTTCCGTTTTGTTCTATTGACAGTGTTTTTGGCCTTACAGAAGCTTTTCAGTTTCATAATGAGCATGGGAGAACTTTCCAGCTTCTGGTATCTTCTTTAATTTCTTTCTTCAAAGACTTGAAGTTCTTGTCATGCAGGTCTTTCATGTGCTTTGTTAAAGTTACACCACGATATTTTAAATTATTTGTGGCTTTTGTGAAGTTTGTTGTTTTCATAATATCTTTCTCAGCTCATTTGTCATTTGTGTATAGGAAGGCTACTGATTTGTTTGAGGTAATCTTGTATCCAGCCACCTTGCTGAAGGTGTTTATCAGCTGTAGGAGTTCTCTGGTAGAGTTTTTTGAGGTCATTTATGTATACTATCATATCATCTACAATCAGTGTTACTTTGAATTCTTTCTTTCCAATTTGTATCCCCTTGATTGAACTTCAAGTACTAGGTTGAATAGATATGGAGAGAGTGGGCAGCCTTGACTTGTTTCTGATTTTAGTGGATTTGTTTTAAGTTTCATTTAATTTGATGTTGGCTATTGGCTTGCTGTATATTGCCTTTATTATGCTTAGGTATGAGATATCCCTGATCTCTCTAAGATTTTTTTTTTTTTGGTTTTTCGAGACAGGGTTTCTCTGAATATCTCTGGCTGTCCTGGACTCGCTTTGTAGACCAGGCTGGCCTTGAACTCACAGAGATCCGCCTGACTCTGCCTCCCAAGTGCTGGGATTAAAGGCGTGCGCCACCACCGCCCGGCTCTCTCTAAGATTTTTATCATGAAAGGGTGTTAGATTTTGTCAAAGGCTTTTTCAGCATCTAATGAGATGGTCATGTGATCTTTTTTCTTTCAGCTTGTCTATGTGGTGGGTTATGTTGATGGATTTTCATATGTTGAACCATCGTTGCATCCCTGGGATGAAACTTACTTGATTGGGGTGGATGATATTTTTGATGTGTTCTTGGATTCAGTGTGCATGTATTTTATTGATTATTTTTGCATCAATGTTCATAAGGGACACTGGTCTGAAAGACTCTTTTTTGTTGAGTCTTTGTATGGCTTAGGTATCAAGGTGAGTATGACCTTGTAGAATGAGCTTAGCAATGTTCCTTCTGTTTTATTATGTGGAATAATTTGAGGAATATTGATGTTAGCTCTTCTTTGAATTCTTCGTTGAATCCATCTGGCCCTGGGCTTTTTTTTTGGGGGGGTGGTTGGGAAACTTTTAATGACTGTTTCCTTGGGGGCTATAGAACTATTAAAATTGTTTACCTGATCTTGATTTAACTTTGGTAAGTAGAATCTATCAAGCTATCAAGAAACTTTTCCATTTCATTTAGATTTCAATTTGTGGAGTACAAGCTTTTTGGGTTTTTTGTTTTGTTTTGTTTTGTTTTTTTTTTGAGACAGGGTTTCTCTGGGCAGCCCTGGCTGTCCTGGATTTGCTTTGTAGACTAGGCTGCCCTTGTACTCAAAGTGACCCACATGCTTCTGCCTCTGGAGTGCTGGAATTAAAGGCATTCATCACCACACCCGGTCAAGTATAGACTTTTGAAATAATATCTAATGATTCTCTGGATTTCCTCAGTATGTATTGTAATGCCCTCCTTTAATTTCTGATTTTGTTAATTTGGATATTGTCTTTCTGCCTTTTAGTTAGTTTGGCTAGGGGTTTGTGTATCTTGTTGATTTTCTCAAAGAACCAGCTCTTAAAAAAACAAAAACAAACAAACAAACAAAAAAACCATGGTGGCTCATAACCATCTATAATGAGATCTGGTGCCCTCTTCTGGTGTGCAGGCATGCATACTTCAATACAGAGCATTGTATATATAATAACAAATAAATTTTTAAAAATCCATGGTGATCTGACAAAATACAAGGGTTTATTTCAATCTTCTTGTATTAGTTGAGGCTTGCTTTGTGACTGACTATATTGTCAATTTTTGAGAAGGTTCCATGAGGAACTGAGAAGAAGGTATATTCTTTTGTGGTGTTTGGGTGAAAAGTTCTGTAAATATCAATTAGATCCTTTTGATTCATGACATCTATTAGTTTAATTATTTCTCTGTTTAGTTTCTGTCTTGATGACCTGTCTATTGGTGACAGTGGGGTGTTGAAGACTCCCACTATTAATTTGTAGGGACTGATGCATGATTTAAGCTTTAGTAATGTTTCTTTTACAAATGTGGGAACCCTTGTATTTGAGGCATAGATATTCAGAATTGAGATGTCATCTTGGTGCATTTTGCCTTTGATGAGTATGAAGTGTCCTTCCCCATCTCTTTTGATTAGTTTAGGTTGAAAGTCTATTTTATTAGATATTAGAATGACTAATCCTTGCCTTTTGGATCCAGTTTCTTGGAAAACCTTTTTCCAGCCCTTTACTCTGGGGTAATGTTCATCTTTGTTGCAGAGGAGTGTTTCTTGTATGGAGAAGAATAATGGATTCTGTTTACACATCCATTCTGTTAGCCTATGTTTTTTGGAGGGGGGGGAATTGAGCCCATTGATGTTGAGAGATATTAACAACCAATGATAGTTAGTTCCTATTGTTTTGATGTTGGTGGTGGTTGTGTGTGTGTGTGTGTGTGTGTGTGTGTGTGTGTTTGTGTGTGATCTGTTGGCTTTTCTACAGAGAAGTTATTTATTGCCTGTGTTTTCTTGGGTGAAATTGACCTCCTTAGGTTGGAGTTTTCCTTATAGTATCTTCTGTAGGGCTTAATTTGTGCCAAGATATAGTTTAAATTTGGTTTTGTCATGAAATATCTTGTTTTCTCCATATATAGTGATCGAAAGTTTTGCAAGGCATAATATTCTGGACTGGCAGCTGTGAACTTTTAGAGGCTGTATGACATCTGCCCAGGAACTTCTGTCTCTGTTGAGAAGTTTAGCATAATTCTAAAAGATTTACCCTTATATGTTACTTGGCCCTTTTGCTTTGTAGATTTTACTTTTTTTGTTCTGTATGTTTAGTGTCTTGATTACTATATGTTGGGGGGATTTTCTTTTTTGGTCCAATATATTTGATATTCTGAAAGCTTCTTATACATTTATAGGCATCTCTTACTTTAGGTTAGGGAAGTTTTCTTCTATGATTTTTTTGAAGATATTTTCTGGACCTTTGATCTGGGAATCTTCTCTTTCTTCTATTCCTATTATTCTTAGGTTTGGTCTTTTCATAGTGTCCCAAATTTCCTGGATGTTTAGTGTTAGAAGCTTTCTAGATTTAACATTTTCTTTGACTGATGTATCAATTTCTTCTAACATATCTTCTGTGCCTGAGTTTCTGTCTTCTATCTCTTGTATTCTGTTGGCAATGCTAGTGTCTGTAGTTCCTGTTCTCCTTCCTAAGTTTTCCATCTCCAGGATTGCTTAAATTTGTGGTTTTTAAAAATTCCTTCTTTTAATTCTTTTTCAGATTCTGAACCATTGTATTCAATTCGTTCTCCAGTTTGATTGTGTTTTCCTGTGCTTCTCTAAGGGAGTTATTAATTTTCTTCACTGGTTTGATTGTATTTTCCTTCATTTCTTGGAGGGATTCATTTTCTTCTTTTAAAGCCTGTATCATTTTTATAACATTAGCTTTAAGGTCGTTTTCTTGTGCTTTAGGTGTGATAGGATATCCAGGGCTTACTGTAGTGCCAATGTGGCCCTGGGTTTTGTTTCTTGTGTTCTAACACTGACCTCTAGCCCTCTGGTTGTCCCTGGTGTTGACTGTTTTTTCTCTTGCCTGCTGGACCTCTCAGGAAGACAGTTAGAGTTCTGGGCCAGAGCCTGAATGTCCCTGGGGTCTGGTATCCCTCCTGGTGATGAAGGTTGGATCTCTTGGTGTAGCCTGCAACTCACTTCTGCTTGCTGTGTCTCAGTTGGACCCACAGGCAGGGGTTTTGGGTGGGGAGTATCTGAAGTCTGGCTGGTCTTGAGAAGGTGGTTAGGTACATGTGGAAGCTGGAACCCAGGATGTCATGTAGAGCAGTGGACCAGAGGCTGGATCTGTGTGTCACTCAGGCCTGGAATTCCTTCTCAGGATGGTGGATAGAGCTAAGGAGGCCAGAGGCATGTTGTTCCTGAACGCAGATGCATTCTTCAGGGAGGTGTGTAGTCCCAGCGTTCACTGGGGACTGGAGACTGAATCCGTGTGTTTCTGCAGTCCCAGCAACTCAAGTCAGGAAGTTGGGTAGATGTATGTACTGGAGGCTGGATTGTGTGTCACTCAGGCCTCGAAGTCCTTCTCAGTATGGTGGTAGAGCTCAAGTGTTCAGAGGCTGGTTGTTCTTGGAGCCTGGGAGGGCTTTTCGGGGAGGTGGCTAGTCCAAGCCTTCACTGGGGGAACAGAGACACTGTCCACATTTTGCAGTCAGCAGCACAGCCTCAGGATCACTCCACAGAGTCTGAGCTTAAGCTCACACTACTCAGATACCATGCATTCTGGTCACTGCCATCTTGTATTCCTTCAACACATCCTACTTATAAGGCTTTCCCTTGAGTTTTCTAGTTGGGCTATTGAGTTTTTAAATTCAGTATTCATTTCATCTTGAGTTCTTTTTCATATTTCTCTTTACTGAATTCTGATTTTCAAATCATGAATTGCCTTTGTCACTTCATTCAGGCCTGAGAGACACACAATCCAGCCTCCAGTACATGAATCTACCCAACTTCCTGACTTGAGTTGCTGGGACTCCAGAAATACATGGATTCAGTCTCCAGTCCCCAGTGAAAGCTGGGACTACACACCTCCCTGAAGAATGCATTCGTGTTCCTGGAACAACAAGCCTCTGGCCTCCTCAGCTCTATCAATCCCGAGAAGGAATTCCAGGCCTGAGTAACACACAGATCCAGCCTCTGGTTCACTACTTTACATGATTTTCTGGGTTCCAGATCATATTTGTATTTTCTTGGACATCACTCAGGCATTTATTGTTATCCTCTTGAGGTTCAGTGAAGTGATTTCCTTCTTTAAATTCTTTCAATTCTTTGACAAAATTTATGATTGTTCTTTTAAATTCTGTGTCCTTGGGTTCATCTAGGAAATTCTCATTAGAGAACATTTCTATCGCACTTAGGGGGATTCATTCAAGGCGTTCTGTCTTGCACATTCATATTGTTTTTGTGTTTGCGATGTGACCTGGTCATGTGGACTTCTTTCTTTGGTTGTGTGTCTGATGTTAGATTCTAGCCTGCTACCAGTTCAAGAGTTGCATGACTAGGGTTAGGCTACGTAAAACTAGTGCAGATTCTTCTTGATTGGACCTGGACCAGGCAAAGCTGGTGTGCAAACCTTTGTCTGGGGCTAGTATAGGCCTGTGGGTGCAGAAACTGCAGCATGGCAGAGGACAGGGGAAGGAAATGGGAGTAGGAAAAAGGAACCACCAGGCAATGCCAGTTTGTAGGTCATTGGTCTGAAGCTAGGCCTGTGGGTGCAGAAATTGCAGCAGGGCAGAGGACAGGGGAAGGAAATGGGAGTAGGAAAAAGGGACCACAAGGCAATGCCAGTTTGTAGGTCATGGGTCTGGAGCTAGGCCTGTGGGTGCAGAGGTGGTGATGGGACTGTAACCACACTATTTAACAGCACTTCAGCACATACAGGCAGTGTTCGAGCCCATCCTCTATCTTTCTGCAGACTGAGAAAATTAGCTGAAGAAGCCCTTGTTGTCTTCTTCCATCTTATCCTCACAGTGTTACTTGTAGATCTTCCTAATAGTATCTTTGATTTTTCAATACTTTAAAAAGTAATTGTTGGGAGGGACTAGGAGGAGAGGAGGGAGTGAGGTTGTGATTGAGACATAAAATAAACAAAAAAGATTAATTAATGAAGGAAAAGTGTAATTGTCCAACATACATTATTTAGGCTTGGCCTAGGCTCTATTGCCTAATAAAATAATGCCAGTTTTAAAACCAGACCATGGTATTGTGCTATATGGCAGAATATAATTGGATTTTTAGCCCTTGGAAGTTTAAGCAGGAGGATTGCAAGTTCAGGGCAGCCTGGGCTACATAACAAAGACTCCATTTCAATAAATAAACAAAAAATGTGTACGTTTTGAGCCTGGAAACTTGAGTGATTTCATTCCCAACTAACATCTTTGTGGATGACTTGAGTATCTACCCACAAATGTTCTATAGAAATCCCATGGGGCCTATGGAGAACGTCCTATGATGTACAGTGGCCACTCTTTCCATTCATCGCCCTGACACAGATTCATCTTACTGATACTCAAAGGAGAACTTCCAGAGTCGCCTTGAGGGAGTGAGGGAGCCAGCAACATGGTGATTGATTGATAAATAAGTCATATCCCAAAATGTATTGAATACTTGTGTGTTAGCCATTGGATCTTTTCACAGCTGTGTTTTATTTGACAGTCATAATAATATGGAG
Organism: Lophiomys imhausi; assembly: GCA_907164525.1. NCBI lineage: Eukaryota > Metazoa > Chordata > Mammalia > Rodentia > Muridae > Lophiomys > Lophiomys imhausi. The sequence continues at coordinate 279,973 of CAJQZJ010037498.1, read as the reverse complement.
GCAAATGAATATTTGTACTTTATAAGGAAAAATAAAATTGAAGATTAAGTAACATGTTCCAAGTCTCCCTGCAACTATAGATCATTGAAGAAACATTTGGGACCTAAGCATGGTGGTATGCACCTGTAATCCCAGCACTTGGAACATTGGAGTCAAGTGGATCAAGAAGAGTTCAAATCATCTTTGGTTACATAATCAACTACATGAGACTTTGTATCAAAAACAAATGCAAAACCAAACAAATATTTTGAATCTATGGACCAAGCATTGTCCCAGGTGCAGAGAGCACTATGGTGAAAAAGATGGGAGATTTTGCCTTCAACAGAAGATGTTTCTAATGGAGCAAGTGAGATAATATATTTGTAAATAGAAACTCAGATAGTGAGGTACGGAAAATAAAATGTGATATTATTGTGACTGAGATGAGTCCTTTTTGAGTTGGCATAAATGGATATCTGACTGAATGGAAGAAGACAAGACATCTATGCCTCTGGAAATGAGCTTAGCTCATTGATTGGAAGGAAATAAAGAAGAGGGGACTGAAGAGGAAAATCAATAAAATCTAAAGCAGTGGGGCAGTTTTTGAGGTTTCACAGGGCAAGGAAAGGAGGCAAGAGTTTATTTGTGTTTGGAATATGTCTTAAATGGGATCAGAGCACCCCAACTTTGGAAACTACTGAATGGCACAATTAGGGCTAGAAGACATATGTGACAAAAGAGCCACTGAATGATAGTACAGAAAACCACTCCCCCTTACTTAGCTGTCCTTTCCTATGCCCAATGTGTACAGGGCCCCTGTGATGGAGACACCCTGCTGTAGGCTTTTGATTTCTTCCCAGGGATCTTCGCTTGCCTAAGGAACATGGTTCAGGGGGTTCATGTACACAACCACAACTGTGTACATGAATTTGTTGTTTTAGTCTAATATGATTTGAGTGATCTTTTTCCTGTTAGCACTGAGATCACTCTCAGGTAATAGGACCCATTATCACAATAAAAATTAAACAAGCTTCTCAGTTAGAATCCTTGCTCTAGTTTTTCCTTGCTGTACCTCTAGGTGGCAGGCTTGCCTAGCTAATGAACTAAAGGTTGGCTGGGTTCTTTTTTTTCCCCTACTCGACTTTTGTTATTTATTAAGAATAGCTAGAGTGAAATAAAATAATATTTTCTGTGACTACATATACATTCTGTATAGAATCATTGTCTCCTTAAATTTGTAACTGTAATTTTTTAAAATTATTTTCAGATAATTTAGAATTTCCATAGTATAGAACAGAATCTACATAGTATTGCATTTAATATTAGCAAGTACATTTCAGACAGTGCCACTAGTTGCATAAAAACTTTAAGTGGGAATTATTTTAAAAATCAGCATTTAATTTAAATTCCTCATGTCAAACACAGCAAATTCTTAGAAACCATCCATGTATCAAAATCCAGTTGAAGAAAAAGTCTGCATCAATAAAATGGCCCCTACAATCAAATGAACACAGCCACTTCATTACTAAACAATTGAAATAAGTCAAAGAGAATGACAACTTTAGTATATTAAGTACATTTTTCTGATTACTGTTAGAGCATTTTTAAAATTATTTTTTTCAAGTTAAAGCTTCATCAAAGACCACTCCCTCTTCCCCTCCAGGTCCCATCCTTCCTCACTCTTTCCCATCTCTGTTCTCTCCTTCTCCTTGGATGAGGGGACCCCCCCCCACATGTCAAGCCTCCTCAGTTCATCAGTCACAACAGGGCTAAGAGCTTCGTCTTATATTGGGGCCTCATATGGTAGCCCAGTTAGGGTAAAGTGTTCCACTAACAGGCCCAGGGTCCATCATTCGCTGCTGGGTGGAGCTTCACATAGAATAGTTATGCTAGGTTCCTGTCTCTTTGGGTCTGTGGGTTGTAGGATGGTTGTCCTGTGCTATATGGTAAATATTCACTTATAAGAGAATACATACCATGTATATCTTTCTGGGTCTGGGTTAGCTCACTCAGGATGAGCTTTCTAGTTCTATCCATTTGGTTGCAAATTGCATGATTTCCTTGTTTCTGGTAGCTGAGTAGTATTCCACTGTGTAGATGTACCACAGTTTTGTTGTTGTTGTTGTTTTTAAAGGGCATCTGGGTTGTTTCCAGTTTCTGGCTATTATGAATAAAGCTGTTATGGACATAGCTGAGCCTATGTCCTTGTGGTTCCATGAAGAAACTTTTGGATGTATGTCCAGGAGTTACGGTATGGTTGGGTCTTGAGGTAGAACTATTCCCAATTTTCTTAGGAAACACCAGATTGATTTCCAAAGTGGTTATACCAGTTTGCACTCCCACCAGCAATGGGGGAGAGTTCCCCTTTCTCCACATCCTTGCCAGCATGTGAAACCCTTGAGTTTTTGATCTTAGCCACTCTGACAGGTGTGAGATGGTATCTCAGAATGGTTTTGAGTTACATTTCCCTGATTACTATTGATGTTGAGCATTTCTTCAAGTGCCTCTTGGCCATAGAGATTCTTCTTTGGTGAATTCTCAATTTAGTTCTGTACACCATTTTTTGATTGGATTATCCAGTTTGCTGGTGTTTAATTTCTTGAATTCCTTATATATTTTGGATATTAGTCCTCTGTCAGATGTGGGGTTGCTGAAGATCTTTTCCCAGTCTGTAGGTTGCCGTTTTGTTCTAATAACAGTGTCATTTGCCTTACAGAAGCTTCATGAGGTCCCTTTTCTTGATTGTTGGTCTTAGAGTCTGAGCTATTGGTATTCTGTTCAGGAAAATGTCACCTGTGCCAATGAATTCGAGGGTTTTACCCACTTTCTCTTTTATTAGATTTAGTGTGTCTGGTTTTATGTTAAGGTCTTTGATCCATTTGAACTTAAGTTTTGTGTATGGTGACAAATATGGGGCTATTTGCATCCTTCTACATGTAGACATCCAGTTAGACCAGCACCATTTGTTGAAGATACTTTCCTTTTTCCATTGTATGGTTTTGGCTTCTTTGTCAAAAATTAAGTGGCCATAGGTGTGTGGGTTCATTTCTGGGTCTTCAATTCGATTCCATTGATCAACTTGTCAGTTTCTATACCAATACCATGCTGTTTTTATTATTATTGCTCTATAGTACAGCTTGAAATCAGGATGGTGATAACTCCAGATGTTCTTTTATTATACAGTTTTATTTTAGTTATTCTGGATTTTTGTTTTTCCATATGAAGTTAGAATTGTTCTTTTGAGATCCGTAAAGATTTGTGTTGGTATTTTGATAGGAATTGCATTGAATCTGTATGTTGCTTTTCATAGGATGGCCATTTTTATTTTGTTAATTCTACCTATCCAAGAGCATGGGAGATCTTTCCATCTTCTGATATCTTCTTCAATTTCTTTCTTCAAGGACTTGAAGTTCTTGTTGTACAGGTCTTTTGCTTAATTGGTTAAAGGTCCCCCCAGGTATTTTATGTTGTTTGTATTTATTGTGAAGGGTGTTGTTGCCCTAATTTCTTTCTCAGCCCATTTATCTTTTGTGTAAAGAAAAGCTATTGATTTTTTAGAATTGATTTTGTATCCAGCCACCTTGCTGAGGGAGTTTATCAGCTGTAGGAGTTCTCTGGTGGAATTTTTGGGGTTACTTATGTATACTATCATATTGTCTGCAAATAGGGATAATTTGACTTCTTCGTTTCCAATTTGTATCCCCTTAATCTCCTTTAGTTGTCTTATTGCTCTAGCTAGAACTTCAAGTACTATGTTGAAGAGATATGGAGGGAGTGGGCATCCTTGTCTTGTCCCTGAGTTTACTGGAAATGCTTTAAGTTTCTCTCCATTTAATTTGATGTTAGCTACTGGCTTCCTGTATGTTGTTTTTATTACATTTAGTTATGGAACTTGTATCCCTGATACAAGACCTTGTATCTCTCTCCAAGACTTTTAACATGAAGGGATGTTGGATATTGTCAAATGCTTTTTTGGCATCTAATGAGATGATCATGTAGTTTTTTTTTTCTTTCAACTTGTTTATATGGTGGATTACGTTGATAGATTGTTGTATGTTGAACGACCCTGAATCCCTGGGATGAAGCCTACTTGATCATGGTGTATGATACTTTTTTTTGGTTTTTTGAGACAGGGTTTCTCTGTGTAACAGTCCTGGCTGTCCTGGACTTGCTTTGTAGACCAGGCTGGCCTCAAACTCACAGAGATCCGCCTGACTCTGCCTCCTGAGTACTGGGATTAAAGGCATGCGCCACTACACCTGGCCATGGTGTATGATACTTTTGATGTGTTCTTGGATTCAGGTTGCAAGTATTTGAGTATTGTTGCATCCATGTTCCTAAGGGAAACTGGTTTGAAATACTCTTTCTTTGTTGGGTCTTTGTGTGGTTTAGGTATCAGGATGACTGTGGCCTCATAGAATGAATCTGGCAATATTCTGTTTCTAGCACATTTTGTGGAAGAGTTTGAGGAGTATTGTTATTAGCTCTTCTTCGAAGGTCTGGTAGAATTCTGTGCTGAAACCATTTGGCCCTGGGCTTTTTTTTGGTTAGGAGACTTTTAATGACTGGTTCTATTTCCTTAGGGGTTATAGGACTGTTTAATTTGTTTACCTATTCTTGATTTAACCTGGTACATGGAATATATCAAGAAAATTGTCCATTTCGCTTAGATTTTTGAATTTTGTGGAGTACAGATTTTTGAAGTAAGACCTAATGATTCTTTCGATTTCCTCAATGTCTGTAGTTATTTCTTTCTTTTCATTTTTGATTTTCTTGATTTGGGTATTTACCCTCTGCCTTTTAGTTAGTTTGGCTAAGAGTTTATCTATTTTATTGATTTTTTCTCAAAGAACCACTCTTGGTTTCATTGATTCTTTTGATTGTTCTTTTTGTTTCTAATATATTGATTTCAGCCCTGAGTTTGATTATTTACTGCCACCTACTTCTCTTGGATGTGTTTGCTTCTTTTTGTTCTAGATCTTTAACATGTGCTTTTAAAATTGTTAGTATGGGAACTCTCCAATTTCTTTCTTTCTTTTCCAGACAGGGTTTCTCTGTGTAACACAGCCCTGGCTGTCCTGGACTCACTTTGTAGACCAGGCTGGCCTTGAACTCACAAAGATCTGCCTGTCTCTGCATCCCAAGTGCTGGAATCAAAGGTGTGCACCACCACGGCTTCCATTTTCTTTTTTATGGTGCTTAATACTATTATCTTTCCTTTTAGCACTGCTTTCATTATGTTCCATAAATTTCGATATGTTGTGCTTCATTTTCATTGAATTCTAAAGATGTTAATTTCTTTTTCTTTTTCAAAAACATTTATTTATTACTTCAAGTTATGTCTCCATTCATGCTCCCTCCCTCCACCCCCTCCCAGTCCCAACCTCCCATCCTCTACACCCTCTCCCACCCATCCCATCCCTCGGGTGTGGGGTGCCTCTGTGTATCAGCCCCCCTCAGTTCGTTAGTCACATGAGGTTTAAGAGCTTCCTCTTTCACAGGAGGCACACATGGAAGTTCCACTAGGGTGGAGTGTCCCACTGACAGGTAACCAAGTCCATGTTCCTGTTCTTTTGGGTCAATTGATTGTAGGATGATTATCCTGTATTGTATGGCTAAAATCTAGTTATAAGTGAATAGATGCCATGTGTATCTTTCTGAGTCTGGGTTAGCTCACTCATGATGAGATTTTCTAGTTCCATCCATTTGGTTGCAAATTGCATGATTTCCTTGTTTCTGATGGCTGGGTAGTATTCCATTGTGTAAATGCACCATGAACCACAGTTTTTTGTTTTTTTTTTTGTTTTGTTTTTATCCATTCTTCAGTTGAAGGACATTTGGGTTGTTTCCAGTTTCTAGCTATTACAAATAAATCTGCTATGAATATAGTTGAGGAGATGTCCATACAGATTGGTGAGGAATCTTTTGGATATATGCTGAGGCGTGGTATGACCGTGTACTCAATCACAAAGCAAGCCTCAACAGATACAAGAAAATTGAAATAACCCCTTGTATTTTATCACACCATCATGGATTAAAGCTGGAAGTCAACAACAACACAAATATCAAAATGAGTACACATTCACGGAAATTAAAAAACTCTCTACTTAATGACTATTGGGTCAGGGAAGAAATAAAGAAGGAAATCAAAGACTTCCTAAAACTCAATTTCTTGTTTTATATCCTCCCTGACACAGAGATCATTTAGAGAGTTGTTCAGTTTCCATGAGTTTTAGACTTTCTGTTGTTTCTGTTATTGTTGAAGTCCAGCTTTATTTCATGGTGCTGTGATAAAATACAAGGAGTTATTTCAATTTTCTTGTTTCTGTTGAGTCTTGCTTTGTGACTGACTATATGATTAATTTTGGAGAAGATTCCATGAGGTGCTGAGAGTAAAGTATATTCTTTTGTGTTTGGATGAAAAGTTCTGTAGATATCAGTTAGATCCATTTGATTCATGACATCTGTTAGTTTCATTATTTCTCTGTTTGGTTTCTGTATCATTGATATGTCAATTGGTAAGAGCGGTGTGTTGAAGTCTCCCACTATTAATGTATTGGGTTCAATGTGGGATTTGAGCTTTAGTAGTGTTTCTTTTATGAATGTGGGTTCCCCTTCATTTGGGTCATAGATGTTCAAAAATGAGATATCATCTTGGTCCATTTTTCCTTTGATGAATATAAAGTTTACTTCCCCAACTCTTTTGATTAACCAATCAACCAATGTTGAGCATCTATTTTATTAGATACTAGAAAAGCTATTCCACCTTGCTTCTTGGGTCCATTTGCTTGAAATATCTTTTTCCAGCCCTTTACTCTGAGATAATGTCTATCTTTTTGCTGAGATGTGTTTCTTGAAGGCAGCAGAATGATGGATTCTGTTTTCACATCCATTCTGCTAGCCTATGTCTTTTTATTGGGGAATTGGTTTCATTGAGGTTGAGGGATATTATTGACCAGGGGTTATTAATTCCTGCTATCTTGATGTTGGTGGTGGTAGTGAGTGACCCTCTCTTCTTTTGGTTTTGCTGCAGTGGGGTTATTTATAGCCTGTGGGTTTTTTGGTTTTTGGTTTTGTTTTTTTTTTTTGTTTTTTTTGTTTTTTTTTTTTTTGCATGTAGTTAACCTCCTTGGGTTGGAGTTTTCCTTCTAATATCTTCTGTAGGGCTGGATGTTTGCATAGATATTGTTTGAATTTAGTTTTGTCATGGAATATTTTGTTTTCTCCATCTATGTTGATTGAAAAGTTTTTCTGGGTATAGTAGTCTGGCCTGGCATCTGTGGTCTTTTAGGGTCTGCAAGACATAGATGTCCAGGCCCTTCTGGCTTTTACAATCTTTGATGAGAAAAGGTGTGATTCTGATAGTTCTGCCTTTATATGCCACTTCTCCTTTTTCCCTTGCAGCTTTTAATATTCTTTCTTTGTTTTGTACATTTAGTGTTTTGATTATTATGTGGAGGGAGGAATTTCTTTTCTGGTCTAATCTATTCGTAGTTCTGTAGGCTTCTTGTATGGGTATAGGCATCTCTTTCTTTAGGTTTGGGAAATTTTCTTCTACAATTTTGTTGAAGATATTCTCTGGTCCTTGAAGCTGGGAGTCTTCTCTTTCTTCTATTCCTATTACTCTGAGGTTTTGTCTTTTCACAGTGTCCTTGATTTCCTCAAGATTTTGTGTCAGGACTTTTTAAGATTTCACATTTTTGATTTCTTCAGTTTTTCTCTGTGTCTACACAGTGAAACACTGTCTCAAAAAAAGCAAACATAGCAGGGTTATAAGGAGAATGAGTAGCTGACGTGAGTTGGGGGGAGTTTAGAGTAGGTGATTGTTAAGGCCTACTTTATCTCTTATTATAATTGCAGCCATTTTTGTCTTCAGTCTCCATTTTAATTATAAGTTGAAATTATTCATACTTTGCTACTTTGTTACCATGACACTCTAAGGAGTCCCAACTACCACTCCACTGGGGACCAATCAAATTAAAGTTCAGTTAGAACTGCTTTGTCAAGCTAGTCAAAATGATGGAATGCTGCCATCCCCTTGCTTCTTACCTGGTTGTTACTTGAATGCAGTTTTTTTCATACATGAACCTGATTGCCACCTGGATGTGATTTGTTTCCTATATATGGTTACCTGGTTGTTTCCTGGATATGGTTTTTCTTATAAAAAGTCTGCCTTTGAAGCAGACCGACATCACAGTTAGGCTCTGAGACCTCTGTGACCCTGGTCATGATGGTTATGACCACTTTTGGAGTGTATGTTCAATAAACCATCAATATCTGACTGAGATTGGTGTCTGAGTGGTTTATGCGACTATTCTTTGTCTCTAACATTTAGAGGTCCCATCAAGATTGGACTATAACATTTGGAGTTACCACTGAGATTAGACTATAACAGGGAGGAGCTAAGAAGGGCTAGGATGCTAGCATAGATTTTGAAATATGTAATAGGTACTTATGATACTAAAGAAGCTTGGAGGCCAACCTGAGCCTTGATAAGCTGATTGGTGCCACAGGTAGTCATATGTTCCTTTTGCCAGAGGTAAGGGAAATGTCTCCTTTTGGCAAATGAGAACCAGTTTCATGAGTTGTGAGAAATGCTGGCTTTTATCTAACTGCCAGAAATCCTCTGACAGCCCAGGTTAAAACCATTTCTGGATATTTCATCTGCCTTTTGGAGTTTGGGGAATTGGGAGTTTTCCTTGGAACGGATACTGTTTCAGAAGTTGTGTGGAAGATGTATTCATTGGCATTTGGCACTCAATTTATCAGTCATTTTTTGTATTTTGACTAGTTGTGGTTTTCTGTAGTGATCTTCATACGTTCCAAAGAGAAGCTTCATTGATGAGGAGTGAGAACTACACTTATCTGTGGGTATAAAGATAAGTATTTAGAATGTGATTAGGAAGAATTGTGTTGATCTAATAAAGTGGCAATATTAGGTCTCATGACCACACTAGTCTTGGGCAGTTGGCTAGGTTTCTAGTACTAGTTATGATTTTCTTCCTGTTGAGTAAGCCCTATGTACTATTAGACAACTGTTGGTAGATGCCAAGATATATGTGTCACTATTACACTCTTAGGGATGCTTTGCCATGCTGATCATTGTTGTGGTTTATAGGCACCACAGCTGTGCAGGAATCTTGATTGTTTGCACCACTTTGGCACCTCTCATAACATGTTCTGGGACCATGAAAGCTAACCTTCATGGAAGAGGATTTCAAGGCAGATACAACTCAAATCTTCTGAGTCTTGCCTCTGCAATACATGTCTTCAGCAAAAGGGACTTATCTTCAACCTCTGTGAGGCAACCAAGGGTAAAATCAGTACTCTACATTATTTTGGGAATCTCTTTGACTTCCTTTACCACAACCCAAAAAGGTTTTCCATGATTGACATTTTTTTTTTGTTAGTCTGTGGCTCTTAGAAGGGAGGATTGTTGGCCAAGGTGGGAAATTTTCATTTAAACTATATATGTATACACATAAACTTATATGTTACTATATGTAATTTTAGGTAAATATATATGATTTTATTACTTTGTCAGACACCTTTACTGTTTTTGTACTGCCCTCACTTCTCCTTCTCTTTTTCCCTCCCTCCCCCTTTCAATTAACTACTTTACTGTCTTTCTTAGTTTTCTCTTTAAATTACTTTACCTTGATATTCCCCTCTCTATTCCTGCACCACCCCACCCTCCATGGTCCCTTTTTGCTTTCCTGGATTCTACAATTACTCCAGGTTATTTACTCACATCTGAAGATTGGAGGAGTTACAAAACACCAATGAAAGAGAACATGTGGTGTTTGTCTTTCTGGGTCTGGGTTAATTACTAAATAAAATCTTTTAGAGTTCTACAAATTTTGCTTACAAAATTTCATTTCTCTCTACACCTAAATAGTATTCCATAGTGTATGTGCACCACATATGATAAGTGTTGAGCACTTATCAGGTGAAGGACTTTTAGGTTGTTTCCATTTCCTAGCTATTGCAACTAGCACAGAACTGAACATGACTGAGCAAGTATCTGTGTAGTAGGATGCTTGTAGGGATCAGAAGAATCCCTGAGTGAGTGAAGTCTTGAACAAATGTGTATTTTGACATAGGCACAGACTACTCATCTACAGAGACCTCCTACAGAAACTAACTAGCCATTCCCTCATGCTGTACCAAATAAACATGCTGAGGTTCTAGATTGTGGTGATAGTAGTAGCAGTTAGAGAGTCCTGATTGACCCTAACTTCACTGTATGTGTGTTTGTGCATCTTTCCTTCTTCACCCCCTCACCACCCTTAGCCAATTTTCTGGGAACCCAAGCCTTTTGGGCAGTGCTTCTCAACATTCCTAATTCTGTAACCTTTTAATACAGTTCCTCATGTTGTGGTGACCCCCAACCATAAAATTATTTTTTTTAAAGATTTATTTTATTTATTTTATGCATATGTGTGCTCTATCTGCATGTACACCTGCATTCCAGAAGAGGGCACCAGATCACATTGTGGATGGTTGTGAGCCACCATGTGGTTGCTGGGAATTGAACTCAGGACCTTTGGAAGAGCACTAGGCAGTGCTCTTAACCGCTGAGCCATCTCTCCAGCACCCATAAAATTATTTTTGTGGCTACTTTATAAATGTGAAAGGATCATTTGACCACAAATGGGTCACAATCCATAGGTTGAGAACTGTTTCTCTTGGGTATCAGCAAATGGTACCCAAACAGGGACCTGGAAGTAAACACCTGAGCTATGTGGAACTTACTTTAAATATCCAGAGCCGGGCATGGTGGCACATGACTTTAATCCCAGCACTCAAGAGTCAGAGGCAGGTGGATTTCTGTGAGTTTGAGACCAGCCTGGTCTACAAAGCAAGTCCATGACAACCAGAGATATTACACAGAGAAACCCTGTCTCAAAAAAAAAGGAATCCAGAGAGCTGGACATGGTGGCACATGCCTTTAATCCCAGCACTTGAGAGGCAGAGGCAGGTGGATCTCTGTAAGTTTGAGTTTGAGGCCAGCCTGGTCTACAATGCAAATCCCGGACAGCCGGGGCTCTGTTACACAGAGAAACCCTGTCTGAAACAAACAAACCAGTAAAATTGGAGTACAATCAGATTAAGGACTCTCTTGAGAGAAGCATATATAGAATAAAGATAACACAAGGGAAAAGGGAACAGAAAAGCAATTTTATCACATGTCAAGTGTAAAACTTTGGACAAGTAAGTAAATGTCAGTGACAATTAGGTGTATATTAATATTTCCGAAGAGATTTTTGAGACAAGTAAAATCTAGAGACAGACAGTTATATGTTGATGCTTTGAGGGAGATTTTGAGAAATTCCAAAAGTAAGGTTAAATGGTGTAGAAGGACACAATGTCCTCATGCTCACAGATAGCACTAGAGAAACAAGGAACATTAAACGCACAAGCGTTTCTCTTCAATAGAAGGGATTTACACGTTTTCCACCTAGAAGGTTGGAAGTGGATATTGTTAATAACCTGGTGATCTTTTGCTGTCTGTAGGGCCAGGCTTCATCAGAATCCCACAGACTACTATATTTATTGTAGACTTCTGTGTGGTAGAAATATCTTGTGTAGTGTATGGATGTAGCAGCTGTCAATAAAAGACCTATGGGCTATAGGAAAAGTTAGAATAGGAGGTGGGACATCCAGTAAGCAGAGAGGATTCTGGGAGAATGCCAGGCATAGGGGAGTCACCTGAGAAAATGGAATAGGAAAGGTTCATGGTACCTTACCACAGGTAACCAGCCACATGGCAGAACCTAGACTAGAAAAAAATGTATTATTTTAAGTTATTAGCTAGTCAGGGAATGAGCCTCACTGTATGGCCTAGATATTTTTTGTAAATATATTTTGAACCTCACAAGTCTTTATTCTGGGAGCTTGAGGTCAGGAGGAAAAATATCCACGTACTACACTCCTGAGCATTGTTTTTGGTTGTTGTTGTTTTTTTTTTTTGTTTGTTTTTTTTAATGGTAGAGGTCATGGGTACTATGCCAAGGAGTTTCGATGTAGTCATGCCTTGAGCTTTGTTTTAATAATTATCACAAGGAAACTTTTCCCCAAAGTTTTACTGTGCTTAAATATGTCAAAAAATAAACCACCTAGGGTCAGACTCCGGAAGTGTGAACCAGCACCAACTAACTAAGTCACGTTCAACCAGATTTCCTTCTTACCCCCATGGATTGTGGCACTGCTGACTATAGCATTTACTTACAGGAATCCCTACAACTGGTGCCCAATGTGAGGGGCACAATCATCCATGAATGCAAGAAAAGTTTTCTCTAAACAGAAATAGGAGGTAGGATTGCTAGGATTTCTAGGCCTCTTGTTCAAGGGGTTGTGAGTGAGAGAGTAGAAAATTAGCATGTGAGAGAGAGAGAGAGAGAGAGAGAGAGAGAGAGAGAGAGAGAGAGACTTTTCTTCCAGGTACATCTTGGCAGAACAGGCTAAGTGGACTTTGGTACTGCTTGCCCTACCAAGCAGTCTGCAACTTAGAGCCCCCCCCCCATACTGCTGGCCCTGGGCCCTTTCTACCACCTGGGGTTGGCAAAATGCAGAGATCAGTTTCTGATGAAATACCCCGGTTCTAAGGAATGGCAGATGGGCCACCAACACAGGAAACATGAGCTAGAGCACAGCTGCCCAAGAGCTTAGGGTTTTTTTTTTCTGTTTGTTTTTTGTTTGTTCATTTTCCCTTACAGCAGGAATAACTCAATATAGATCAATAAATGGTCCTTTCATGGGGAAAAATTAAAACAAGCTCAACTTCTAGTACAAAACCAGTTGCAACTAGAACATAAAGCACCTCACCTTATGCTGACTAAACTTAACTGAGGAATTTTTCATTCAGTCTATGGAAGACATTCTCCTCTTCTGCTCTAACCAATGCTTAAATAGTTGCTTAACATTCATGGAAAATAAACTAAAAGCGAAAAATTTTTAAATTTTGGGTCATGTCAATTGGGTATGACCTTATCTGTATATCACCACTAAGAGTTTGAGTCTTTAAGTTACTTTTGAAGACTCTTATTAAATTCTACTTAAATTAAAGAGGTGAAACACAGGAAGCAGAAAGGGTCATTATCTTATTAAATAATGCTGCTGCTAAAGCGGTAACGCAAAGAATTAATCCCTTACTTCTACATCAATTTTGTATCCTTTCTTCCTCTTCATCTCTTACTGGAATTTATATCAATAAGGTAATGATATAACATAAATTTTATTCATGTCATAATTCTCCACAACAATCTGTAACTCTTTATTTACAAGAAATTATAGACTTAATAATGATGGGAAGGACACATCTTAAACAACTTACTGGTAAAAAGCCTATATACATAATTTTGCTACTGGATAAAATTCAGGTTGATTAGTCTGTAACAGTAATAATTGGCAAGTTGTATTAGCATGTTCCTCAGGATCTATAGATAATAACTATCAAAGAGATTCCCTTTTAAGATTCTTTTTGAAAATACCCCATGGGTGTTACCTAAAATTGCATTTAAAAAATCCTGTAGACATTGCTTTTAATGCTTTTACAGATTGTACTTCAAAAGAACAAGGAGAATATGTTTTATATACTCTTATATACTATAGCATACTGTATATATAACTTAGATTCAACTCTTATTTGGAAAAATACAACCATTACAACATATTGTACATGTAACTTAAATTCAACTCTTGTTTAAAAAAATAGATATTTTAGAATAACAACCATATGACTTCCCTCCATCTAGGATGATGACCTCATCAGGATGAAAGCAGCCATGTGGCTGTCAGCCATCTTACCCATGTTAAAGGGTACATGCTATGTAAATTCATCACTATCTTTATCAAAATGAACATGTGGTATAAACCAAAAAGGCAACACCTATAAAAATTCGTGTCCTACTGAGCCCTTTGCTTACCATTATATTTCTTTTTTTAGACTAAAGAGGCAACAGAAGGTCTACAAGATAGTTTGGATTAGGATGGATTTTTGTATGATGAAGATATACTTAGGGTTACTTATAAAGATATACTTAGGTTAACAAAAACTGAGTTAAAGATGTATGTCTAACCACATATTTAATCATATCATTGGGGAATATTTTGGTTGTACTAAACTAGCTGATCAGTCCAAGCACAATCATATGGATGTTAACATAATTAAGTACTCTTTAGAAAGTTCTGATAGTGGAAACTATAGTTGTATGAAGATGAATGATGCGCTGCTTACCAAAGTTGATATTATTGTACCTAAAATAGTGCTCTCTGTTGCCAATGGTTTAGAAAATAATTTCTAGCTTCACATGGCTATCAACAAGAACAATCTTTTCATACTAGAGAAGACCAGTCTATTCCTGGGCTCTTAAAAAGAAATTTTTGACAGACAGTGGTGGCACACACCTTTAATCCCAGCACTCAGGATGAGAGGCAGGCAGATCTCACTGAATTTGAAGCCAGCCTGGTCTACAAATCGAGTCCAGGACAGCTAGGATTACACAGAGAAATCCTGTCTCAAAAAATAAAAAACAAACAAAAATCCCCAACAAAAAACAAATTTATTTGGCATAGAAGTTATTTATAAGCACTATGCACAGATAACGGGACAAAATAGAATCTACCTTCACCCATATGCATAGGTCTTCTCTTGATATTCCTATCAATGGTATTTTTCCTATCACATAGTTTATACTTTAAATTACTCATTCTTATTGCAATTCCAACTCTAATCACACCCTTCCATCTTGTAAACAACCACACTTTGGTATGGATTTGTTTGTGAAAATGTTACTTATACCATCATTTCTGCAAGTTTGTAAAGGTTTATGTGGGATAGGATGAACTACAATCATTTTGCTTTACAATTGATCATTAAAATCAAGAGAGGTCTTCCCGAAAATTGTGATGATTCTTTGCCTCCACTGGATCCTGTAATGGTTCAGTAGCCACAATGATTTTTACACTACCTATTCCAGGAATGGTACTGGAATATAAAGAGAGGTCTCAAAGATGGCCTGCATGGCTAGTAAAACTACTAATATCACAGCAAGGATATTAGCAGTAATTAATTAAAAAATGGAGAAACTCTTGCCCCTGGAGGCATTACAGATGTGGCTGCTATGTCACATGTGCATCAGTAGGTGGCAGAGAGGAAAGAGGCTATGTTTACATTCAGTGTTCAGACCTATGAACATCTGAATGAATAGTAGTAGCCTAACATTCCTGGAAAAAAGCAAGCTGGAGACCAACACCAGTTCAGCACTGTGGGGCCCAGACAGGGAGCTATCCTGTGATGACCCAGTCCAGCACCAGGCAAGAACCATATGGGCTTCCAGTCAGGAAGCAAACCAGAGACTGGAAGAACCCTAACTGGCCTTGGATGTGGGGGGTTGTGAGTGAGATAGCCCTGAGGGAGTGAGTTTGGGACAACCAGCCCTGCGTTTTGTCTGTTTGGTGGTGGTGTTGATGAAGGAGAGGTCCCTTCCCCTCCCTTTTGCCCTTACCAGCAGTGGCAGGCAGGAGATCTGGCCCTGATGGAGTCCTGAGAGCTGTCCCTGCCCCTCACATGTTGCAGCACTTTCCCTGGGCAGTACAGTACAGCTGGCCCTGGATGTGGAGGATGTCGGTAAATCAGCCCTGAGGGTATGAGCATGGGAGAGCCAGCCCTGCCTTTTGTCTGCTTTGTGATGGTGTTGGCAAGGGAGAGATCCCCTTTATTCTCTGATGCCTTTGACACAGGTAGCAGGAAGGAGAATTGGCCCTGATGAAGTCCTGAGAGCAGGAGAGCTGGTTGAATCCCTTGCCTGCTGCAGCACTTGGGATAGCAGGCCCTACACCTTACCTGGGTAACACAGTAGAATGGCCCTGAGTGTAGGGATTGCAGGCCTTGAAACAGGGCTTTGAGTTGGCTACCCCAACATACACCCCATGGATGAAGTTCTGGAATGCATGAAGAGGCCAGTTCCATAGACCCAAAACTACAGAATCTCCATGACACAGGGCAACAACAGGATATCTAAGAGGAGTCCCAGTGAAGTTCCAGTATTGATAAAGTACCAGAAGTCAGAGAGGTGTTGTACCAGCCCGAGGAGTCACTACAATTAACATTTGCAAGCAAAAACATGTGGACAAAAGGAAATATTGTGGGATACACTGAGACACACTACAGCTTCCACAGTGAGATGATTTTTATCTGTTGGGAGAGGTTGCAAGGGTGGAGGGTGGGTCTGAGGGGAGGTGGGAGATGAGAGGGAACAGGGTGTATGATGTGAAATTCACAAAATGAAAAAAAACAATAAAATGAAAAAAAAATGGACGAACTGAGGACCACAGTTTTACAAAAATAGAGTTAATATACATTATTTTTGTTTCAGCATAATCTTGTTTGTCAACAGTTTTCTGGTGTGTATTGCTTTAATATGTCAGACTTTTCTCATGCCATTGATGGTCAAATTAATGACTTATATAAACAGATAGACAAACTTTCTCAAGGGGCCTTTGAATGGCCATCATGGTTAGGATGGCTTTCCCCTTTCCTTGGTCCTCTGTTGGCTATTCTTATAATTCTCTTATGCTTGTCATATAACTACACTAGTCATAGAGGCAATGCAATCTCTATTGATTGCGTTTAAAACAAACAAACAAACAAACAAACTTAGAAATGGGGGGATATAGAAGGGCATGAGGTCCC
>CAJQZJ010037498.1:200772-263288 GCA_907164525.1 Lophiomys imhausi | reverse complement strand
TGATTTGCAAAATAATTTACTATTATGCTTATCACCAACCCTTCCTTCCTGGAGTTATTCTGAGTGTCGTTTCTCAGTCAATAGAAGCCTTCCTTTTGGAAGAGGCACTTTGTTGAGGAGTTTCAATGTAGTCATCCCTTAAGATTTGTTGTGATAGTTGTCATGAAAAAAAAAAAACCCAAACAAACCTTTTTTTCCCCCAAAATTGTACTGTGCTTAAATATGTAAAAAAAATACTACTCAGACTCTGGAAGTTTAAACCAGCACCAGCTAACTAAGTCATGTTGAATTAGATTCTTGCCTGTCACAGATCATTCCTCTGCTGGAAGCTGCATTTGCAGAGACTGCCACACAAGGACCTTTTAGAAAACTGTAAGCAAGATCAAACAAACAAACAAAGCATTCCAGCCAGGAAACACACCCTTGATCTCTAGGGAGCATGCAAGTGAACAAGCACAGTAGTGGAGTTCTATGTTCCCCACCTGGAGCCTGTCTAGATAGCCCAGCTATGTAAGGGAGCATAGGCTAGTCATAGTGTCCCTTTCCTATCTCAGAGACCAGGCCCAGAAACAGAGCTTATGGAAAGGCTGCAGTAAAGGCCATAGCAGTTGCACTTGCTCAAGCCACCACAGCAGCTGTCTGCAGCTGGGTGCTGACCAGCAGGAGCACCTGGACGCTGCTGACTGTCTCCTGGCTCTCAGGAGCAGCCCTAAGAGAGTCAAGTAGTCAGAGAGAAAAAAATCTTGACAGCTTTGAATGCTACCTGATTTTCATGAAATCTGACTTAAATAACCCAGCAACCTAACTGCTTAAACAAAACAAAACAAAACAAAACAAAACAAAACAAAAAACAAATCTGACCATTAACAGAAATTCCTGAACTAAGATCCTTAATTGGAATTTTTCAGGGACTGAAAAAAATAATTGATACTTAATTTGTGGTCTGGTTCTTACAAGTTATAGGAGACCTTACAGCTGACTCTGGGACAGAGAAGGTGCTTACAAAACAGGTGGATTTTTAAAATGCTAACAAGACTGGTAAAGAGACACCTGGGAGTCCCTTCAAGTGGTTAAATTTACAAAAACAAAAACAAAAACCTACATTCAAGACACGGCTCCTCTTCAGCCTTTGAGGAAGTGATATGAAAAAAGATGTCATCTACTGTGCATGTGTGTGCAGCTGCAGTGTGAAGCGTCATAGAAAATTTGCAATTTGGGGGATGGGGGCAAGGAGAATTTAGAATGGTGTTGTAGTGGTTTGAATGAAAATGGTCCCCATAGGGAGCGACACTATTTGAAAGGATTAGGACATGTGGCTTTGTTGGAGGGAGTATGTGTCACTGTGGGTGGGCTTTGAGGTTTCAGAAGCTCAAGTTAGGCCCAATGGCTCCTTCAATCTTCCTGCTGCCTGTGGATCAAGAACTCGCCGGGCGGTGGTGGCGCACGCTTTTAATCCCAGCACTTGGGAGGCAGAGGCAGGCGGATCTCTGTGAGTTCGAGGCCAGCCTGGTCTACAAGCGAGTCCAGGAGAGCCAGAGCTGTTATACAGAGAAATCCTGTCTCGAAAAACAAAACAAAACAAAAAAAGATGCTGAACTCTCAGCTCCTTCTCCAGTACCATGTCTGCCTGCATGCTGCCATGCTTCCCCACCATGGTGATAATGAACTAAACCTCTAGAACTATAAGCCAGCCCCAATTAAATGTTTTTCTTTGCAAGAGTTACCATGGTCTTGGTGTCTCTTCACAGCAATAAAACCCTAAGATAAATGCCTAGCACAAAATGGAGTTTTCCTTAGCCACCACTGGCTCTAGATCATATGCATCAAATCACTGATCCATATTGAGGTACAGACTGATACCTAGCCCGTAGGGATATTTTAACAGAGTTGATTTTTTTTTCATGAGATGGCATAACTATAGTTTAGTAGCCCATTATATTCCCCACTGACCCTAGGAGAATGAGTTCAATCTGGAGAATTTAATTTTAAGATCCCTGATATTCAGAGTGTTTGGCATTGATACGTACAAATGAGAATTAGATGCAGAAAGAAGAGAAATAGAGATAACAAGATAAACATCCATTTTATCCAGGTAAAATTTGGTAAGGAGGAAGTCAAATCCCAGGCTCCACCATGAGGAGCCCTTTTTGCAAGTTTTGTAACTCTGGTTTTTAACAGGTGATGTGACAGTGAAGGAGCCTGGAGGCCAGCATGAGCTTTGGTATGCTAATAGGCATCATAAATAACTTATTTGTCCCTTTCGCTGGAGGAGGGAAGTGGCTCCTTTTGGTAGAGGGAACTAGTTTCCTTTGGATATAACATGGCAACCTTTTGATAATGATAAGGGATGATAGCTGTAACTGCTTCTCAGCAGAAGTTAGTATGTCATTGTCATGGTCTAGGAACACTGAAATGCCACTCAAAGGCCAGGACCCAGCAGGCTACATCTGGTTTGCTGTCTAGGTTCTGTTGGCCTGTCTGGGGCTAGTGAAGTACAGCAGTCAACTTTGGAGTGATCTGGAATGTTGACCCAAAACATAGGCTCAAGTTGGTAGGAAATTCTGTTAGAGACATCTGGTTTACATCAGCCTTCAGCAAGCTCATGGCCATTTTAGGAACAGTTTGGAGGATTGAATGGTGTCTGTCAGCTGACTGGAAATCTACAGGGAGAGATACAAACTAGGGACAGAGGATAAAGTTTAGGAACTTAAAGGAAAATCTTACATTTGACTCTTCCCTCTTAGGGTGGCAGTAGGTGGGAGAAGCTTAGGCTGTGGACTGACATGATAAGAGTACTTAACTGGAATATATTTGCCCTGTGACAGGGGGTTCCAAGTCATAACTTCCTGAAGCTTACATGAATTCTTTGAGTTACAAGAAAGACATAAAAGTTTCAGCTACATTAGCATTACCATGGTTTGTAATCTGCATTGAAAATTCATTGGAGAAAAAGGAATTAACAAGTGTTTGTAAACAGCTGGAGCAGACTCATGCCTTTAAACCATAGCAAGAGCTTGGGGACCCCCTCAAAAAATGATTCTGGGTTAAAAGCATGAACACTCTTGGATATATATAAAGCATGAACACACACATACATACACACACACACACACACACACACACACACACACACACACACACACACATATATATGCATATATGTGTATATGTATATATGTACTTTACCAAAACTAGATTAATAGCTTATCAGACTCCACTGATTAACACTAAAACTATGAATTTATGAAGTCTTAATAGAATGAAATGAGGACATGACCACTCCAAGTAGATTGAGGAGAAGGTTTTTATTGTAGATAAGAAGGAAATTGTAGTCAGAGATATCTGGAAGAGTCCAGAACAGAGAAAGAAAGTAAGAGTATACATTGCCAGTATACTGAACTCTCCATGAGATGAGAGACAGAGAAGAGCATGATAGGAAGAGAAGGGAGAGGGATAAGAAAGATCAAGAGAACCAAGGGTTTTTAGACACAGAACAGCATTAACTCTGCTACATAGGGTGGTGTAAGCCTTCTGCTGCTAGACCCACAAGATCCAAGAAAGATACTTTTCTATGGAGGAGTAACTTGAGAGATGGGCCTACCTTGGTGAAGCAAAGAGTACTCAATTCTATAGTGTCCTGCTTGTCCACAGTTTGAGCAGGGTCCTGGCAGTGAACAAGACATGGGATGGTTTTGCCTAGTGGCTAGCATTACCATAATCCATGTAGAGTTTTCTTCCTTGGAGGCGACATTAGGGCTCCTTCTAGAAGCTGGCATTTTTGTCTAACATGGAAAGTTTTTTTTTTTCATTAAATACCATATCCAGCAGATCTCTGAAGAGTTTTGAGGGCCATCTATTAAGTACATCTGATTTTAAATAAACTTTGTTTTTAGTTACTCGTTTCCAGCTTATCCTTGAAAACATATGCAAACGTTAAATAAGCTTATCTCTGTAAATGCATTCCATTTGTATTTAACACGGCTATAAGCATAGTTCTGAGCACATTAAAGAACACAATCATTTATACCATTAACTTGCATGTTTCAGTCATCTTCAACAGTTTATAATAAGTTAGTAGCTTTTACAGGATTAGGATTTTACAATTTTATCTCTGTTAAGTTTTAGCCTTAAAATTACAATTTTTGATTTGAAGCTCTTATAGTATGAAAACAAATATTTAAATAACAGATTCAGCCCATAGAGAGACTGGGAATTTTATGAAACCAAAAATATAGTCCACAGGTAGATTGGGAACCTTATTTCCTTGACTCTTTTATAGAGTATCATTACAGAATACTACAGTTTCTTGTATGACTCAGTTTAACCAAATAGTTAAAACTTAACAAAATTAGCAATATTAAAAGTCTAGTCATGTATTTTTAAGTAAGTTTCTGTTAGTTAGACTGAATAGAGTTTAGGATTTTCTAAACCTCATTTATCAAACATATCTTTTTAAAAAATCAAGCATATGACTTTTTTGTTAAAAATTTTCTAGATGACTGGTGTTGAACATAGTTAACAAAGACAGAAGTGGTAAGATATATCACTAAGTCAGTTTTTGCTAACCTGAGTAGACCTTAGGAATTTATAAGTCTTACTCAAGTATAATTTATTTATTAAACATACTTTTTATCAAAAATTTTTATTCTGAGGACAAAACTCATCATATAAAAATCTATCCTAAACCAGAATATATTGGAGACCTGTTGTTGCCTCTTTAGTTGGTTTATACCACATAGTCAGTCACCTTAATCTGTACATAGCCCTGGCTGTCCTAGAACACACTCTGTATACCAGGCTGGCCTTGAACTCACAGAGATTGATTTGCCTCTGCCTCCCAAGTGCTGGGAATAAAGTCTTGTGCCACCATGCCCAACTCCACCCTCTTTAATCTTAATAATTATGACTGTCAGTCAGGTGACTTTCTCTATCCTGATGGGGTCATCAACCAAGATGGCTGCAAGCTACATGGTTGTTATTTATTCCCCCCCTTTAAAAATATTTATTTTTATTATTTTTAAAAAACAAGTATTGGTTTCAAGTTACATATAAGCAGACAGTAGCAAATTAAGATTGCCCAGTTTTTAATTGTCACCCTCCCTTTTTTTTTACAAGTTTAAAGCTACCGTTTTGTTATAGATTTTATAGATTTTAAATACTCAATAAACTTACAAATCTTGAGGTACAGAAAGTTTACACAACAGTCTTATAACTCTTGAGATAAAAGTTATATTTTAGGGAAAGTTTTACACAGTTTAATTAAAACCAAAAAGAGTCTGAGATGAGTAGCAGTAATCCCTACTAGGAATAACCTACCTTTTAGCTTTTTTTTAACTAAGTTTATTTATTTATTCATTTTACTTCCTGATTGTGCCCCCCTTCCCCCTCCCTTTTCCTCAGAAAAGGGGAACCCACCCCTTGTACCATCCCACCCCACCACATTGAGTCACATCAGGACTGAGTGCATCCTCTTCCAAGCACAGGAGCCCCGTTGAGGAGAATGGTCAAAAAGCAGGCATATCCAACTCTATATCAGAGACAGTCCCCACTCCACTCACTAGGGGACCCACATGATGACCAAGCTTCCCGCTGGTTACATATGTGAAGGGGGCCTATGTCCAGTTCATGCATGCTCTTTGATTAGTGCTTCAGTCTCTGTGAGCCCCCATGGTCCTAGGTTAGTTATCTCCTGTTGGACTTTTCGTGAAGTTCTTGTCCCCACTGGGTCTTTTTACCATTCTTCCACCAGACACCCTGTGCTCCTCCTAATGTTTGGCAGTGAGTCTCAGCCTCTCTTTGGATCCTCTGCTGCATGGAGGTTCTCAAATGACAGTTATGCTAAGCTCCTGTCTACAAGCATGGCAGAGTACCATTAATAGGTATTGTCTCTCTTCCTTGGGATAGGTCTCAGGTTGGGCTCGTCATTGGTTGGACATTCCCTCAATTTCTGCTATATCTTTATCCCTGCACATCATGTATACAGGGTAATTTTTGGGTTGAAGTTTTTGTTAGTGGGTTGGTGACCACCTCCCTCCCCTAGAAGTCCTACCTAGCTAGAGGCCTCTTCAATCTCCATATTCCCGGCTGCTAGCAGTCTCAACTAGAATCACCCCCATATCCTCCCAGGGGCATACTCTGTTGCTGGTCTCTAGCTTGTCTCAGAGATGCCTCCCACCCCCGTTTTCTATCTTTCTCCTAGCCCTCTCTCCTGCTCCCACTCTTCCCACAGCTGATCTCCCCTCCTTTCCATCCTCTCTCCCTCTCCCATCCAGTTCCCTCTCTTCATCCATGTCCATCGTATATTCTATTTCCTCTTTTGAGTGTGATTCAAGCATCCTCCCTTAGGCCCTGTTAGTTATTTAGCTTCTTTGGGTCTGTGGATTGTTTTATGGTTATCCTGTACTATATGGCTGGTGACTATGAGTGAGTACATACCATGTGTGTCTTTCTGGGCCTGGGTTACCTCACTCAGGATGATCTATTCTAGTTCCATCCATTTGCCCGTGAAATTCATGATGTCCTTGTTTTTAGTAGCTGTGTAGTATTTCATTGTGTAACTGTACCACATTTTCTTTATCCATTTTTCTTCGGCTGATGGGCATCTAGATTGTTTATAGTTTCTGGATATTATGAATAAAACTACTATGAACATAAATGAGCAAATGTCCTTGCTGTATGGTAGGGCATCTTTTGGGTATATGTCCAAGAGTGATGTAGCTGAGTCTTTTTTTATTTAAAAAATTGTTAAAGTATATTGAAGAATACACTAGTTTATGATCATATTCTAGTAATTGTGGACATGATCAATTCACAGAAAAAGTTACACTTAAAAACTTGTCAGATTTCAAAAGTCTTTCATATTCTTTTTTTCCTTTAAAATTTTTTAACATTTAATATATATATATTATATGCACATATATAAATACACATGTGTGTGTAATTGTTTTTTTTAAGAACTATTCCCAATTTTCTGAGACGCCACCAGACTGATTTCCATAGTGGTTGTGCAAGTTTGAACTCCCACCAGCAATGGAGGAGTGCTCCACATCCCCTTGCTCCACATCCTTGCCAGTATTTGCTGTCCCTTGAGTGTTTGATCTTGGTCATTCTGACAGGTGTAAGATGTAATCTCAGAGTCTTTTTGAGTTCCATTTCCCTAATGATTAAGGATGTTGAGTATTTCTTAAAGTACTTCTCAGTCATTTGAGATTCTTCTGTTGAGAATTCATGGTTTAACTCTGTACCCCATTTTTTTCATTGGATTATTTGTTTTGTTGGTGTTTTCTTTTTTGGCTTCTCTCTATATTTTGGACATTAACCCTCTATCACATGTAGGGTTGATGAAGATTTTTTTCCCAATCTGCTGTTTTGTTCTCTTGACAGTGTCCTTTGCGTTACAGAAGCTTGTCAGTTTCATGAGGTCCCATTTATTGATTGTTGGTCTTAGAGCCTGAGCTATTGGTGTTCTGTTCAGGAAATTGTCTCCTGTGCCAATAAGTTCAAGGCTTTTCTCCACTTTCTCTTCTAATAGATTTAGTGTGTCTGGTTTTATGTTGAGGTCTTTGATCCACTTGGACTTCAGTTTTGTGAAGGGAGATAAATATAGATCTATTTGCATTTTTCTACATGCAGACATTCAGTTAGACCAGCACCATTTGTTGAAGATGCTTTCTTTTTTCCACTATATGGTTTTGGCTTCTTTGTCGAAAATCAAGTGTCCAAAGGTGTGTGGTTTTATTTCTTAGTCTTTGATCCTGATTCCACTGATCAATCAATCTGTTTCTATGCCAGTACCATGCAGTTTTATTACTGTTGCTCTGTAGTACAACTTGAAATCTGGAATGGTGGTGCCTCCAGAAGTTTTTTTATTGTACAGGATAGTTTTAGCTATTCTGGTTTTTTTGCTTTTCCATATGAAGTTGAGGATTATTCTTTTAAGGTCTGTAAAGAATTGTGTTGGTATTTTGATAGGAATTGCATTGATCTGTAAATTGCTTTTGGTAAGATGGCCATTTTTACTATGTTGTTAATCCTACTGATCCATGAACATGGAAAATCTTTCCATTTTCTGATATCTTTGATTTCTACAGAGACTTGAAATTTTTGTCATACATATCTTTCACTTGCTTGGTTAGAGTTACACCAAGATATTTTATATTAATTGTGGCTGTTGTGAAGGGTGTTGTTTCTCTAATTTCTTTCTCAGCCCATTTGTTGTTTGTGTATAGGAAGTCCACTGATTTTTTTTTGAGTTAATTTTGTATCCAGCCATTTTGCTGAAGGTGTTTATCAACTGTAGTTCTCTGGTAGAATTTTGAGGTTACTTATGTATACTATCATATCATTTGTGAATAGGGATACTTTAGCTTCTTCCTTTCCAATTTGTATCCCTTTTAATTCCTTTATTTGTTTTATTGCTCTAGCTAGAATTTCAAGTACTACGTTGAATAGATATGGAGAGAGTGTCTTGTCCCTGACTTTAGTGAAATTGTTTTAAGTTTCTTTCCATTTAACTTGATGTTGGCTACTGACTTGCTGTATATTGCCTTTATTATGTGTAGGTATAGGCCTTGTATCCCTGATACAAGACCTTGCATACCTTTCCAATACTTTTATCATGAAGGGCTGTTGGGTTTTGTCAAAGGCATTTTAGTATCCACTGAGATGATCATGTGGTTTTTTTTCAGTTTGTTTATATGATGGATTACATTGATTGATTTTCATATATTGAACCATCCCTGCATCCCTGGGATGAATCCGACTTGATCGTGGTGGATGATGTTTTTGATGTGTTCTTGGATTTGGTTTGCATGTATTTTTGGATCAATTTTCATGAGGGCAATTGGTCTGAAATTCTCTTTCTTTGTTGAGTCTTTACGTGGTTTAGGTCTCAGGATGACTTTGGCTTCATAGAATAAGTTTGGCAATGTTCCTTCTGTTTCTATTTTGTGGAGTAGTTTGAGGAATATTGGTATTAGATCTTCTTTGAAAGTCTGGTAGAATTCTGTCCTAAAACCATCTGGCCCTGGGCTTTTTTTGGTTGGGAGACTTTAGATGAGTGTTTCTATTTCCTTATGAGTTATAGTATGAGTTATAGGTCTATTTACATTGTTAACCTGTTCTTGATTTAACTTTGGCAAGTGGTATTTATCAAGAAAATAATCTTTTTCATTTAGATTTTACAATTTTGTTAAGTACAGGTTTTTAAAGCAAGACCTAGTGATTCTTTGGATCTCCTCAGTGTCTGTTGTTATGTCCTTTTCATTTCTGATTTTGTTAATTTGGATACTGTCTCTCTGCTTTTTAGCTAGTTTGGCTAGGGGTTTGTCTATCTTGTTGATTTTCTCAAAAATCCAATTCTTGGTTTAATTGTTTACTTTGTTTCTAATTTATTGATTTCATCCTTGAGTTTGATTATTTCCTGCTGTCTACTCCTTTTGGGTATGTTTGGTTCTTTTTGTTGTAGAGCTTTTAGATGTGCTTTTAAATAGATAGTATAAGAACTCTCCAATTTCTTTATGAAGATGCTTAGTGCTATGAACTCTCCTCCTAGCACTTTTTTCATTGTGCCATAAATCTGGGTATGTTGTGCCTTCATTTTCATTGAATTCCAAAAGTCTTTAATTTCTTTATTTCTTCCCTGACCCAGAGGTCATTGAGTAGAGAGTTGTTCAGTTTTCATGAGTTTGTAGGATTTCTGTTGTTTCTGTTCTTGTTTTAGTCCAGGTTTAATCCATGGTGGTCTGATAATATACAAGGAGTTATTTCAATTTTCTTGTATCAGTTGAGGTTGCTTTGTGTCCAAGTTTGTCATCAATTTTGGAGAAGGTTCCATGAGGTGCTGAGAAGAAGGTGTATTCTTTTGTGTTTGGGTGAAATATTCTGTAGATATCTGTTAGGTCCATTTGGTTCATGACGTCTGTTAGTTTCAGTATTTCTCTGTTTAGTTTCTATCTTGTTGACTTGTCCATTGGTGAGAGTGGTGTATTTAAGTCACCTACTATTAATATGTGGGGTTCTATGTGGGATTTAAACTTTAGCAATGTTTCTTTTATGAATGGAGGAGCCCTTGCATTTGGAGCACAGATATTCATAATCGAGATGCTGTCTTGGTGGATTTTTCCTTTGATGAGTATGAAGTGCCCTTCCCCATATCTTTTGATTAATTTTGGTTGAAAGTCTATTTTGTTAGATACTACTAGAATGATTACTCCAGCTTGATTCTTGGGTCTGTTTCCTTGGAAAATGTTTTCCCAGCCCTTTACTCTGAGGTAATGCTATCTTTGTTGCTGAGGTGTGTTTCTTGTAAACAGTAGAATGATGAATCCTGTTTTTGTATCTATTCTGTTGGCCTGTGTCTTTTTATTGGGGAATTGAGTCCATTGATGTTGAGAGATATTAATGACCACTGATTGTTAATTCTTGTTATTTTGGTGTTGTTGGTGGTAGAGAGTGTGTATATGGTGTATGTGTGCTTCCCTTCTTTTGGTTTTGCTGATGTCTGGATATTTATTTTCTGTGCTTTCCTGGGTATAGTTATCCTACTTGGGTTGGAGTGTTTGTTCTAGTATCTTCTGTAATACTGTTTTCGTGGTGAGATATTGTTTAAATTTGGTTTTGTTGTGGAAAATCTTGTTTTCTCCATCGATGCTGATTGAAAGTTTTGCTGGGTGTAGTAGTCTGGGCTGACATCTCTAATCTCTTGGGGTCTGCAAGATATCTGCTCAGGTCCTCTTTGCTTTTAGATTCTCTGTTGAGAAGTCAGGTTTAATTTTGATAGGTCTGCCTTTATATGTTACTTGGCCTTTGTCTCTTGAAGCTTTTAATATTCTTTCTTTGTTCTGTACATTTAGTGTTTTGATTATTATGTGGTGGGTAGATTTCTTTTCTGATCCAGTCTCTTTGGTATTCTGTAAGCTTCCTGTATGGTGATAGGCATTTCTTTCTTTAGGTTGGGGACATTTTCTATGATTTTATTGAATATATTTTCTGGGTCTTGGAGCTGGGAATCTTCTCCTTTGTCTTTTCCTATTATTTTTGGGTTTGATCTTTTCATGGTGTCCCAGATTTCTTGGATGTTTTGTGCCAGAAACTTTTTAGGTTAACATTTTCTTTCATCAATGTATCGGTTTCTTCAATCATATCTTCTACACCTGAGATTCTTTTTTCCATCTCTTGTATTCTGCTGGTGATGCTTGTGTCTGTAGTTCCTGTTCTCTTCCCTAGGTTCTCCAACTATAAGATTCCTTCAGTTTGTTTTCTTTATTGCCTCCATTTCCATCTTCAGATCCTGGACAGCTTTACTGACTTCCTTTACTTGTTTACTTGTGTTTTCCTATATTTCCTATATTATTTTTATAACTTAAAGATTTAAACTTGTCGTCATTTGCTTTGACTGGGTCAGGGTGTCCAGGGCTTTCTTTAATAGGATAGCTCGGTTTTGGTGATACCACATTGCTCTGGCTGTGGTTATTTGTGTTTTTATACTGACCTTTAGCTATCTGGTTGTCCCTGGTGTTGACTGGATGTCCCTGATGCTGACTGAACTTCTCAAGGAGGCAGGGAAAGCCTTAGGCTTGGCTGTTCCTCTTCTGATTGTGTCCCAGATGGGGTGGAGAAAGGCTGGGCAGGGTCTAACCTCACTGTTCCTCTGCTAGTTGTGTCTCGGGTAGGCCAAGTCAGCTGGAGAAAGGCTAGACAGAGTCTAACCTCTGTGCTCCTGGGTGCTCCTGGGGTTGGCAGGCCTCCTCAGGCAGGAAGGTTATAGAGCTGGAGGATGAGTGTGGGGGCTGTGTGTGTAGCTCTCCTCTGCTTGATGTGTCTCAGGTGGGCTGGAGAAAGGCTGGATGGTATCTAACCTTGCTTTTTCTGGGGACTCACAGACCTGGATATCCCTGGGGCTGGCAGGTCTCCTCAGGGGGGAAGACTATCCTCTATAGCTGCTTTAAAGCATATGGTGTCTTTTCCTGAGCTGTTTTGTTTTGCTCCTCATCCCTTTATAGAACCAGATGGCCTTCCAACTTAGAACAGAGAGTTTGGAGAAAGTTTTAGACAGGCATGGTTATGGGAAAAGGGGGCCATAACTCAACTCCAGAGCCAGCTTTTTAAAAAATTAATTTGTCTATTTTACATTCCAATTGCAACCTCCCTCCTCTCCTCCCAGTCACACCCTGTACCCCCACACTCCACCCAGTACCAACCCACTCTGGCACATCAGATTGCATCAGGACTAAGTGCTTCCTCTTCCACTGAGGCAAGATGGGGGAGCTCTGCTAGGAAAATGAGTTCCAGAGGGAGGCAACAGAGTCCAAGTCAGAGATAGTCCCTGCTCCAATTGTTAGGGGACCCAGTTGAGGATCAAGCAGCCTATGAGCTTCATAATATGTTGTAGGCCTAGGACCAGTCCAAGTAAATTCTTTGGTTAGTGCTTCAGTCTCTATGAGCCCCACTCTGTCCAAGTTAATTGGCTATGTAGATCTTCTTGTGGTGTCATTGACTCCTTCAACTTTCTAGAAACTTCTCCTAACTCTTCCACAAGACTCCCTATGTTTTACGTTTTATCTGTTTGACTGTGAGTCAGAGCCATGTTTTAATAAAGCAGAAGTGCATGAAACCATATGTGATGACCCCCGACACATCGGTCACCACACAAGAGGGTTCTCAGGGAAAGGTAAGTGCACTGTCTGCCCACTCCATCAGCCTCCCTCAATCGGCAGACATAATCAGATGAGACAGGGGTGATGTCTAAGCATTTCCCATTTTAATGTTTGGTTCTCCTGCTTATATACAGAACCTAATGGAGGATTTCCACATGTACCAATCACATTAAAGATTGTCCCATCACACCACATAGCACAAGCCTTGTAACATGGAGATCATGCACTGATCAAGAGTGCAGAAGTCTTGCTCACCCAATCATCTATACCCACGATCAGGCTTCAACTCTGCCCAGTCATCTTCCAGCCAGCACCATCTTAGATATCTCCCACAACTTAACTTTCATTTTCCCAGAAGCAAGTCATTTCTCATAAGCCTCCATTTCCCACAATGATACATCAATATCCATACCCAAATCCACCTGGATTCCTGAAAAATTAAATTCAGTGACCAGAGGGATGGACCAGAGCAAGTAGAGAACAAAGAAGGCTTAGACATAAGAAATTTGGAGCCCAGCCCAGCAGCAAAGCATCTGGGGGATTATGGTACTCATGCTGCAGCTGCTGGCCTCCTGGAGTGCATACGTAGCTCCCACTTCATACAGAGCTCAAAGAAAGGCACCTGTTGGGAGGCAGAACAAGCAGGAAGAAAAAAGATCTTCCAGAAGCAGAGCATGGATAGAGAAATGTCTGATTAACCTGCAGGACTTAAGCAACAGGCTCCCGTGAACAGGGTAGTTCTAGGGGAAGAAGAAGAGAGACAAGTTCACCATGGGTAGTGACAGCAAATGCTGAAGGAGGGACCTGAGAGATGGAGTTAGCTATAGACGGTGTAGCTGTGCTTGCTTGCTTGCTTGCTTGGTACAGCCTCCTATGTCTGCAGCAAAACTCACACATGAGAAAACACAAGTCCACCGGACACGCAAGCAAACAACATACAAAGACAGAACATTCCCACAGTCACATGAGGCCTGACAAATACAGACAGTCAGTGGCCACCTTCAATAGGTCAAAACTAAGACAGAAGGCCATCTTTTTTGCCCTGAGACAGGATCTAGGATTTTGTCCAGTCTCTTATATGTCTCTCCAAATATCTGGATGCCAAACAGAACAGAACAACATACCTATCATTCTGAGGTTCAGATGTGTGTTGGTCAGCATTTTTTACTTTGTTGTGTTTTCAACTTGCTAATTTGTGGTGGTCATGGTCTGGGCTTCTACCTAGGGTCTATCAACTGGCCTGAGATTGGAAAGTAATCCAATGAGTGTATTTCTGAGATGCCTGATCATCATATCTGATCAGGAGAAAATTTCAATTTATATCTCCAGATTACCGTTTTTTTGTGGTTTTGGTTTTTTGTTTGTTTTTGTTTTTTCAAGACAGAGTTTCTCTGTATAGCATTGACTGTCCTAAAACTAGCTGTGTAGACCAGACTGGCCTCGAACTCAGAGATCCGCTGCCTCTGCCTCTCAAGTGCTGGGATTAAAGGTGTGTGCCACCACCATCCAACTAGATTACCATTTTTTAGTCCAGTGACTTTGTCATATTATTATACACATGTTTTATATTATTGATTCCCTTTATTTGGGGAGTTAATCTTCTTATCACCTAGAGTCCCAGTAAACTTCATTCAACTATTCTGAGAAGGCTCCAGTCCTGTCATTTAGATAGAATGTAATGTGTTGTCTTAGTTATTGTTCTATTGCTATCAAGAGACATCATGACCACAGCAACTCTTATAAAGGAAAATATTTAATTGGGGCTGGCTTACAGTTTCAGAGGTTTAGTCCATTATCATCACTGCGAAAATCATGGTGGCACACAGGCAGACATGGTGCTGGAGTAGGAGTTGAGAGTTCTAAATCTGGATCTGCAGACAGTAGGAAGAGACCTTGAGCCACACTAGGCCAGACTTCAGCTTTTGAGACCTCAAAGCCCATCCCCAGTGACACACTTCCTCCAATAATGCCACATCTACTCCAACCAGGCCATACTACCCAATGGTGTTA
Organism: Lophiomys imhausi; assembly: GCA_907164525.1. Taxonomy (NCBI): domain Eukaryota; kingdom Metazoa; phylum Chordata; class Mammalia; order Rodentia; family Muridae; genus Lophiomys; species Lophiomys imhausi. The sequence continues at coordinate 248,622 of CAJQZJ010037498.1, read as the reverse complement.
GTCCCTATGAACCTATGGGGCCATTTTTATTCAAACTAATGTTAGAACTTTATACTCAGCACCTGATATCCAGATTCTTCCAGTATGCCTCAGTTACAGGGCATGCTGGCACATCCCTGCCTCTATGCTTAATTACCCTCCCATAGAAGCCCTTTCCCTATATAATCTGGACATTTCAGGCTCTCTGCTCTCTATCTATCTATCTATCTATCTATCTATCTATCTATCTATCTATCTTGATATCTCTTTCCCTGTCTCTCTGTTTCTGTCTCTTTCCACTCTCTGTCTTTCTGTCTGTCTCTCTCTCTCTCTCTGAATTATCATGCTCTTTGTTTCCCCCTCTTATATCCAATAAACCTGCCCTTATATATCTTAGTTTGGCCTGGATTGAATCATTTTGCTGGCAGAGAGGGCACCTTTTTAAAACAGACTGCTACCACATATGTTACATGGATTACCAACACATATTCATGATAACAGGTCCTTAAAATGAGGGCAGATGTAATTGAGAATTCACTAGGTTCCACCTCCTGAGTGTCCATATTATAAAACAATATGCTTTCCTAGTGAGAAATCACATAAACATGTAGAGATGAAGGAAGAACGCTTTTATAACCCTTGCCAAGTTCTTGGCTAATGCCCATGGAAGAGCAAGAGATTTCATTAGCTTACATACCCCTTAAGCTTATGCATTTTACATACACTGTCATCCTTAGATATTTTTAGGTCCCAGTCCCAGTTCCAGGTTCCAGTTCAAACAATTTAAACAGAGACAGGAGATCGCAAGTTCGGCTGCTTAGGCAGACAGAATTACCCAGCAAAGATGTTACATATTGCCAGAATTAGTTTGAGTGCATCAGTGTTATCCTTTTTTGAATAGTTGTTACCCACAATCATTGTGCCCACTCGACAGAATTATTTTGTTTTCTAGAAAGAGCATGATGGGTCAGTTAGTATTGGGGTCCTCAACAGGCTGTGCCTGTGTCAAAATACACATTTACTTGGGACTTCACTCACTCAGGGCTTTCTCTCTCTCTCTCTCTCTTTTACTTCTTAGATGTTGAGGATGGATCCCTACACTAAGTCTGGGGGCAGTTTGCTGCAATGTGTGACACAGACTGTAAGAACAAAACTTTCTTATAAAGTCTGAGTGTCCATGAACAATTGATCAATGTGTGCAAACACTGGTAACTGCAGCTTACCCATCCATGCTGTTTACATCCTGAGACTATTGCCTATAAAGACCTCCTATGGAGGACCCCTCCGCCTGTGCTGTACCTAGTGCTGAGGTTCCAGGCTCCAGGGGTAGCTATTAGAGAAGTCCGCCTCATCCTAGGTTTACTGTATGTGTGTCTGTGAGTCTGTCCCTTATTCATTCTCTTGACACCCTTAGCCAGAATTCCAGGACATAAACTCTTCAGGTCATGGCAGGATGTTGAGATTTTTAGACATATGCTAAGGAGTAGTATAGCTGTGTCATATAGAAGATTTAATTTTAGTTCTTTCAGAATTCGTAACTAATTTACAGAGTGGCTGGATCAGTTTGGAATCCCAGGAAAGAGAGAGAAAGAGAGAAAGAGCCACAGAGACACAGAGACACAGAGTGGCTGGCTGTCCATATAGTGAGTCATTACACTCTTCCTCTTCTGAAGTTACTTTTTGATCAGCATTTACATGGAATACAATTATCTTCACATCCTTTTACCATTTGGAAAGATCTACCTACCCACATACTCCTTCCACAAATGTCTTTCTCACTAATTTTTCAATCATGGTCTTTCTAAGTCCCTGACCATCCTTGCCAATCCCTTAGTTACAGCTCATTGTTCAATTAAACCATCACACATCTGGCCATTTCTCTTTCCAAGGAAAATGTACAACCATATGCACTGTCCAAAGTTTTGCCCTCTATGAAGATATTCCTTCACCAGTGTTCTTCATAGTTGCCCCCAGAAAAAGGCTGTAATGATGCAGTTGTCCACTTTTGGTGGACATAGTATACAGAACCATCAGCAAACCAGGGCCTACTCTTCTCTTCTTCAGTCAACTAATCATAGGATACACTCCATCAATAGGTGGATGCTTGGGGACAGAAAGTATTTCAACAGGAATAGGAACCATAGGCATGTGGACAATTTCTTCATATAACTTGGTTGTCCTTTGAGGATGTACTCAGGGCTGATTATGTACATACCAGTTCTATTTGATAAAGGATTGCTGCTCTGCACATCCAACTTTATGGTTTTGTGAGTCAGATAGCACCCAGCTCATACAAAGCAGTTCAGGTCACATGGTAACCTGGTAGCCCATTGTCAAATATTAACTCTCCATGAAGGACAAATAGCAGGCCAAGAGCTGACAAATCATTCTCCTCAAATGGAGAATAATTGTCTACAGTGTTCTTGGCATTCTTATATTCCAAGTTCTCACAACAACCCATTAATTTTTGAACACTCAATGGATTTCCCCACTAAGACTTCCAGATCCTTTCATAATCTTCCTCAAAACATGGTCAGATCTGTTATAGTAACATCCTACAACCTTCTACCAATTTCTGTCTTAATTAGGGTTTCTGTTGCTGTGGTAAAACACCGTGACCAAAAAACAGCTTGGGGAGGAAAGGGTTTATTTCACTTACATGTCCAGTCACAGTCCCTCATCAAAGGAAGCCAGAGCAAAAACTCAAAGCAGGAGCCTGGAGACAAGAACTGATGCAGAGGCCAGAGAGAAATTCTATTTACTGACTTGCTCCTTCTGCCTTCTTTTAGCACCCAGTACTCCATCACAGGGGTAGCACTTCACAGAGCAATCTGGGTCCTCCCACAGTAATCATTAATTTAAAAATTGTGTCACAGATGTGTCCACAGGCTAAACTTGTAGAGGACATTTTTCAACTGAGGCTCCTTCTTCCAAAATAACTCTAGCTTGTGTCAAGTTGACATAAAACTATGCAGCACACAAGCTGAAATAAACCTAGGCAGCACAGAGAATAAGCTTCTGTTCAGTTCCTGTGGTGGTTTGAATGAGAATGGCCACAATAGACTCACATATTTAAATAATTGGTCTCTAGCTAGTAGAACTGTTTAGGAAGGAATAGGATGTATGGCCTTGTTGGAGAAAGTGGGCGGGCTTTGAGGTTTCAAAAACCCATGCCATTTCCAGTTAGTTCTCTCTCCGTATTATGCTTGTAGATCCCAGCTACTGCTCCAATGTTACTCCTGTCTGATCCCTGCCATGATGGTCATGGACTAACCCTCAGGAATTGTGGGGGCTACTTAAATGCTTTCTTTTATAAGTTTCCTTTGGTCATGGTATTTTGTCACAACAATTGAAAAAGTAACTAGTTCAGTCCCATAGCTCATTCTTGAATGGTCATTTGTTTTTTCACTCTGAACCTTTCTAATGCTGTGACCCTTTAATACAGTTCCTCATGTTGTGGTGACCACCAACCATAAAATTATTTTATTGCTCCTTCATAATTGTAATTTTTCTACTGTTATGATTCATAGTATAAATATTTTGGAGATAGAGATTTGCCAAAGAGTATGACCCACAGGTTGAGAGCCTCTTCTAAAGTTGCCAGCCTTTAAATACCTGTTTCCTTGTAGGCAGCAGATAGATTTTATTTATTGATCTAGTCAGGCTTGCTGTGTATTTGATTAGAGAATTGAGGCCATTAATATTTAAAGTTACTATTGAAAGTTGTGTGTTGATTGTAGGCATTGTGTTGCTGTATTTTTTGTTGTTGTTTGTTCTCAGTGGTACTTTGGGTTTCAGTTAATTATAGCTTAATTCATTTTCCTTCTACAGTTTCGTGGCTATACTTATTTCTCTAAAGTATTGCTGCTCATGTTCTGCTTAGGGTTGGTCTGCTGGATATAAATTCTTTTAGCCTGCTTGGATCATGGAAAGGTTTTCTTTGTCCTTCAATTGGGTTAGATAGTTTTGTTGGGTACAGTAGACTAGGTTGGAATTCGTGGACTTTTAGAAATCAGAGTACATTGCCCCAGGCTCACTGGCTTTCAAAGTTTCCATTGAAAAATCAGCTGTAATTCTGATTGGGTTTTCCTTCATATGTGACTTGTGCTTTTAATCTCCTGCAGTTTTAATACTCTTTCTTTATTCTGTATAGTAAATGTTTAATGCCATGGAGCATTTATTTTCTGGACTTATCTTCTTGGTGTTCTGTGTGCTTCCTGTATCTGTATGGACATATCTTTCCTTATGTGGAGAAGTTTTCTTCTATGATTTTGATGAAGATCTGGTCTATGCCATTGACCTAGATCTTCATCTATGCCTATAATTCCTGCATATTCTCTTCCTGTGCTTTTAAATTTTTTCATATTCTTTGCCTGTGTGGTCTAAATCCCTTGCTTTATAATTGAGGACTGGTACCCTAGCATCTATTTGATTCGTTCCGCTTGTAAGACTTTCCCTTGATTTTTCTAGTTGGACTAATATGTTTGTCAATTCCATATTGATTTCAACTTGATTTCTCTTGAATATTTCTCTTCTTTGAATTCTAATTTCAAATATTGAACTGTCTTCATAATTTCATTCAGCCATACATTTGCGTGTTCTTAGACATCAGTGAGGCATTTATTGTTATCCTATTGAAATTCAGTGAGAAATTCAATGAGAAGTTCATATCTTCCTTTTTTTTTGGTTTTTCTAGACAAGGTTTCTCTGTATAGTCCTTGGCTGTCCTGGACTCACTTTGTAGACCAAGCTAGCCTTGAACTCAGAGAAATCTGCCTGCTTCTGCCTCCCAAGTGCTGGGATTAAAGGCGTGAGCCACCATGCCCAGCAGTTCTTATCTATCTTCTTTATACTCGAATTCTTTGATACAATTTGTGATTGTTCTTATAAATTGTGTTCTGGAAATCATCTAGGTAATTCTCATTAGAGATCATTTCTATAGGGCTATTGAGTTTGATGGGAGACATGCTCTCTTGGCCATTCATGTCGTTTTTGTTTTGAGACTGTGACTTCAGCATGTGGATTTCTTTCTTTGGTTGTGTGTCTTATGTGAGATTGGGCAAGTGCAGCTAGGTGAGGCAAAGTTAGTGCAGGGCATGCTTGATTAAACCTAGGCCAGGCAAAGCTGTTGTGTGAGCCTGTTTCTGGAACTAGGCTTGCTGGTGTGGAGATGGAAGCATGCAGCAGGTAGGATAGGAGAGAGGGGAGGAAGTTACCAGGTAGAGATGGCTTTCAAACAAGAACAATACAGGTTTGTTCATGGCTCAGGGGTCCAGAGCTAGGTCTGTGGATTTGTTTTTGCTTATTTCTTTCTCAGTATGTTCGCTATTTTATATACAAGAAGGCTCCTACTTTACTGAATGTACTCAATTGTCAAAAATTTTTGGTGGTGTCTTCAGAGTCTATTATGTGTAAAATCATATCATCTGCAAATAAAAATGTGTGGATGTCTTCCTTTTCTATTCATATTCCCTTTATCTCCTTGAGTTGTCTTATGCTCTAGCTGACACACTTTAGTGGGAATGCTTTGAGTTTCTCTCTGTTTAGCATAGTGTTAGCTGTGGACTTGCAAACTGCCTTTATTATGTTGAAGTATTTCTCCCACATCCTTAGATACTCCAGGACTTTTATCATGAAGAGATATTGAATTTTTGTTAAAGGTCTTTTCTCTGTCTGATAAGATGATCACATGGTTTCTGACCTTGAGTCTATTCATGTGGTGGATTAAGTGTGTTGGTTTACATATGCTGAGGCATCCCTGCGTCTCGAGGATGAATCAGACTTAATCATGGTGGATGATCTTTTTTGATGCGTTCATGGATTTGATTTGCTAGTATTTTTCTGAGAAATTTTGCATCTATATTCATCAGAGAGATTGGCCTATAATTTTCTTTTTCATTAGATCTTTGTCTGGTTTGATACCAAGGTAATACTGACTTCATAAAAAGATTTTGGAAGTGTCCCTTTCTTTTTTTATTTTATTGAATAATTTGAGAAGTATTTATTTTGTTAGTTCACATCATCTAAAAATTCACCCATTTTTTTTTTTACATTCTACTTTACTGGAATATAGATTATTATAGTATGTTGTCCTTATGGTTCTTATAGCATTCAACTGCAGGATCTTCAATATCACTTTTTCATTGCAGACATTACTGAGTTGAATCTTTGATTTTATTCAGTGTTACTAGGAAGTTATCATTTTTATTTTTTTTAAATAGCTAACAGCTGGATGTGGTGGCACACACCTTTCGTTACACTTGGGAAGTAAAGGCAGGCAGATCTCTGAGTTCATGTCCAGACTACAGAGTGAGTTCCAGTACATCCAGGGCTACATAGAGAAATCCTATCTTGAAAACAATAAACGAAAATAAAAGAATTAACTTTAAATTTCATAAATTATTTTCATTGTTTTCTCTTCTTAAAATTTCATTGAGCCGGGCAGTGGTGGCTTACGCCTTTAATCCCAGCACTTGGGAGGCAGAGGCAGGCGGATCTTTGTGCGTTCGAGGCCAGCCTGGTCTACAAAGTGAGTCCAGGACAGCCAGGGTTACACAGAGAAACCCTGTCTCAAAAAACCAAAAAAAAAAAAATTTCATTGACTTCTGCCCTTTGTTATTTCCTTCTTCGTGTTTGACTCCTCTTTTCCTAGTTTCTAGAACCAGAAACTTGGATTATTGATCTGAAATTATTCCTAATTTGTAATATAAGCATTTGAACCTATAATTTTTCCTCTCAATATTCCTTTCTCTGAGTCCAACATATTTTGATATATTGTATATCTTTATTGCCACTGCAATAACAAAGTATCTGATATTAATAATTCATTTTTTTAAAGTAGACATTTATTTTAACTGTTTTGTAGGCCAAGGAGCCACTATCAAGTTGCTATTCTATTCCTGGTGTTATCCAGGTGCCCCCAGTGATGGAAGGGACAAAAGCATAAAAGAGATGATCTCATTTTCTGCCTCAGAAATCTCTCCTTTTTTAAGAGACAGGGCTTCAATATGTGACTCAGGCTGGACTTGAATTTGTGATCTTCCTGCCTTGAGCTCATGAGTGCTGGGATTATATGTGTGTGCCACCATACTTGGGTCTTTCAGCCTTTTGATGAGGCAACTAATCTACTGATATAAGTTAAGTCTTTGAAAATATGTCTTTTCTTTCCATACACTTTCTTCTTAACATTCTAATTTTTGTCTATATATTTTTTGCTATCACACAGAGAGTTTTAATTTATACTCTTATTTACATAAATATTATAATGGTTGTAGAGGTTTCTAAGCAAATTTTGTCCTGTATGGGATCACTGATTTAAGGAAGTTTCTAATAGATGTGTTAAAATGAACATGGTTATTTAATGATAAGGCATTAAATTATTGTGCAGGAAACTTCTCAAACTTCTGAGATGATTACCATGAGAAAACAATTGAATTTTAAATTATATAATTTAATTTATAATTTATTTATTATAATATAAATTTAATTTATACTTTATAATTAATATATAATTTAATATATAGTATGTATATATTTAAGTTTAAAAATTTTTTAAACATTGAATTTTAAATGATAACTTTAAATTATGACCTTCATAGAAGTTCAAGGCCAGCTCCAGGCTAAATGAGACCTTGTCTTAAAAAGTTTTAAAAACAGGAATATTGATTTTATTTCTATGTTAAAACTGTTATTGTGCTTGAAGGGAAGGGAAGCAGGCCCAGAACTCTGCAATCCACTAACTTCAGGAATTTCAGTGGATCTTCAAGTAATTTTAATTTATAGAAAGCAACTCAAAAATTACTGAACCTGAAAACCCCACCACCACTTCAGTCTTTGAGTCTTTTATTTCCTCCATGTAGGTCAGACCATAACTGTTTTGGTCAAGTACTATGAATTTCATTAAAAAATAATTAAGGTAAACTTGTTGGCAGCTTTTCTTCTTTGCGAACATAATGCTTAAGTGCCTCTAAAGTTCATAAGCTACAACTATTTACAGAACTGAAGAACTAGGTCAGGCATTGATACAAGCCTGTGATCCCAACATGTGGCAGACCTAGAGGATCACAAGAGTGAGTCCAATCTGGGGTACAGAGTTATACCCAGCTGTAGTGGAATGAGCTTTGCATGTAACTTGACTTTCCCTAGCACATGGCTCTCCCTACTTTCCAGTCTCAGGTAGAAAGACGGGTTCTAACCTTGGAAGGACTGTTTGTATACTTGAAGCTATTCATCTCAGGGAGAAAAAAAAAAAAGGTTAGTTTTTCTGGAAACTGGGGATTTATAAGCTAATAAGAAATGTGTTGGTGAGGTGCTGCTAGACAGCATCAAGTCCTCTAGAGACAGAAGAAATCAGTAAGCTGAACTCAGGGGAGATGAGGAGGCAGTGATATCCCAGGAGTTAAGAGGCATTTATAGGACAAATCCAGCTTGTTGATATAGAGGACTAGAAAGTTGTTCGGAGACAGTTTCTGACTATAGTGCCTCCAGTGGCCTTGAACTTTGGCTCCTTCTTGCCTCCAATTCTTAAGTGCTGGGACATTACGGTATGCACCACATCAGGTTAAGAAGGATGGGACTGGAATATTATTCCCTTTTCTTTTCCCGGAGACTACCTCTTGCAGTCTCCTTCATCTTTCTGTGGATAATATTTACTATGCTTCCCCACTGTCTCTGGAGCACAGTGCTGGAAATCCAGAAGAGAGGGAGTCCTCCCCACCTTTCCTATGAACTCAGCCTCCAGAAGTAGCACCAAGACCCAGACCACCCTCAAGTAACTAGACCAAAGGATGCTTGGCAATCAAGTCCAGGTCCTGGAAACTAGCCAGTCTAGTGGGTGCTGGGATGTCACACCAGTCTAGAGCCTTCTCCGGGGCACAGAATAGTCAAGAGAGGAGCGGTTGCTGATGACAGGAATGGCAGGCAGACTTTCTAGAAAGTCAGGGGTAAGAGGTTTGCTTCTGCTCTGCGATGAGTGGATGGAAGGGCCTTGGGGAAAGGCTTCAGGACTTGGCAACAACTTCCTGCCTGGGCCTCCATTTTCACATCTGTAAAATGGGCCTGGGAGCTGCCTTCCTGGGGTTGAGAGGGGGGGCTCCAGCATGATACTGGAACATGTGTGAACTGTGAATTGCCAATTCAAAGGCGAAGGAGGCTTTCTATGAAAGGGAGTCTCTATGCCCACACAGGATGGAGGAGGATCTTGAGGGAGGCTCATGATTAAGAGGTATCAGATGAGCATGCACCTGGCCTTATGGCAGAAGTACCTGCAAGACTTGAAACTTCCCCAGCAGGGGGAGAGAGGGAGAGGAAGGAGAGAGAGAAACAGAGAGAGACCAAGAGAGACAGAGCCCAAAATGTCTGGACTATATAAGAAAGAACTTTCTGGGGTAAAGGAGGCCCAGCACCTGGGCTGGAAAGTTCAGCAGAGGGTGGGGTGTGCCTTGTAACAGGTAAGGACTAAGGCATGCTGGGAGAACCTGGAAGCTCAGCCTCTTGTTCCAGGTCTCAGGTCTGTGTCCCAACAGCTACTACAAATTTTCCAAACTGGTTATACCAGCTTACAGTCTTAGAGGTTGGAGAGTTTTCTACTTGCTCAAAGTCTTTGACAGTACTTGGTAGGTTAGAGTTTAAAAAGTTTAAAAAGATCAAGGTACACTAACATGTCCTTTTGATTTTAATTCATATTTCCTTAATGATTAATAAAGTCAAGAATCTTTCTGTGTTTTGATTGGCAATTTAGATTTAATCTCTGTGAATTGTATTTTCAATTCTTTTATTCATTTTTATTAGGTTGTCCATTTTTTCATTCATATAGCCTTGCAGTGACTATGTATGTATTCTGATGCAAGTGCTCTCAGTTATATTTATTATGATTATCTTCGAATTGCTGGTTGTTGTGTGCATGTCTTTTTTTTCCAATAGGGTTTTGCTATGTATCCCAAGCTGGCCTAAAACTTGTGATTCTTTGTCTCCACCTCCTAAGTGCTGTGATTATGGGTGTGCTATTGCCACACACCTGGCTTCTTTTTATAGTCTCACTTATTCCTTTAGAATAAATAGAAGCGGTCTGCCTGATATCCAGCCTGCACTCGAGCCGCACCACAAGAGCAAAGGTAAGTGAGATTATTTTTTTCCAGAGTTTCCAACATGGTGGCACAGCATGCACTGTAGCGGAGAGTTAGAGACCTAACCCAGTCACAGCAAAGCAATTAGGAGCCAAGACTGCCTGCAAATAGAGCCCGGGACAGTGTGTTCTCCACAAATACTGGGGCGGGTGGGTCACTCACCCTAGCACCCAAGCATGTGAGACAGTCCGCAACAGGCGCACTGAGGCCGGCATCTGTTGTGGGTTGAGCTCCCTGCCTGCATAGTCAGCCTAGCTGGGGAGCCAGAATGACTGGGTCACTGAGAGGAGAACACAGACCCAACCACAGCTCTACCTGCCTTTCTGAGGAGACCTGTCAGCTCCGAGGTTCTCAGAGGCTAGCCCTCTCCCCACTCCAATCCCCTCTATATTGGTCCAATTGGGTCACAAGCAGTTGAGGAGAGCAGCAGCCACCCTCCTCTCCGAGAGCCAGTCAGTCTATTACAGGAACCTGCCCACCATCTGGAGGTAAACACCAGGATCTCAGGATCAGCCAACCCCCAGGGCAGGGAGTTTTCCTGAGCACCAAGGTCAGGTAACAAAAGAAACAAACAGATAACACCTGGGTCCATCTGATGACAAAAGGTCAGCGCAAGAACATGGTTAAAAAAAACCAAAACAATAGGATGTCTCCAGATCCTAGCAATAATGCTACAGACAACTCTGGACAGCTGAACCCAATTGAAGCAAAGGAAAATGACCTTAATCCTATGCTTATATTAATAATAGAAGGCCTAAGGGAGGAAATCAAATACCTCAGAGAGCAACAACAAAGTACTGCAAAGGAGGTGATGGAAATGAATAAAGCACTTAAAGGAATGGAAGACCTGAAAAGGGAAGTTGAAGCAATGAAGAAAATCCAATCTGAGACATCCATAGAACTGGAAAACCTTAAGAAAAGAATCGGAACTACAGACACTAGCATCACCAACAGAATACAAGAGATGGAAGAAAGAATTTCAGGGTCAGAGGATAAAATTGAAGAAATGGATACATCTGTCAAAGAAAATGTCAAATCTAAAAAAGTCCTGACACAAAACCTTCAGGAAATCAAGGATACAATGAAAAGACGGAATCTCAGAATAATAGGAATAGAAGAAAGAGAAGAGTCCCACCTCCATGGACCAGAAAATATCTTCAACAAAATCATTGAAGAGAATTTCCCAAATCTAAAAAAAGAGATACCTATAACTGTACAAGAAGCTTACAGAACCCCAAACAGATTAGACCAGAAAAGAAAATCTTCCCGCCACATAATAATCAAAACACTAAATGTACAGAACAAAGAAAGAATTTTAAAAGCTGCTAGGGAAAAGGGTCAAGTATCATATAATGGCAAACCTATCAGAATCACACCTGACTTTTCTTCAGAGACTCTAAAAGCCAGAAGGGCCTGGACAGACGTCTTGCAGACCCTAAAAAACCACAAATGCCAGGCCAGACTACTATTCCCTGCAAAACTGTCAATCAACATAGATGGAGAAAACAAGATATTCCATGACAAAGCTAAATTCAAACAATATCTAGACACAAATCCAGCTCTACGGAAGATGTTAGAAGGAAAACTTCAACCCAAAGAGGTTAACTACACACAAGAAAGAACAGGAAGCAAATAGCATGCCTGCAGCAAAAACAAAAGGAAAGAAGCTCGTTCACACACTATTTCTACCAACATCAAGATGGCAGGAAGTAACAATCACTGGTCATTAATATCTCTCAACATCAATGGACTCAATTCCCCAATAAAAAGGCACAGGCTAGCAGAATGGATGCGAAAACAGAATCCCGCATTCTGCTGCTTACAAGAAACACACCTCAGCAAAAAAGATAGACATTATCTCCAAGTAAAGGGCTGGAAAAAGATATACCAAGCAAATGGACCCAAGAAAAAAGCTGGAGTAGCAATTCTAGTATGCAACAAATTGGATTTTCAACCAACATTAATCAAAAGAGATGGGGAAGGACACTATATACTCATCAAAGGAAAAATCCACCAAGATGAAATTTCAATACTAAACATCTATGCCCCAAATGTAAGACCACCCACATTCATTAAAGAAACACTACTGAAGCTCAAATCCCACATTGAACCTCACACATTAATAGTGGGAGACTTCAACACACCACTCTCACCACTGGACAGATCAACAATGCAGAAACCAAACAGAGAAATAATGAACCTCACAGATGTCATGAATCAAATGGACCTAATTGATATCTACAGAACATTTCACCCCAAAACAAAAGAATACACTTTCTTCTCGGTACCTCACGGAACCTTCTCCAAAATCGACCATATAGTCGGTCACAAAGCAAGCCTCAACAGATACAGGAAAATTGAAATCACTCCTTGTAACTTATCAGACCATCATGGAATAAAGCTAGGCTTCAACAGTAACAAAAACAACAGAGTGCTTGCAAAAACATGGAAACTGAACAACTCTCTCCTCAATGACCTCTGGGTCAGGGAAGAAATAAAAAAAGAAATTAAAGTCTTCTTAGAACTCAATGAAAATGAAGGCACAACATACCCAAACTTATGGGACACATTGAAAGCAGTGCTAAGAGGAAAGTTTATAGCTCTAAGTGCCTTCAAAAAGAAACTGGAGAATTCCTATACTAGCCACCTAAAAGAACACCTGAAAGAGCTAGAACAAAAAGAAGCAAACACTCCCAAGAGGAGCAGACGAGAGGAAATTATCAAACTCAGGGCTGAAATCAACAACTTAGAAACAAAAAGAACAATACAAAGAATCGACAAAACCAAGAGCTGGTTCTTTGAGAAAATCAACAAAATAGACAAGCCCTTAGCTAAACTAACTAAAAGGCAGAGGGAAAATACCCAAATCAACAAAATCAGAAATGAAAAGGGGGAAATAACAACAGACATTGAGGAAATCCAAAGAATCGTTAGGTCCTACTTCAAAAACTTGTACTCCACAAAATTGGAAAATCTAAATGAAATGGACAATTTTCTTGATAGATTCCACCTACCAAGGTTAAATCAAGAACAGGTAAACAAATTAAACAGTCCTATAACCCTTAAGGAAATAGAAGAAGTCATTAGAAGACTTCCAACCAAAAAAAGCCCAGGCCCAGATGGTTTCAGCACAGAATTCTACCAGACATTCAAAGAAGAGCTAACACCAATATTCTTCAAACTCTTCCACAACATAGAAACAGAAGGAATACTGCCAAACACATTCTATGAGGCCACAGTTACCCTGATACCTAAACCTCACAAAGACCCAACGGAGAAAGAAAATTTCAGACCAATTTCCCTTATGAACATGGATGCAAAAATACTTAATAAAATCCTTGCAAACCGGATCCAAGATCACATCAAAAGTATCATACACCATGATCAAGTAGGCTTCATCCCAGGGATGCAGGGGTGGTTCAACATTAGAAAATCCATCAATGTAATCCACCACATAAACAAGCTGAAAGAAAAGAACCACATGATCATCTCATTGGATGCTGAAAAAGCTTTTGACAAAATACAGCACCCTTTCATGATAAAAGTATTAGAGAGATCAGGCATACAAGGACCATACTTAAAAATAATAAAAGCAATTTACAGCAAGCCAATAGCCAACATCAAACTAAATGGAGAGAAACTTAAAGCATTTCCTCTAAAATCAGGGACAAGGCAAGGCTGCCCACTCTCTCCATATCTCTTCAACATAGTACTTGAAGTTTTAGCTAGAGCAATAAGACAACTAAAAGAGATCAAGGGGATACAAATTGGAAAGGAAGAAGTCAAAGTATCCCTATTTGCAGATGATATGATAGTATACATCAGTGACCCCAAAAATTCCACCAGAGAACTTCTACAGCTGATAAACTCCTTCAGCAAGGTGGCCGGATACAAAATCAATTCAAAAAAATCAGTAGCCCTTCTTTACACAAAAGATAAATGGGCTGAGAAAGAAATAAGGGAATCAACACCCTTCACAATAGCCACAAATAATATAAAATACCTGGGGGTAACTCTAACCAAGCAAGTGAAAGACCTGTATGATAAGAACTTCAAGACCCTGAAGAAAGAAATTGAAGAAGATATCAGGAGATGGAAAGATCTCCCTTGTTCATGGATAGTAGAATCAACATAATAAAAATGGCAATCTTACCAAAAGCAATATACAGATTCAATGCAATTCCTATCCAAATACCAACTCAATTTTTTACAGATCTGGAAAAAACAATTCTCATCTACATATGGAATAACAAAAGACCCAGAATAGCTAAATCAATCATGTACAATAACAGAACATCTGGAGGTATCACCATCCCGGATTTCAAGCTGTACTACAGGGAAATAGTAATAAAAACAGCATGGTACTGATATAGAAACAGACCAGTTGACCAATGGAATCGAATTGAAGACCCAGAAATAAACCCACACACCTATGGTCACTTAATTTTTGATAAAGAAGCCAAAAACCTACAATGGAAAAAGGAAAGCATCTTCAATAAATGTGGCTGGTCTAACTGGATGTCAACATGTAGAAGAATGCAAATAGATCCATACTTATCACCCTGTACAAAACTTAAGTCTAAGTGGATCAAGGACCTCAACATAAATCCCGACACACTAACATTAATAGAAGAGAAAGTGGGGAAAAGCCTTGAAATCATTGGCACTGGTAGCAACTTCCTGAATAGAACACCAATAGCTCAGGAACTAAAACAAACAATCAATAAATGGGACCTTATAAAATTGAAAAGCTTCTGTAAGGCAAAGGACACTGTCCTTAGAACAAAACGGCAGCCTACAGAGTGGGAAAGGATCTTCACCAACCCAACATCTGACAGAGGGCTAATATCCAAAATATATAAAGAACTGAAGAAATTAAACACCAAAAAATCAAATAAACCCATCAATAAATGGGGTATAGAGCTAAACCGAGAATTCACAGAAGAGGAATCTCTAAAGGCTGAGAGGCATTTGAGGAAATGTTCAACATCTTTGGTTATCAGGGAAATGCAACTTAAAACACCTCTGAGATTCCATCTCACACCTGTCAGAATGGCTAAGATCAAAAACTCAAATGATAGCACATGCTGGCGAGGATGTGGAGAAAGGGGAACACTCCCCCATTGCTGGTGGGACTGCAAACTTGTGCAACCACTTTGGAAATCAATCTGGAGATATCTTAGAAAATTGGGAATAAATCTACCTCAAGACCCAGCCATACCCCTCTTGGGCATATATCCAAAAGATCTGAAAAGAAACCAAAAGGACATTGCCTCAACAATGTTCATAGCAGCTTTATTTGTAATAGCCAGAAACTGGAAACAACCCAGATGTCCATCAACTGAAGAATGGATAAAAAAAAACTGTGGTACATATACACAATGGAATACTACACAGCTATCAGAAATGAGAAAATCATGCAATTCAAAACCAAATGGATGGAACTAGAAAAGCTCATCCTAAGTGAGCTCACGCAGTCCCAGAAAGATAAACATGGTATGTATTCCCTTACAAATGGATATTAACCATACATCAGAGGATAACTATCCTACAACCCACACACCCAAATAGACAGGAACCTAGCATATCTATCTTAGGAAAAATTCTACCCACCAGTGAGTCATGGAATCTGCTGCAGGTTAGTGGAACCCCACACCCTAGATGGTGTGCCTTATCAAGCTCCAGTACAAGTGTAAGCTCTTGGGCCTCACATGACGCAAGATCTGAGGGAGTATGATATGTGAGGACCCACCTCATCTGAGGAGAAGGAGAGTACCAAGTAGAGGAACAAGGAGGGAGGGAGGGAGGAAGGGAGGGAGGGAGGGAAGGAGAGAGGGAGGGAAGGAGAGATGAAGGGAGGGGCCAAGAGGGGAGGAGGGAGGAAACTATGTTCTAGAAATAAATAATACTATTTTAAGAAAAGAATTAATAAGCTTAAAAATATAATAAAAATACAATATAAAATTTTCAAACTATAATTTACCTTACTGGCATGAAAAGAAAATGGCCTTAATTTCAGATTAGAATGTTAGACTGCAGGTGGCTACAGAGATTACACAAACTTGATAGCAGCTTAAAAGTTTTTTTTTTTTTCTTTTTTCTTTTTGTAGAGGTATAGGCTATTTCCATGGTTTGGCATTAAAAAGCAGGTAACAGGTTTAAAACACTGTAAATAAATTAAAGGTGACAGCTGTTCAACCTGGTTTTACAAACCTCCAAGAGTTGAAAAAACTTAGAGCTAAGGTAAAATAATGCATGGTGTTAGCCCATGCCTTTACCTCCAGCAGAGACAGGAGGATCACTATAGAGTTAGTTGTCTTATAAATTCTAGAGTTACAAGAAACAGGGTGGTGATGGTGCACACCCTTATTCCCATCATTGGGGAAGAATACACCCTTAATCCCAACACACTAGAGACAGAAACAGGCAGATCTCAGAGCTCAAGGCCACCTGATACAAAACAAGCTCTAAACAGAGAAAAACTTTGATCCAGGAGTGGAGGAGCACATCTTTAATCCCATCAGTTGGGAACCACATGTCTTTGATCCCAAAACTTAGAATGCAGAGACAGGCACATAGGATTTGGAAAGATTTAAGTTTAAAAGCTACTTACAAAAGGCAGGCTGCAATTCAAACAAATTGTCCTTTGAGATCTCAAAATATATACACTAAAGGTTTGTTTAGCTCCAAAATATCAAAATAATTTCTTCTTTAATCCGGATTGAAAGGTAATACTTTATATATTATCAAAAAACCAAATTTGCTCCAGGAAAAATATTACCTGACCCCCCCCAAAAAAGGTAATTGTCCCAGAGTTAGGATTAGGGCAGGGCTCTGTTCTTATCTTTCCAGGAGATTTAAAGCATCCATTCAAGGAATCCAGGGACAACTGGACAACGGAAACCTCAGCAGAAAACAGATCAGACACCAAAGAAGACGAGTGGCCCAGATGATCCAGCCTTGCAGACTTCTTCAATAGCAGTTTCCTCAAAAGTCTATAACCACAACAACTCAAAATCGCTAAGATCGTTCAGCTCCACAGACTACTCCAGCCAGATCTTCAGTAAAGTTCTGAAGATCAGCTTCTGTCTATGAACTTCGTAGGACATCTAAATAGCTGAGCACAAAGGGACTGAACATCAAATGATTCTATTAACATTTTTAACCATTTTTCCATTCTTATTTGGGCCCCAAACAGGTTTACTACATCCCAAATCAGCAGGAAGTCATTTTAAGAGAACAACGTCCCATCCCCAGAAGGTGGGGAGGGTGTTCTTCCCCTTTGGTTATTTGATAGATAATAGAAAATTTTGTTATTTAGGGGAAAAGACTACAAGCTGTTAAATGGTCTTGTTAAATGGGTTTTGGAGGTTAGACCCAGGGACTTCTCTCTTTTGCTTTTCTGTATCCTCCTTTCTCTCCTATATAGGAGTGAACAGACTTGAGAAAAATGGGACATAGACATAGTATAGGAAAGAACAAGAAAAAAGGACAGATTATTGAATATAGCTTTATACCTTTGTATACTGATACAAAATTAATATTATATTTGGCTAAATTGGTATTGATCATTGTATATTAATGCAAATTTAAGATTGTATAGGGCTACATCGGTATTGATCTTTGTATATTGATACAAAATTAAGATTATATTTGGCCACAATGGTATTGACCCTAGTATATTAATGTAAAATTAAGATTGTATTGGGCTACATCGGTACTGATCTTTGTATATTGATACAAAATTAAGATTATATTTGGCCACATTGGTATTGATCTTTGTATATTGATACAAAATTAAGGGTAACGCTTCTTAAAGGTATTGTTTGTAGTAATACTTAAAAATGAAATGTCAAGTTTTGACCTCTCGCTACCAACCGACATAAACTGTTTAGGATAATTAAGAAACGGAAACTAATAGTCATGAAAACGTGTCATTTTGTTAGTTACTATGACAGTCTATCACAGTTATTTTCTAAGCTACTCAGAAATCAAGTTGCTAAGAGACAAGCAATATTTGCTTATCTAAATATAAAAGATAGATAGGGCATCTTCAAAAACCTCAAGAGATCTGCAGAATATGGCATTCAAAGATGTTTTCTTAACTTAAGATTTTTTGATATCGAGACATGTCAGCTCCTGACAGCACCCCCTATTCTAGTCCAAGTAGAAGATGAGCATCGAAGAATCTCCAGTGGGAGATGATTGAATTGGTGGTAAGCTGTTCTCTTGGCAAGAAAAACCCCTTGTTTCAACTGTAGACAGACTTCTGTCCAAAAAGGACAAAACTTGGAAGCAGATATTCGACAGCCTATCTCTGCCAAGACAGGGTAGGTAAGTCCTTCATAATTCCTGCTCTACAACCAAAGTCTGTCAGAGAAATGGGGCCAAATGGCTGAAGATTGATGCTGTAATGTATGGAGAGAAAATGGGAACTGTCCAGGCAGCCACTGGTATGTCATTTTTTAGTTTTGGAAGCTGCAGGCCCTGCACTTCCTATATAATCAGATATATTTATCCCTCTCAGGTCTCTGAGGTGGTTGAAGAATAGATAGCTAGAGTCTCATAGTTAAATTTTGAGTTGTTTAGGAATCAAGAAGGTGATCTGGATCTAAGAAGATATTTTTAAAATTGTGAGGCAAGTTAGTATGAAAGCTGAGTTAGATATAGAACTTTAAACTCATGGAGATGGTTAGATAGTAGAATGTTAAAGTCAGGTGCCAAATACATATGGACTGGACATTGGGAATGTATGCTAAGCCATATAACTCTTATAATTGTGGCCTACTTATTTCTGTTGTTTTGTATTGTATTTATAGTTATAAGAAAAAGAACCATTTTTTGAACTGAAAGGGAGAGCTGTTGGGGGGAAAAAAGAAATACCTTAAACTAAAAAAAAAAAAAAGGAAGGGAAGAGGAGGGGGGGGTGGGGGGGGGGGGGGTGGAAGGGTGGGACTGGAGGGGGTAGTAGGGAGGGGATTGTGATTGAGATGTAACTTGAAGAAATAAAAAATTAATTATTAAAAAAAAGAATAAATAGAAGCTTGTGGGTTTTATTAAAAAAACTTTTTTATTGATTCTTTGTGAATTTTGCATCATGCACCCCAATCCCACTCATCTCCCCATCTCTCTGACATTGCAATCTCCCCTCCAAAAGGAAAAAAAAATCTTGTCATGGAAGCTGTAGTGTGGCCCAATGTGTCACAAAGTATATCCCTTTATCAACACTTCTTTACTTTCAAATATTCATTGCAGTGAGTCATTGGTCTGGTTCGAGGCCTCTGGCTTCTATTACTCTATCAATTGGATCCTCACTGGGACTCCCCTCAGATATCCTGTTGTTGTCCTGTGTCATGAAGATCCTGCAGCTTTGGATCTGCAGGACTGGCCCCTTCACATGCTCCAGAAGTCCATAGATAGGGTAGATGTTGACATGGGCCAACTCAAAGTCCTGGATCTGAGCCTGGGTGGTAGCTGAGCTGGTCAGCTTGCCAGCTCTTCTGAACCCACACCACCACAGTGAACTCCCTAGCACTGTTTGGCAAGCTCACCCAGTGCCACAACAGGCAAGGGGCAGGATCAGCTCTCCTGCTTTCACACCCTCAGGCACTTAACCCTTATCCATGCCACCAGGGCCAGCTCTACTTTGCAGCACAGGCAAGGTGTGTGGCCCACTCTCCTTGCTGCAGTTGGTAAGGGGTGGACCAGCTCTCCATCCTGTCACAGGCACTGAGGGGTGAGGGAAAGGCAGTATCTCTCCCTTGTCCCCAAGCTATCATATGGCCAGTGAGTGGTGGGGCCAATTCTCCCAGGCTCATGCCCTTGGGGCTGTTTCACCTGCAACCCCAACAACCAGGGCCAACTCTACTGGGTGAGGTGCAGTGATGCTCTCCTGAGTGCTACAGCCAGTGAGGGGCCAGGGCATCTCTTCACAGCCCTCACTGTGAGGTTTGTGGTTTGAATGTAATCTCATTTATCAATCTCCCCTTTTATCAAATCAGCCATACGTGAAAGTTGCTGGTTATCTCATCTGTATTCAAAATTCTCAAACCTTTTATCTTTGTCATTAAGACACTAATATTTTATGCTGATTTAGTTTGCATTCATTTGCATAGAAGTACAATTGAATTTTTAAATTTTGTTTTTTCATTAATAATTCAATCATTATTAGAAGAAAGCACAGAGGGTTTGAAGGGAAGGAGAGGGTAGGGGAAAGTGATGAAAATATAATCTCAAACAAAAAAAAAATAAAATTGTAAAAGCTGCTTGGATTCTTCAAGGAAATTATGGACTCTCTAGCTCTAGTGAGGCAATGTACTGAGTTAACATGAAATGCCCACAGTAACTCTATTTGTTCCCACTTTCAACTCACTGTGTGTTTTGCCTCACTGCTCCCCAACACCCTCCACCCCTATCCCAGCTAAGAACATCTTTCTGAGCACTGCATTCCCATTCAGGCACCTGCAGTTGGGGGGGGGTCTATTGTTTTAATCAACTGATCTGAAACCTCCTGCTTGCTCTAATATGTAATCGTGGGAGGGTTTTTTTTTGTCATTGTTGGTTTTGGGGGGAGGTGTTTTTTGGGTTTTGTTTTGGTTTGGGTTTGGGTTTTTTTCTTTATAAACCTTTCCCTGTCTTGCTGCAACAGACAGTTCTTTGTGGCAGAAGACTAGTCTCGAGCTTAAGTAAAGGACTCTTCTTTGGCCTTATATGTGAGTGGTCTGTAACTTTCTCATATGGACTAAAACAATAGTGTCATAATAGGAAATCAATAAGTTAAGCTTGAGATTTATTTCTATATGTTCTGCAGCCAAAGTAAGTGGTGTCTTACCATGATATACAGTGGCTAGCTTCTGTTGTTTTGGAAACCTCTAGGACCTCCCTGACAAATATTCATAGGGAGGTATCTCATTACTTGCACTGAAATTTTTGTTTACTAAATTATATGATCTGGGAGCAGCATTGTCCTTGCTTGCTGGATAATTCTTTTTGAAGTTAAAAAAATTCTATGTTGAAGTTATCTTACTGACTAGTGAGTTTCCATAAGGTTAGGGCATCCTTAGTTTAGGTTAGTTGAACTCAGTACTCTTCCTCCCTTCTCTCTCCCAGAACTCAGCATTGAGCTCTGCTTAATTTTTTAAACCCAGTATTGTCCCCTCTTCTTTTGTATTTCACATATTTCACTTTGTCCTTCCAATTATATTTTAACTGGGTTGTGAGATAATAGGCTTCCATATAGAGTTTCATAGCCTGTTCCTTTGGGTTAGCCTTCCTCTCAAGTCCTGATAGCTCCATGTCCCACATGCTACCTGCTTGTCTCTTTCCACCTCCAGTATCCAACCTCTCCACTATTGTTTTACTGGTAATCTGCTATTCCTTCTCTCTTAAAGTATGTGCCCCCAAATCTCCCTTCAGGTTTTCTGGCTTCCAATTATGACCCAAGTCAAACACAAAGAACATACGATTTGAAGCTAGGATCTGCATATAAGAGAGAACATGTAGCGTTTGTCTTTCTGGAGCTTAGTTACCTCACTCATTATATTTTCCAGTTCCATTTATTTAATTGAAAATTTCTTGATTTCATTTTTCTTCACTGTGGAATAATATTCCATTGTGTATTGGCACAGCAATTTTTTATCCATTTTTTTGGTTGGTGAGCATGTATGTTGATTCCACTTCTTATCTCTTGTGAAGAGAACAATAATGAACATGGAAATAATATATCTCTGAAGGAGGAGGTAGAGTCAGTTGTGTTTATGTTGAGTCCTATAGCTGAGTCATATAGCAGTTTTTTTAGTTCTTTGAAAAACCTCCAGAATGATTTACAAAATGATTTCATTAGTTTATGCTCCCATCAATAGTATATAAGAGAGTTCCTCTTTTCTCATATCTGTACCACATTTGCTGTGGGGAGCAGGTGAAGTCCTGAGTGAATGAATATTATTGAGATGAACAAGGCCCTCTAAAGCCTTAGACTCATGGAAATGGCAAGTCTGCCCTGGGTCAGCTCAGAGCAGTAGTATAGATGTCAACAAATGGTTGACTGTTAAATAAAACCAATTTGTACAGAAAAAAAGCAATTGCAATTTTCTCCTGCAGTCTGAATACAACCTAAGACTGTTCCTCTACAAAGACTTCTTACTGAGGTTAATTAACCTCTTTCCTCCTCCTTTGTGCTGTATAAAATAAATGCACTTTGTTTCTAGGCTGCTGGTGGATTGTCACCATCAGAAAAACTGTCCACCTGATCCTAGCTTGTTCATATATGTGTCTGTTGTATCTTTATTCCCTTCACTGAAGTTAGACCAATCCCTGAAGCTGTGCAGACTGTGACAAATTTGTTATCATTTGTACTCTTGATAATGGCCATTCTGACTGGCATGAGATCAAGTTTTAAATTGGTTTTAATTTAGTTTGCATTTTTCTGATGGCTGAGAAGGCAGAGAACTTTTATAGTGTTTATCAGCCATTTATATCTCTTCTTTTAAGAATTTTCTGGAAAAAAGAAATTTTCTGTTCAGTTTCATAGTCTATTTTTAATTTGGTTGGTTTTTTCTTAATATTTAAGTCCATTATCTCTTTGTGTAGTCTAGACACTAATCTTCTGTCAGATGAATACTTGGAAAAGACTTTTTTTTACTCGTTCTGTGGATTGCCTATTCACTAGCTTTCTAGTTTTCTTGGTTGTACAGAAACTTTATAGTTTCATGAGATTCAATTTTTTGACTGTTGGCACTATTTCCTGTGTTTCTTACTATTACAAGTCTTTATTCATACCTATAAGCTGAAGGGTACTATGTTACCTTTTCTCCTAGCAGTTTCATGGGATCAGGGTTTATGTTAAGACTCTTGTTCTGGCTTTTGTACAGGATGAGAGATAGGGATCTAGTTTCCTTTTTCTGCATGTTGAAATCCAGTATTGCCAGTACTACTTGTTTAAGGCACTGTCGCTTCTTTAATGTGTATTTTGGTATATTTGTAAAAAGAAAATGAAGCAACTGTAATGTGTGGACTAGTACCTGGGGCCTCAATTCTCTTCTGCTGATCTCTGTGTCTGTACCTCTTGATGTTTTCTTTTTGTTTGGAGTTGCTTTGGCTATCTGGGGTCCTTTGTGCACCCATATAAATTTTTGAATTGATTAATCCATGTCTGTGACAGAATGGCTTGGAGTTTTGGTTGGGATTTCACTCAGTTTAGAGATTGCTTTTGGAAGGATGGTCAGTTTCACAATATTGACTCTTCTAGTCCATGAGCATGGGAGATATCTCCATCTTCTGATGTCTTTTTCAATTTCTCTCTTTAGTCTATTAAAGTTTTTGTTGTACAGGTTTTCTGTTTTCTAGGTTAAGTTTATTCCTAGTGTTTTGTGGCTCTTGTGAGTGGGATGTTTCCCATGGCTTCTTTTTCTATCATTGGTGTATAGGATAGCTGTGATTTTTGTATGATGGTTTTAGATTCTGCCAGTTTGCTGACTACATTTATTATTTCTAAGAAGTTTTGGTGGAATCTTGAACCTCTTATGTATAGGATCATATAATTTACAAAAGGGATACTTTGACTTCTTCTTTCCCTGTTTGTATCTCCTTTCTTCTCTCTCTCTCTCTCTCTCTCTCTCTCTCTCATTGTATTGCTCTAGCTAAGGCTTTAAGCACTATATTGAATAAAGTGGAGACAGCAGAGTCCCTTCTCTTATTCCTGATTGCAGTAGGAATACTTTGAGTTTCTTCCAATTAGTGTGATTTTGACTACAGGTTTGTCATATATAGGCTTTATTATATTGAAGTATGTTCCATTCATCCTTAGCCTCTCCAAGACTTTTATAATATAAGGGATGTTCAATTGTATCAAAGGACTTTCTTATCCCTAAAGTTATTGATAGTATGACTTATGTCTTTTAATTCATGAATATGAAGAATAACTTTGTTGATTTGTGTTTCTTGAACAATTGTTACATCACTGGAATAAAGTCAACTTTATCATGATAAATGATTTTTGATGTGGTGTTGAATTCAGTTTGAATTTTATTGAGGATTTTTGTATTTGTGTTCACAAGAGAGACAAAATCGCAATTAAGTTAATCAGAAATTGTAGCAAGAGGCTTTTACTATTTTTGTATTAATTATACATTCTAATTTACTTCACTATCCATAATACTTTATGCCTCCCATCCACCCCTTGTTCCTCCAAACCTCCCAACACTATGCAGGAGAGAAAGAAGGTTAGTGATGAAAGGGGGCATAGTTCTCTTTAGGCTACTTCCTGCTGATTAGGGTCATTGGGTTCTTTGGGGGTAATACTAGTCCCAGTAGAAGTCCAGCAAACCAGGGGACAGCAGCAGGAAGAACAAGCAGCAATTTGGGGGAGCCCAGAAGCCGGAAGAACAGCAACCTCTTCTTTGTAGTCCTTTCTTCTACTTCTTTGTAGATTTCCCTTTTCTCTTACTTCTTTGTAGAGCCCCCTTTCTCATAGGAGCTCTGGCTTTTTATCCTCTCTCCCAAGTCCTCAGAGTTAAACTTGTTCAGCTGGTTAAACCATGCCCCTGCTAGCTCACGAGACAGCTAATACTTCACACCTGTGTCTTAAGCAGCTGCAAACCTGGGATTAAACAAAAACATTCTCATAATTGGTTTTAATACACTTATACCACAAGAAATCAATTTGCTAAGAGACAAGCAACATTAGCTTATACAAATATATGGATATATGGAGATAGAAAGGTGGTCTTCAAAAACCTCAAGAGATCTGTAGAATATGGCATTCAAAGATGTTTTCTTAACAAGATTTTTTGATATTGAGAGATGTGCCTCCTATTCTACTCCAAGTAGAGGATGAGCATCAAAGAAACTGCATTTGGAGATGGTTGCATTACTGGCAAGCTTGTCACTAGGCAAGAAAAATCCCTTGCTTCAACTGCAGACAGAATGCTGTCCAAAAAGTACAAAACTTGGAAGCAAGTAAGTCAACAGCCTAGTTCTGCCAAGACAGGGTAGGCAAGTCCTTCATAATTCCTGCTTTACAATTAATGCCTGTCAGAGATACTGGGCCAAAAGGCTGAAGATAGATGCTCCACTGTATTGAGAGAAATTGGGGAGTGTCCAAGCAGCCAGTTGTCTGTCATTTCTTAGTTTTGGAAGCTGTTGGCTCTGCACTTCCTGTATAATCAGATATATTTATACTTCTCAGGTCTCTGATGTGGTTGAAGACTAGATAGTGATAGTCTCACAGTTAAATTTTAAGTTGTTTAGTAATTAAAAGGATGTTCTAGGTCTAAGAAGATGTTTTTAAGTTGGTAAATCAAGTTAGGATGGAAACTGAGTTAGATATAGAATTTTAAACTCATCAAGATAGATAGATAATGGAATATTAATATCAGTTGCCAAATATGTATGGACTGGGCATTGGGAATATACATTATACCTTATAATTTTCATAATTGTGGCCTAATTGTTCTTATTGTTTTGTATTGTATTTATTGTTATAAGTAATTTTCTTTTCTTGTAATATCCTGTTCTGGTTTGGGTATCAGGGTATTTTAGTTTGCTTTCTGTTGTGATAAGTACTGTTACCAAAAACAACGCAGGGAGGAAAGGGTGTTTTTCAGCTTACAGTTTATAGTTTACAGTTCATCATCAAGAGAAGTCAAGGGAAGAACTCATCACAGGAACCTAGAAGAAGGAACAAGAACAAAGACCACAGAAGAATGTTGCTTACAGACCTGTGCCCACTGGCTTGCTCAATTACCTTTCTTATCAATTAGAATTCAAGAAAATGTCTCACAGACAACCATAGGCTGATGTTATGGAAGTAATATCTCAGCTGAGATCCCTTTTTCAAGGAATGTCTAAGTTTGTGTCAAATTGTCAGTGGTTGACTAGAAGAAAGGATACTAATGACTTCATAAAAAGTTTGAAGGCTTTCCTTCATTTTATATTTTATGGAATAATTTGAGTAAAATTAACATTAGTTCTTTGAAATAGAATTCTCAGTGAATTCAATTGGTCCTGGGCTTTTTTTAGTTGGGAGACTTTTTAAATTAATTTCATTGCTAATTATTAATCTGTTTAAATTATTTCATCTTGGTTTAATTTTGGCATACCATATATAGCTACAAATCCATCCATTTATTCTAAGTTTTCTAGTTTATCAGACTGTGTGTTTCTAAGGCATATCCTCATGATTTTTGAAATTGTTCTCTGGTTTTTTCTTTGTTTTTTGGGTTTTGGGGTGGTTTTTTTGGTCTGTTTGTTTGTTTTGTTTTTCAAGACAGGGTTTCTCTGCGTAGCACTGGCTGTCCTGGACTGACTCTATAGACCAGGATGACCTCAAACTCACAGCAATCCACCTGGCTCTGCCTCCCAAGTGCTGGGATTAAAGCTTTGTGCCACCATACCTGGCAATTGTTTCCTGTTTTAATGTCTCTTTTTAATATAACATTTTAAAAATTGATTCTTTGGGAATTTCACATCATGTACCCTGATTCCACTCACTACCCAGTCCTTTCTTGTCTGCTCTCTACCCTTGTAATCTCACCCCACCCCATCGCCCCAAAAAGAAAATAAGAAAAAAATATCTCCAGTCCCTTTAGGTAAAGACCTATTTCTCTATTTAGCTTCAGTGTTCTCTCACACTGAGCACAGTTGCCTTGTCTTCAGTTACGTCATGTATGTGCCTCAGTCTTTCCTGCCTCTCCATAAAATATTCATTCCTCGTACTGCCACTGGGAGCTGCAAACAGCTTCTTTTGCAAATGTTCATTGCAATGAGTCGTTGGTCTGGTTCAAAGACTCTGGCTTCTGTTACAACATCTATACTGGACCCTCACTGAAACTCTTCTCTGCTATCCGCCTGTTGCCCCAAGTCATTGAGATCCTATAATTATGGTTCCACAGGTTCTCCCATTCCCAGGTCTCCCAAGCCACTCATGCAACTGGTGAGGGGCTGGGCTGGATCAGTACTGCCGTCAGACATCAATATGGCTTCAGGAAGCAGCCCAGACCCCAGGCATACATATGGCTTTTGGTGGTAATACAGACCATAATCATCAACACAGACCTCAGCTGCAATAGGGCCAGGGGCCCAGACATGGCCTTTGGTGGTAGGGCAAGCACATATATCACATGACCTCAGGTGACAGCACAGGTCACTCTCAGCCTGTTCCTCACCTATATCGAGTCTGCAGTTCCTCCTCTCTCCAAAGCACATGAACCGTTCCCTTAACTCTCCCATCTCTCCACCACATACTTGCTCATCATAGTGGTGCCCACCCAGCCTCTTACTGTCTCTCTTGATGTCTCTTTTTCAACTCTAGCTTTATAAACTTCACTCTTCTCTATCCTTTTGCTTAATTTGGCTAAGGGTTTGTCAGTTTTGATTATCTTCTCAAAGAAAGAGTTCTTTTTATTAAGTCTTTGTATTTTTCATTTTTATTTAATTAATTTCCTTATTGTTTTTACTATTTCTTCCCACCTACTTTCCTAGGAGTTTGATTTGTTCTTGTTTTTTGTTTGTGCCTTAGGGTACATCACTGATTTATTTATCTGCAATCTCCTTTTTTTGTTTGTTTGTTTTGTGTTTTTTGAAGCAGGGATTCTCGGTGTTGCCCTGGCTGTCCTGAAACTCTTTCTGTAGACCAACCAGCTGGCCTCGAATTCAAAGATCTGCTTGCCTTTGCCTCCCAAGTGCTGGGATTAAAGGTGTGCTCCACTGCCACCTGGCAAAATTTTTGAGGTAAGTGCTTAGTGCTATAATTTTCCTCTTAGGACTGCCTGCATTGTGTCCGATATAGATTTTAGTATGTCGTGATTTTGTTTTCATTTTTATTCAATTCTAAGAATATTTTATTTCCTTCTTGATTTCTTGAATGACCCATATGCCATTCAATAATGTGTTGTTTAATATTCATAAGTTTGTGTACTTTCTGTAATTTCTATTGCTGTTGCTGTCAAACTTTAGTTAGAATACTATGATTGATGGAATAAATAGTATTATCTCAGTTTTCTCATATTTGTTTTGCATCCTAGCATATGGTTAACACAGGAGATGTCTATTAAGTCATTTCATTTACGTCATTTCACTCCAGTGTTTCTCTGTTTAATCTTTTTCTGGATAATCTATTTATTGGTAATAGTGGTATAATGAAGTCACCCACTGTCATTGTGCTGGTATGAATCTGTGGTTTTACATCTAATAGTATTTGTTTTATACAATTAGGTATATCTTCTTTTGATGTATTTGTTACTTTTCTGTTTCTGTGGATGCAACACCGTGGCCAGAAAAATGTATGGAAGAAAGTGTTCATTTTTTTTTTTGTTAGAGATGCAGAGTGTTAGAGTCCATGATGGCAAGGAGAGCATGGTAGCAGGTGACAGAGATTGCATCTGGGGAAGCAAGATGAGAGCTCACATTTTGAACCACAAACATGAAGCAGAGGAGAGAAAAACTGGAAATGACACAGATCTTTGAATTCTCAAAACCCACCGCCAGTCAGTACTTCCTCCAATAAAGACACATGTCCTTGTCAGAGAAACGGGGCCAGACGACTGAAGATCGATGCTGTAATGTGTGGAGAGAAAATGGGAACTGTCCAGGCAGCCACTGGTATGTCATTTCTTAGTTTTGGAAGCTGCAGGCCCTGTACTTCATATAAAATCAGATATATTTATCCCTCTGAGGTCTCTGAGGTGGTTGAAGACTAGATACTTAGGGTCTCATAGTTAAATTTTGAGTTGTTTAGGAATCAAGAGGGCATTCTGGATCTAAGAAGAGGTTTTTAAAATTGTGATGCAAGTTAGTATGAAAACTGAGTTAGATATAGAACTCATGGAGATGGTTAGATAGTAGAACATTAAAGTCAGGTGCCAAATACATATGGACTGGACATTGGGAATGTATTCTAAGCCATATAACTCTCATAATTGTGGCCTAATTACCTCTGTTGTTTTGTATTGTATTTATTATTATAAGAGAAAGAGCCATTTGTTGGACTGAAAGATGGAGCTGTTGGGGGGGAAAAGATATACCTTAAACTAAAAAAAGGAAGGGGATGGGTGGGTTGAGGCAGAAGAGGGTGGGAGGATGGGACTGGAGGGGGGAATAGGAAGGGGATTGTGATTGAGATGTAACTTGAAGGAAAAAAAAAGACACATGTCCTAAACCTCCCCAAAAGAGTATCAACAGCCAGCAGAGGTGAACTGCATGCTTGAATCTCACCCAGAAGGAGAAATAGAATAGACATTGGAAGTAGATAATGAGAGGTAGGTAACTGGGTAGGAGAGGGAGAGAGGAAGGAAAGGAGAGGGAATCAGTTGTGGGGAGAGTAGGGGCAGAAGGACAGAGGGCAGGGAGAAAGATAGAAAACCAAGGAGAGGGGGCATCTCTGAGACAATCTGGAGACCAGCAACAGGGTAGGCCCCTGGGAGGATATGGGGGTGGCTCTAGCTGAGATTCTTAGCAGTGGGGGAAATAGAGACTGAAGAGGCCTCCTCCTAGCTAGGTAGGACTTGTAGTGGAGGGAGGGGATCAACAATCCACCCACAAAATCTTCAACCCAAAATTTACCCTGTATACAGGAAGTGCAAGAATAAAGATATACCAGAAATTGAGGGAATGTCCAACCAATGATGGACACAACCTGAGACCTACTCCAAGGGAGAGAGCCAACCCCGTCTCTATTAATAATACTCTGCCATGCTTACAGATAGAAGCATAGCATAACTGTCATCCGAGAACCTCCATGCAGCAGAGGATCACAACAGAAGCTAAGACTAACTGCCAACCATTAGTCAGAGCACCGAGTATCTGGTGGGAGAATGGGGGAAAAGATAGAAAGACGTGTAGGGGACAAGAACTCCACAAGAAGACCAACAGAAACTAACCTAGGCCCATGGGGCCTCACAGAGACTGAAGCACCAATCAAAGGGCATGAATGAATGGGACCTAGGCCCCCCTACACATATGTAACCATATGTGGCAACTTGGTCACCATGTGGGTCCCCTAGCAAGTGGAGAGGGGGCTGTCTCTGACATGGACTCTAATGCCTGATTTTGACCACTTCCCCCTAACGGTGCTGCGGTGCCTGAACTCAATGGAAGAGGATGTGCTCAGTCCTGATGAGACTCGATGTGCTGGGGTGTGATGGTACAGGGTCGGGGCCTCCCCTTTTCTGAGAAGAAGGGGTGGGGGGATAAGGGGAAAAAGGTGGGAGAGTATGATCTAGAGGAGAGGAGGGGGAGCCCCATGATTGGGATGTCAAATGAATAAACTTAATTTTAAAAAAGAAATGGAAAAAGAGGGGGGGAAGAAATGGATATGGACTAGAAGAAAAGTCTGAAAAGGGCAGCAGAAAAGCTGTATTAGTAATCCCCGAGGAATAAATATTATCTTGGTTTTTCATGGGCTTTTTTGTTTGTTTGTTTTGTTTTTTTTGTTTTTGTTTTTGTTCTGAGACTTGTGCACCTGGACTTATTTTGTTGGCTGAGGGTTATTTTCCCCCTTGTGTATCTTTTATTTCTTAAATACAAATTGCCTTTTTGTCTTCTAGTAGTGGATTTTCAAATGCTCAGGAGTTGACATAATAGAGTTAAAGTGTGCTTTCCCTCAGTGAGACTGGCATTTAGGGCCAGAGGCTCTTTCTCTAGTCTTTCTCCGAGGGTCATATTTTCATCACTGTCATTTTGGACCTCATACCTGGGTTGGAAGCTTCAATGTGCATTATAGAAGTCCCCACATGCCTATGGATCTTACTTAAAGTCATATTTGGTCCCTACCCCGGGTCCTCAGCTTCTGCTCTGCTGACCTGTGAGCCAGTCAGAGTCAGATGTAGTCCCTACCATGGTTCTGCACCTTCCCATGAAACTCCTTTGAGATATGGAAATTCCCATGTACTTGTGGAGCTCCCAGTTGTGTGCCTTGTCATCCATTGCCTGGTCCACGCAACTCTTCCACTCCAACGTTTGCTCCATTCGGTCTATGTCCACATAACAACTTGTTGCGTTACTTTATTTGTGGAAATATAAAGGTGTATTTATTCACTCCAGATAGGGCATTGACAGATCAAAGACACAATTACATCCAAGTTCAGCTTGATGAATAAATATGTTCATTGAAATATGAATTGGGGATTATTTACAGAAGCTTGGATAACTGAAAAGTCCCACTGCATTATGGGTAAAGTATGAAAAAGACTGCATCACTGGAGTTCCAATCACCAATCGATCTTTCATCTCTTCCATACTACAGCACATCTCAAGACCACAAACAGATAGGGAGTCATTGAGAATGGTGGCTGGAATCTCAACTGAAGATCTGGTGATCCTCCCCTCTTTCCTTCTAAGGGGACTGTTAACAGCCCCATTGTTACCACCAGAGACCTAAATATTGGTGTACTGTTTTATTTCCTTTTCAGAACTACAGATGATGGTGCTGTGCTTCATCATGGCCAATGATCAGATCATACCCAGAGGAAACAGCTCGACCACAACAATCTAAAATATCTGATTGCAGGATATTTTTCTCCAACATTTATTTATTTCTTCAAGTTACATCTTGATCACATTCCCTTCCCTCCTCCCCTTCCTGGTACCACCCTCTTACCCTCTTCCCCCTCACCCTCTTATTCACTTTTTACAAAATTTAAAATGTATCTTTTTCCTTCCAACAGCTCCCCCTTTTAGTCCAACAAAAGACTCGTTTTCTTATAACAATAAATGCAATACAAAACAATAAGAACAATTAGGCCACAATTATGAAAATTATAAGGTATAACACACATTCCCAATGTCCAGTCAATATGCATTTGGCAACTGATAATATTCTATGATCTATCTATCTTAATGAGTTTAAAGTTCTATACCTAACTCAGTTTCTATTGTAACTTGCATTACCAACTTAAAAACATCTTCTTAGATCTAGAATATCCTTATAATTCCTAAACAACTTAAAACTTAACTGTGAGACAATAACTATCTAGTCTTCAACCACATCAGATACCTGAGAAGGATAAATATATCTGAATAAACAGGAAGTTCAGAGCAAGCAGCTTCCAAAACTAAGAAATGACAGACAACTGGCTGCCTGGAAAGTCCCCAATTCTCTCTATAATGTTGGAACATCTATCTTCAGCCTTTTGGCCCAGTATCTCTGACAGACATTAATTGTAAAGCAGGAAGTATGAAGGACTTGCCTACCCTGTCTTGGCAGAGCTAGGCTGTTGACTTACCTGCTTCTAAGTTTTGTCCTTTTCAGACACATTCTGTCTACAGTTGAAGCAAGGGCTTTCTCTTGCTCGGTGACATGCTGGTCATTTAATGCAGCCATTTCCAAATGGAGTTTTTCGATGCTCATCATCTTCTTGGAGTAGACTAGGGGGTGCTGTCAGGAGACAGCAGGATATTTTAAATAACATTTTTTTATTAGTGTGTGTGTGTGTGTGTTGTGTGTTGTGTGTACATACATACATAATGCAATTCACCTGGGGAGGTCAAAAGACAGCTGTGTAAAGTCAATTCTCTCTTTCCACCTTGTTTTTCTTTTCTTCTTCCTTTTTTTTAATTTATTGAGACTGGGTCTCTTTGTAACAGCTGTGGCTGTCCTGGAACTCATTCTGTAGACCAGGCTGGCCTTGAATTCACAGAAATCTGCCTGCCTCTGCCTCCCTATCTTTCCACCTTTCTATGGCTTCTGGGAGTTGAACTCAAGTGAACATTTTACCCACTGAGTCATCTCACTGGCCTCTTAAAGAAGGATCTTAATCTATTCTTTATATATATATAAAGAATATATATAAATATATATAATATATATATATTATAAGTACATTGTCATGCCTTTCCATGTAAATAACCCATTTCCCCCACACCATTTCAAAGAGTGTTTATGTTGACTAATTTTTAAATGAAAATCTGATATATTATGGGGATGCTGCAGTTTACTTAAATCTTTAGTTTGAACTACATTTCATCAGGGAGAATGAAAGAACATTGTTCCATTTCTGCCAGTTGAAAGTAGAAGTCCACCGGATGGAGGCAAATTGTGATATGCCATGAAAGCCTCAGGCACACTTCAGGAGGACAAAGTACACTGGTTGCACACTCAGAGCTGCCTGCCACATGCCACCAATGTACCTCATGTGCTTTACACTCAACCATGTGGTAGCCAATCCAGCTTCTGGTACTTCATGTCACAGTTGAAGGAGAATATCTCCAGGGAGATACTGTAGTATGGGCAGGTGTTTGAGACATTGCCATTGCACATGAAGAACTTTGGCAACTGGCTGCATTAAGGTTCCCACAATAGCACACACATGAGTACTGGGATCTGATCATGACTGTTACAGTCACACAGGGCTACCACAGCATAGACTCCCAGCACTATAATCATCCACATCCATCCAGATCATGAAGCATGGAGGGATTGCAGAGTGCAAGTGCCATCAGCTGGCCATCATGCAGTTGCAGGAATCCAAGATCAAGTTTCTACTGCCCCCACCACATGCTGCCATGCCAGTACAAGCAGCTGAGCATCACCACCAAGAGTCCCAACACCTTTTTCTAGACCAGGAGAACTACTGAATAAACTTCAGAGAGTCTTGTCTGGGTGTAAAAAATAGTAGAAGAAGAAATTAAGTAGAAGTCCATGTTCCCTACTCAGTCTCTGGTGACTTCCAAGAGTAAACCACTACTTTCGAGTGAGTAGGAGTCGTAGCTTTCCATGTCTTTTCTGCGAACCCACAGTACTGAGCCTTCTTCTGGGTCCATTTGAATCAAAATCCTTGTTGTTACAAGACCCTGCTGCTAAGTTCACAGTCTACCATGACCAGACAGCCCTGAGCTTGGAACAAAATGGAGGACTCCCTTTTCCAACAGGGCTTCCTCTTTTTTGCCTCACCTTATCTAGGGAGCCTGATCACAACATCATCTACCCGAGGAATGCTTCATAGTCCTTAGCCAAGGTTTACCTTCCTTGCTCCTGTTAAGGACCCACCCAGCAAGCACCTGGGGTTCCTGGAGTGCCTCTCCATGAAAATGAGGCATTCCCAGTAACTTAAGCCCCCAACTAATGATGTGCACTCACCCTGGGAACCTCCACCCCACTCCTCAAGGTTCATATAACCCTTGTTCACCTGTGGAGAGCTGAGTGCATATTAGAAGAGATGCTGGGAGAGAACTTTTCCCCAGCTTGGTGATGGTTGACTTACTTGACTGGCTTCACATTCTCTTAACAATTATAGTATGCTTTGCCAGAATGTCTCCTTGAGACCTTTGCTGTCAGTGCATTTTATTTGCCAAGTTCCTTGTTTCTATTGTATCCAAGACTACAGAGTTTTCTAGTAACAGAGGGAAGGATATTATAACATTATAATGCTGATATGTAACTAACTGTTGCCACCTGCACACAAAATATCACACTGCTCTGCCCATGTGACTTAGTTGCATGGATCTGTATCAGACTTTCTGTGTTAAACATAACCTGGTTGCTGGACTTATAAAAAGGGACTGTGAAATAAAGACAGGGCTCTCCAGTATTAACCAGGAGTCCTCCCGATCCCATGCTTTGTCTTCTCTTATTAATATCTTAATTCTTATCTCAGCTTTAATTTCTCAATCCTCACATCCTCAGTCAATGACCCCCAGTCTTTCTGGCAGGATCCTGACACACAATCTGTGAATCCTTCTAGGTAGGGGAAATAAAAGAGACATGGGAAATGGATGGAGAGAGGGATCTGGACAGGAACCCAACATTACTGCCATCCAAGAAGACTTATCCAGAGGAAAATGGAAACAGATGCAGAGACCCACAGCCAAACATTAGGCAAAAATCAGGGAGCCTTGAGGAAGAGTTAGGGGAATGTTTGAGGGAGCTGGAGAGATCAAGGACACCACAAGAAGACATAAAAAGTCAATTAACTGGGACACAAGGGAGCTCATAGACAGAACCACCAACCAGAGAACATGCATGGACTACTCCTAAGCACACTACACATATGAAGCTGATGGGCTGCTTAGTTCTCAAGTTGATCTCCTAATAATTGGAGTGGGGCCTATCTCTGACTTGGACAAGGTTGCACACCTCTGGATCCCATTTTCCCAGCAGAACTGCCTTGTCTGGCCTCAGTGGGAGGGGAGACACTTAGTCCTGATGTGATTTGATATACCAGAATGGGTTGGTACCAGGTGTGTGGAGGGGATTATGGGGGAAGTAGGTGAGAGGGTGGGACTGGAAGGAGAGAAGGGGATGGGGATTGGAATGTAAAATAAACAAGCAAACAAATAAATAAAATATTTTTTAAAACACACACACTGTTTCACTGAATATTGTCTAAGAAAACTATTTCACTTAATACCATCTAGAAGAGCTGTAACACTGAAATCCCCCCTGCCACTCCCACTCTCACCCTGCACTCACCGCTAGACTGAGATCCTGCTGACCCACCTGTTCCAGGTTCTGCTTCATGCTTTCCAGCCTAGTGTGCAGCAGTGCCTGGACACCCCAGGGAGGAAGTGGAAGGCAGAACCACACCTCGTGATAGCTAAAGAAACTCCATTTTATGTTTGGTATCCATTATGGCATCCACTAGCCATTTGTCTCTGATTCCAGTCCCTGGAAGATAAGTTCCCAGTAACCCTGACTCAGTTACTCCCACCCAGAAATGTACAATTGTGACCATCTACTTCTTATGACACAACTAACTGCCTTTTGGCTTCTGTAACTTGCTTGTGCAGTCAAAGACTATTTGAGGTTGCCTTGACTTCCTAATCTTAGCAGATCAGAGCAGCTCACGGTTTTTTGTACAGATACTCAAGGTCTTCTTGTGGTTCATCTTTTTTAAAAAAAAAAAAATCCTTCCCTCACCCTGCTTCACATGGTGATCTTCAGTTTGGCTAAGAGATTTGTCATTCTACTAGTAGTAATCAATAAACCTTTTAATGATAATTTAATTGAGTCTGTGATCTTTCCTTGGTGGTCTTGAACTCCATAACATCCTGACCCCTATTTTTCCTTTCTTGACACCATTCCACTGGGGGTATTGTAGATGTCTCCCTACAACCTGGATACAATTAACTTCTAGGCTTCTTATCCATCCCTTGTTGGTAGAAGTGATACAGAATAATAAATAGATTTTTGTGTGGCAGTTAGGCTGAAATAAAGCAGTTATTTTATACAAGTTTTCCCTGCTTCCCTGTTTCTCCTTTTTCTCCTTTATTGTCTTCAATAGAGAGAGTAGACTTTTATTGAACCTTTGTTGTTTCTTACAGTGTTGAGGTTGGAGCCCAAGTCTTGAAGCATCCCGGGCCAGGGTGCTCACCAATGGGTTACATCTATAGCCTTTGCTTGTTCTTTTTTGTCTACCTACTTTTTTATTGTCTTTTTCAGTTCTAAATCTAGTATGTACAAGGCAAAAGAGAGAACTGAAGAACTTATCAGTGGCTTGTCCTTTATGTTTCAAGTTTAGTCTGTGTGATGTATTCTTTATCTTTCAGAAACTTCTTGCATTTCTTTTATGTCTAAGATTTTTAAATTATTATTATTTTACTATTATTACTATTGTTATTATTGTATGTGCATAATGTGTATATGAGACCTGCCATGACATACATGCAAAAGACAGAGGACAATTTTTGGGAGTTGATTCTTTCCTACTGATATGGGTTATAGAGATATATATCAGGGCATACAATTTAGATTGCTAATCCCAAGACTTCTTTGATTTTGTGTTTGTGAGTCACAGTCTGACCATGTAGTTCATGCTGGCCTGGAACTCATTATATGATTAAGGCTGGCATTAAGTTTATGGTCTTTCTTCCTCAGTCTCTTCAGTTCTAGGATTATAGTGCAGAAAGCACAAAGTCCTTCTGCTCACAGATAAGCATTAGAAAAACCAGGAATGTTAAAGACACAGGATGACCTCCTCCGTGGAGGTCTGTACGTGTTTTCTGCCCAGATGGCTGGAATGGATGTAGTTAAGAGCCTAGTGACCTGTGATATCTGGAGGACCAGGTCACACCTGAATCCCTCAATCTTGAGCATTGCTTCTCAATCAATAGAACACATCCCTACAGGAGATGTCACATGTACTTGTAGATTGGTGACCTCTATGACGACCTAGACCACAGGAGATTCTCCCATAGGTCTTTAAGTTATAGAATTTTTTCTTTATTTTCTTTTCTTTCTTTCTTTTTCTTTTTCTTTTCTTTTTTTTTTAGTTTTTCAAGACAAGGTTTCTCTGTGTAACAAAGTCCTGATTGTCCTGGAACTCACTCTGTAGACCAGGGTGGCCTTGAACTCACAGAAATCCACCTGACTCTGCCTCCTGAGTGCTGGGATTAAAGACCTGTGCCACCATGTTCAGCTACAATCCATTCTTATATAAAGGTCACATGTACTTTGTAAAAGAATTTCAATGTAGTGACATCTTAAGCTTTATTGTGATAATTGTCACCAGGAAACCCTTTTCCAAAGTTGTACTGTACTTAAATTTGTCTAAAATAAACTGCCCAGTGTTACACTCTAGAAGTTTGAATCAACACTGGGTATTGAGTCATGTTGAACTGGATATCCTTCTTGCCTCTCTCAGATTTTTACTCTGCCATTCTTGGTGTTTGCAGACACCCTTCACACTATAGGTGTGTAGCAGCAAGTTGTCTTAGAAGAATGGGGGTGTGATTTGCTTCAATTTCCTGGACATTTTAAAAAACATTTTTAGCTTGGTGTGGTGGTGTATACCTGTAATCTCAGGACGTAGGAGGTAGAGGCAATACCATCAGCAGTTCAAGGCCAGCCTTGGCTACATGGCAAATTCAATGCCACATAGCCTGGGTTGTTAGAGATCCTGTATTGCAAAAATAAAACAAAAAGAAAACCCCTCATTTTACACACAGAGGCCAGTGTTATGGCTACTCATTATCCAGTGTCCATTATGTTGCTATTCTTATCCTACCTACTTCCTGTTTATCTTTGGCTGTATTGTGAAGTGAAAAATCATGTCACTTCACTCACAGATCTTTTAGTATTTTTCTCACGATAAAGACTTAAAAATATAGAGAGCCATAGGGTAATCATTGTAGCAAACAAAATCAACAATAAATTATTCACCCAGATTTTACTAAAACCCTTTTCTGAGTATGTCAAGCAGCATCACGTCCTGATTATTGCTAAGAAGCCTGCTATATACAGCACCATTAGAAAATTACTGTGCTGATGGATGAAGTGCAAAAATAAAGGGCATTTTATTATAGCAACATGGTAACCATGGTGTTCTGGCAATCAGACTTGATGATCACTTGGATTCCCTGGCTCAAAATTCTTTCTATATACTCTTTCTTGGTATTTTTCCCGTCAAACTTTGAACAGGTGGTTTGAGCAGAAACAGTGGGCTGTTAAATTCATATTAGCTTTTATTTTGTAGAAGTAATTAAGATTTTGGGTATTGGAGCCATGCTTGCTGACTGAAATCAGACTTTGTACCATATAAGTTTTTGTGTTAGCTTTTCCATGTCACAGTTTATTCTTTTTGGAAACTACAAAAACTTCTCTACTATTTGTAAGGCTAGTGGCAAAGACCACATGAGAGTTTAGAAAAATACTCAGAACAGACGTGTTTAATAAATGATAGCTTATTATTGTTTTTATTCTAGTTCACATTATATATAATTATTTATTATCACAATTATTATCATTAAAAGCTAGCTGCTTTCTTTAATTAATGTTTTCTTCCCCACCACCCACTTATTTTCTCGCTTTTTCCTTTGAGACAGGGTTTTTACTCTACTGATGATCATCTGCTTTTAGCTTCCCTGGTGCTGTGTACCATCGTGCCAGACTTCAATTAACAACTTCTTATAGCTTAGCCTAATTGTTAACATGCCTTGAGATTCTTAACACTTTCCTTTATAGTGATGTATTATAGATGGAAATTGGGGGGGGGGAAGGTACAAATCCTGGAATTCATTTTCCTCAAAGACAGATGAATCACAGTAAGCTATA
Source organism: Lophiomys imhausi (assembly GCA_907164525.1). Taxonomy (NCBI): domain Eukaryota; kingdom Metazoa; phylum Chordata; class Mammalia; order Rodentia; family Muridae; genus Lophiomys; species Lophiomys imhausi. Next base: position 209,538 of record CAJQZJ010037498.1, on the reverse strand, counting down.
GAGCTGAGCTCACAAAACACTGGAATATTGGAAACTTGCCTTTCTTCCTTCTTTCAGGAAAGACTTTCTTGTGGATATTTCTTTGTACTGGAGTTTGAATTCAGGATTCATTCATACTAAGCAACCATTATGCCACTGGGCTATGTCCCCCAGTCTTTAATAAACATTTTTATTCTGTTAGATACTCTTGCTGAGTTTCCCACTCTAGCCTTGAACTCAGTTGTTTGTTCTCTAGGCAGGGCTCACTTGCCTAAGCCTCTGAAGCAACTGAGAACACCTGATGTGCTCACATCCTGCAGAGAAGAGACATCAGTTTTAGCTTACCTGGAATTCTTTCCGTCCCTGTACATGCAGACCTTCATTATTTATCCCTCTCAGGTCTCTGAGGTGGTTGAAGACTAGATACCTAGAGTCTCATAGTTAAATTTTGAGTTGTTTAGGAATCAAGAGGGTGTTCTGGATCTAAGAAGATGTTTTTAAAATGGTGATGCAAGTTAGTATGAAAACTGAGTTAGATATAGAACTTTAAACTCATGGAGATGGTTAGATAGTAGAACGTTAAAGTCAGGTGCCAAATACATATGGACTGGACATTGGGAATGTATGCTAAGCCATATAACTCTCAGAATTGTGGCCTATTTATTTCTGTTGTTTTGTATTGTATTTATTGTTATAAGAGAAAGAGCCATTTGTTGGACTGAAAGGGGGAGCTGTTGGGGGGGAAAAGATATACCTTAAACTTAAAAAAAAGGAAGGGGATGGGGGGGTTGAGGAGGAAGAGGGTGGGATGGTGGGACTGGAGGGGAGAGTAGAGAGGGGATTGCTATTCAGATGTAACTTGAAGAAATAAAAAATAAATTAAAGAAGAAACTAATTAAATCATACTTAGATTGTCTACAGAAGGGACAAGATGCTTACTCTCTTTCTAATTCTTGAAATAAAATTATCTTTGCTTGTCTAACTATAACTCATAGACCTGACAGATAAAAAACAAATTGTTCTCCACTTCCATCCAATTAATCTGTATTAGAAACATAATGTGACAACCAAGGAGACAAAAAAAAAAAACTTCTTTCATGTTAACAAGAATGTCACTGTGAAACCCTGAAGGGGCAGAGTTATTTCTGCCTGCTGTACATTAAAATCTGTGATAAGTCACACATCTGGGGAAATACCTTTCTGCTTAAGGAAAGTTCATTCCCCAGAGATTGCACCCTAAACTGTAGCATGCACACTCATCTCCATGCAATGTATTCTGAATATTATGGCTCAATAGCTTTTTGCTAAGTCCTAGAAAGACTCATCTCTCACCACAAATGTGCCACCAACCCCAGGTGGTGTGCACATGTGCCGTGTGTGTGTGTGTGTGTGTGTGTGTGTGTGTGAGTGTGTGTGAGTGTGTGTGTGTTGGAGGTGAGATTGATGACTAGGTGGTGAAATTCAAGCAATGGAAAAGAGAGTTTCTTCTGTCTCCAAGCAATGTATCATCATAGGCACTTGAAACCTGCAAGAACTCTTATGCCTATGACTGCATAGAATCCTTGTTTAATAATCTATACAGCATCTCCTACACCTCTCACACTTTAGTGAATCCAGAGCCAGTGGGTAAGATGGAAGAGGGCAGAAAACACCATCCTATTACCTTCTTATTATATTCCAATATCTACTTTCTCTTTTTAACCCTGTCCCCAGTTAATGATTCTCATAACTTATCTAGTGAAGAAACAGAAGCTCTTTGACATAAGGGAAGAGATGCATTATCTGTTTTAGCAGAAGCAGCCAGCAAGCCTAAAAGTGCCAGGTAGTACACAGAACACCACAGGACTATCTTAATAAATGTAACAGATGGGAAACAGTCAGTAACTTAGAGTCAATAAAGAGGGGGAAATGGTCTTAATCCTGAGTTGCAAGAGAAGGAATTCCAAAACAAACAAAATTTGGGAATCAGTGTGAAGGAAAGGAAAGATTTAAGCCACAAGTCATAAATTCCAGTACCTGAAAGAGTCAGGCAGTTCCTGTGAATAGATAAACTCAGTCAGCTATTGCCCACTGAGCGTGGTGAGAACACAGAAACTTGGTGAATACCAGTTCTTTAATGATGGGGCAGTTGGTGAAAATGTCATAATCGCCAGTGTTACAAACTTCTTGATGCATCTTTTACCGCATGCACTTAGAAAGATGAAGCATCATTTCTGTAAAATGGTTTAACAATGTCAAACTTAATTTGGATATGAGAAAGTAGGGAGGCATCCAAGTTAGCTGGAAACAAATAAGGATGTATTGTTTTAAAAAAAATGTCGTTGTCTCCTGACAGCACCCCCTATTCTCCTCCAAGTAGAAGATGAGCATCGAAGAATCTCCAGTGGGAGATGATTGAATTAGTCGCAAGCCTATCTCTTGGTAGGAAAAGCCCCTTTCTCCAACTGTAGACAGAATGCTGTCCAAAAAGGACAAAACCTGGAAGCAGGTAAGTCGACAGCCTAGCTCTGCCAAGACAGGGTAGGTAAGTCCTTCATAACCCCTGCTCTACAATCAATGTCTGTCAGAGAAACGGGGCCAAATGACTGAAGATCGATGCTGTAATGTATGGAGAGAAAATGGGAACTGTCCAGGAAGTCACTGGTATGTCATTTCTTAGTTTGGGAAGCTACAGGCCCTGCACTTCCTATAAAATCAGATATATTTATCCCTCTCAGGTCTCTGAGGTGGTTGAAGAACAGATAGCTAGAGTCTCATAATTAAATTTTGAGTTGTTTAGGAGTCAAGAGAGTGTTATAGATCTAAGAAGATACTTTTAAAATTGTGTTGCAAGTTAGTATGAATGTTGAGTCAGATATAGAACTGTAAACTCATGGAGATGGTTAGATAGTAGAATGTTAAAGTCAGGTACCAAATACATATGGACTGGTCATTGGGAATGTATGTTAAGCCATATAACCCTCATAACTGTGGCCTAATTACCTCTGTTGTACTGTATTGTATTTATTATTATAAGAGAAAGAGCCATTTGTTGGACTGAAAGGGGAAACTGTAGGGGGAAATAAGATATACCTTAAACTTAAAAGAAAAAAAAAAGGGAAGAGGATGGGGGGTTGAGGGTGGGAGGGTGGGACTGGAGGGGGAATAGGGAGGGGACTGTGATTGAGATGTAACTTGAAGAAATAAAAAATAAAGGAAAAAAAATTTTTAAAAAATGCCGTTGTCAGCACTGTGAGATTTTGCCAAAGCAAAGCTGCATTACATAAAATGCTAAGCAAAAATTTTCAGGTAGAGAGAAACAAAAACAAATGCGATTTCAGGTCCTCAAAAAGTCACACAGCACTTTAAGAAAACCATTTTGTTTGTCATCTTAATATCTCTCTATATAATCTTTCTCACTATGATACATGAATAATTACTTAAAGAAAAATCAGGACTCTATTCTGTGCCTAAACTGTCAATGGTGAGTTCATCTACCCTGTTACTGAGGACTCTATCCTGTGCCTCCACTGTCAATGGTGAGTTCATGTACCCTGTTTCTCAGGCCTCTATCATGTGCATTCACTGTTATGTGGTTACTTTACTACCCTGTTACTAAAGCCTCTATCTATCCTGTGCCCCTGTCATATGTTGAGTTCATCTCCCCTGTTACTGAGACCTCTAACTTGTGCCTTCACTGTCACCTGGTGAGATCAACTACCCTGTTACTGAGGCTTCTATCCTGTGCATTCACTGTCCTTTGGTGAGTTCATGTACCCGGTTACTGAGGCCTCTATCCTGTGATTAAACTGTCAATGGTGAGTTCATCTGCCGTGTAACTGAGGCCTCTATGGTGTGCTTTCACTGTCATATGGTTAGTTCATCTACCCTGTTACAGAGGACTGTGTCCTGTGCCTTATCTATCATATTGTGAGTTCATCTACCCTGTAACGGAGGTCTCTATCCTGTGCCTTCACGCTTATATTGTGAGATCATCATCCCTGTTAATGAGGCCTCTATCCTGTGCCTTAACTTTCATATGGTGAGTTTCTCTAATCTGTGACTGAGGCCTCTAACTTGTGCCTTCAATGACATATGGTGAGTTCATGTACCCTGTTACTGAGACTGGTATCCTGTGTCTTAACTGTCATATTGTGAGTTCATCTACCCTGTAACTGAGGCCTCTAACCTGTACCTTCACTGTTATATTGTGAGATCATCTGCCCTGTTAATGAGGCCTCTATCCTGTGCCTTCACTGTCATATGGTGAGTTCATGTACCCTGTTACTGAAGCCTCTATCCTGTGCCTTCACTTTTGGGGTCACATTAATTTCTGAGTACATGTGTGTTGTTGACACAAGTATGGCTATGTGAAGCATGCCAATACCTCAGACTCATGAGACTTTCAAAGTGTTCATCACTTTTTAAAATGTATGTACATATTTACACACAAATATACATCCATATATAAAATACATATATATATATTTCCTCTTCATTCAACTGTATATAATAAACATAATTTGTTTCTGGAATGCTTGTGGTTTCACTGGCAGCACATTGCCCATTATGATTCCAACTTTTCTGTATGTATATATGGTATTTTCTTCATTCCTTGTTGCCACAGTCCGGGAAATCCCAAAGCCATGGAAGTCTCAGCAAGTTGCTTCTGAACAGGGACCCTGACTCCAGGGAACTCCCATTGGCCAGGCACTTCTTACAAGAAGTGTAAAAAAAAAAGGTAAGAGGAAGTGCATGTCTATGTATAAGACATAAAACACGGAACAAGCAAAAACTAGAGATAAAGAATTATACATACTTTGAACATGATTTTGAAGAACCAAGGAAATAAAGCAAAAAGCTTCAATTTTTAGACCATGTTCAGGAGATATACCCATAGTTTCCAGAAGAATGGAAAGTATATTTGAGGGGGGAAAAGAAAAAGAAAATAGACTGATAGATAAATGGCCAAAGGTCCTGAATATATTCCTATTTTTACTTTTGGTTTATGGGTTCTTATACATGATTTCATAGATCCGCAGCCATTTAGTCCCAAAAGGGTAGGCTGTGTCCAGGTGGAGTCTGGCTTCATAGGTCTTGCCCCTAAGTTTATAAAAGACTCAATCCATGGGAAAATTGCATCTTGGATTTGGGTTACTGTAAGATTTACATAGGAAATCTTGGTAGGTTTAAGTGCTATCTAGTTTTTGAACAACCTGACTCAAATAACCTGGGGCAAATGCTTCCCTATCATCCAAAAAAAATCCCTTTCAAACTATAAAAGTGAGGGTGTGTCAGATCATGGTCCAAGATTGGAGTTGTGTGAAGAGATTTCTGAGTATTGAAACCAGGATGACCTCAGTTTCTTCAAAAATATGGAATTGTTCTTGGATTGTGCTTTTGTGCTCCTCCCAGGTATAGTGGTTACGAGTGAGGTTACTTCAGAACAGTCATTACAAGTGGATATTGTTATTTGTTTATATGCCTCTATGGAAAACCACATTTCTGCCATTGGCAGCTTGCCTTTATGAGTGCACACTTTACTCACGTGACTCCTCTTAACCCTCAGAGCATAAATTGTCTGAGGCTTGGAATAAAATTGTCTATTACATGGGACTTTAGTCCACCTCCCCTCTCCCAGGTCCCACCACCTTTAAAGCAGTAAGGAAGGGTGTTTGTTTGTTTGTTGCTGGTAAACAAAAACTTTTACTAAGGTTGAGAGAACCCACACATACCACAGCCAAACAGAGAGAAAGACCCTACACAAAGCAGAGGAGAGACTTGGAAAGCCAAAGCTCATCAGCCTCTCCTTGAGAGCTGGGTTTTCTTTAAGTCTTAGAAAGGTCTTCCTCTCCTTATTTAGGATTGATCATACTGAAGAAAGAAAGGATGGCTGGTTAGGCCATAGCTGCTACGCAAATATGTCCTGATCTGACCTTGAACTTGTGACACTATTCCATCAGCAGGTGGCTCTACTGTTGAAAGAAAAAGCCCACAATGCTTTTGTTTTAAATTTCCAGGTCTTTGTCTCAGGCCAGGAGGTGAGGAAGTAACCAGCCATGTTGGAATTTCATATTTATTACCTATTTATGGCTGCTCCCCTCTACCTGTCTGGCTATCAGTGAATCTCTCTAATTCCTAGTCCCTCATTCTCACCTCTCAAAGGTCACCCTAACTGCTGTTAGGGTTTTAGGGTGCAGACCACTATTACTGCTTCTGTGCTGGCAAAAGGGGCAATGTACAAGAGACAACAGAGTACCTCAAAGAAAGGTCAGTCTGGAGTCCATGATAAAACATAACAGATGTTATGGTTCGAGAATATAAGACCTTGAAGTATGGTACGTGAGTAAAGTAGCATCTATAACATACAAAAAGTGAGACTGTTGATACTATTATAATATTGTAATGAAAATAATTGGAGCCGGGTGGTGGTGGCGCACGCCTTTAATCCCAGCACTTGGGAGGCAGAGGCAGGCGGATCTTTGTGAGTTCGAGGCCAGCCTGGTCTACAAAGTGAGTCCAGGACAGCCAACAATACACAGAGAAACTCTGTCTCGAAAAACCAAAAAAAAAAAATAGTTGGGGCAATTTTGCCCTTATTAAAGGAAGAGGACAAGCCAAAAAACAAACAAAGAACCTTTGGCAGGTGTGGTGGTTTGAATACAATGGCCCCCATTGGCTCATAGATTTGAGTGCTTCACCATCCCGGGAGAGGCACTACTAGGAGGTATGGTCTTGTTGGAGTAGGTATGACCTTGTTGGAGGAAGTGTGTCACTAAGGGTGGGCTTTGAGGTTTCAGAAGCTGAAGCCAGGCCCAGTGTCTCTATCTGCTTACTGCCTGTGGGTCCAGATGTAGAACTCTCAGCTCCTTCTCCAGCTCCATGTCTGCCTGCATGCCATCATGCTTGCCATCATGATGATAATGGACCAAACCTCAGAACCTGCAAGCCAGCCCCAATTAAATAAGAGTTGTTATAGTCATGATGTCTGTTCACAGTAGTAGAAACCATAACTAAGACAGAAGGTGATACCAGGGACTGGGGTATTGCTGTGATGGGCCTGACCATGGTTTTGTTTGGAGGAGTGTGGACTTTGGACTTTGGATTAGGAAAGCAGTTGAGTACTTTAAGCAGGGCTTAATGCGCCATCCTAGTAAGAGCATGGAAGACATTAGTGCTGAGGGTCATTTGAACTGTGGGGATCCAGCTCAAGAAGGTTCAGAGGGGAAGAATATTACTATGTGGCCTAGAGATCATTCTTGTGATTTTTTTTTTGGAGTAGTACTTTGTTTATTTGTTAGAAAAACAGAAGCCTGATGGATCTTATATACAAAACAAGATGCTTTTTTTTCAAGGATTAAAAAGCACTCCTTAAAAGTTTTAAATGGGAACATGGATGACACAATGCTGTTTCTCCCAGAAACACATGAACAAATATGCACACGGAATTTGTTATACACTGATCAAAATCATTTAGGACCAAGTCAGGACCACAGAGCCCTGCGTGTCACAGTTCCACCATGGCAGACACTGTGGGAGTATATGTCTGCATTTGGGCACAGAAGTGAATTGACTCAGACCCAGGTGAATAAAGTAGAAAACTCACTACCACGTTAGAATACCAGCAGAATTCATCCAAAAGGTAGGCCCACAGCAATTCAGTATACTGAGCTGAAGAACTCAGGGGTGACAGGTGGATAATCACAGCATTATCGTCACTCCTGGGGTCTGGCACATCTTCAGCCACCAGTTGCCAAGGACACCTCAACACCAAGACAGTATCACTCTGACTAACTCCCAGGACCCCAGCTGCTGCCTGCAGCCTGGATTAAGCACTGGTCAGACCCTTTCTTCCTGGGTAGAGGCAGGGTTGTAGAAAGCCATGCAGACTGCTGGTGTTTTTGTTGGTCACACACAACTAGTCCTACGAGATAAGGGTGGGGAGAGTTTGTCCTCACTGTTTCTAGGGATGAGGCTCACCATCACAGGTGGCTAAAATATTTGGGGACAAGTCCATCTCAAGGCCTCACTACTCACCCATACATACATCAAGAACAGGACAGTGAAAATGAACACGTGGGTGGAATCACCTTTTAGAGCCACAATTAAAAGCAAATCAGTAGCTCTCATATGAAAAGGTTTATGTGGATGCTAGAATCCCCCAGCAACTGGAGACTGGATGATCTGGGCCCTGCTGAGCTGCAGAGCCAGCAGCCAAGATTCCCGCACTAGACAGGGGATGGTTGCTTAGCTATTCGCTAGCTGCTGTGCTTTGAAGTGTTTTCTATTACAGGCCATGACTACACAATCCAGAGACAGCCTGGGCCAGGGACCAGAGTCCTTCATGAAGCATCCTTGTCCTAGTGGCATCCTGACATACCTCATCCACTTTAGCACTTCTTGAGGTGACAGCTGCTGCTGTCTCCAGGCCTGAATATTTGCACTAGCAAATGGCCTACAGTTCCAGCCTCTGTCTTTGACAGAGGCTACTCATTTACCATACATGCATGAAGGCCATAGAGAACTGCAGCTAGGAACACCCTGCAAAATCGAATGTCATTTTCAAAAAGTATTTTTTAGAACATTAAAAATAATTTACAAAAAAAAACCCTACGAAAACCATAAGTACTAGGACACATTCATTAAATAAAAATGTCCTTTGAGGTTAGTTTACATATTTATGGGCAAGTTGCACAGAAGGGACCCAATTTTGACTCATCTGTCAGGATCCCTTACTCCCACCCCATGCTGCTGACACACACACACACACACACACACACACACACACACACACACACACACACACAC